>OX388311.1:22446950-23046950 GCA_947579605.1 Athripsodes cinereus | reverse complement strand
AAGACATCTCCTCAGGCTATATACAGTGAGGGACGGTGCATTATACCGTAATATGAAGGACAATCAGGGGTACAGATTAATTGTACCTAAGTTTATGATAACGAAGGTAATGAAGAAGTATCATAATGATCCATTGGCTGGACATCCCGGCGGGAGAGAGACGCTGAGAGCGGTACAACGCCATTACGTATGGCGAGGAATGGGAAAGGACGTGCGGCGTTATGTAAAGCAGTGTATGGTATGTGCTAAGGCGAGAGCAGCGCCTCCACAGCCACGAGCCCCCTTGGGCTCTACACAAGCAAAGCGTCCTTTTGAAGTAATTTCTATAGATTTAATGGGACAATACCCACGATCGACAAAGGGAAATAAAAATATTTTGGTAATTACCGATTTATTTACAAAATGGGTAGAAGCTTTTCCTATGCGGGCCGGACAGGCCCCGCAAATCGTTAACATTTTAGAGACTCAGATTTTCTCGAGATACGGTTATCCGAAGGCGATCGTATCCGACAATGGTCGGCAATTTGGACATCGAGCATGGAAAGAGGCCATTGCCAGGTGGCAGTGTCAGCACTGGACCACAGCGGTGTACCACCCCAGAGCTAATATCGTTGAGCGGAGGAACCAGGAGATAAAGAAGGGACTGAGAATCCACCTGTTAAATAAGCCACACAAGCTGTGGGAGGAATGCCTTGGTAAAGTGGTAAGTTCACTCAGAAGTCGGCAAAACGAGGCAACGGGCCTCACACCGACCCAGGCACTTCTAGGATATGAGGCTAAAAAGCCTGGAGAGTGGGCGTTGAGGACAGAGCTGGATTCAGCTCCATCGCGAGATAGGGAGGAAATGGACAGGCAGATCCGAGCGAACCAGAGGGAATATTGCAATAGGTATGCCTCAGAAGATCAGGAAGGCCGAAGTTATGCAACAGGAGACAAAGTTATGATGAGGGAGCATCCTTTGTCGAATCAGAGCGCCGGGGTGCACGCCGGTTTTGCTCCTAAGTGGTCAGGTCCCTACAGAGTATTGATTCCAATTGGTAGTGGCCGTGTATATTGGATTGATAAGCATGGGAAGCCTATAAAGGTACATATAGATGACTTAAGAACAGCGCCAGAGGAGTGGATAGAGATAGGGGAGGCCTCTACCCAACCACAAGAAGTAGTTGCTGAATTAGAAGCACCACGGGGAGATTAGTTAGGAGGGGTGTAGAAAGTTAGCCGTGGGGCTTACGGCGGAAGAATATAGCCCCCACTTTTTTTTCAGTATGTTTTTGTGTGTCCCGTAAAAGCCGGGAAAACGAAAAATTACTGCAGGTGGTCAACATGGAACCGTTGATGGAATGTACATAGACTAGGTAAAATGTTTTATAGTGTAAATTTCGTGAGATGTAAATAAGTAGGTATAGATTTTTTTATTTTGTTCCAAATAATTATAGGTCGTGTAGAAATAAGATGACTTAGATAAGAAGTTTTAGGTTTAACAAAAATGTATATGTTCTAGGTTTAGGTATGTTAAATATTTGGTATGTAAATTATATTAACGGAGGTATATATATTATATTATTTGTAAAATGTGGAATTAAATTTAATGTGTGTGATAGCTAACCGAGTTGAACAGTTGTCGGGGATCCGAATGAATGGGGGGAGCCAGGTGTTGATCGGCAGTAATTGTCGATCGGCGGATTAATTAAGTGGAAATTAATCAGGGTCTTCCCAGGGTCACGTACGCTGTAGAAAAATCCAGAGAGTAGATCTTATGATAGGTGTCTCACATGGGACAGGTGATAATTGGTTCGCGAAACCATATCGGACTAAGTAGGGCACTTAGTCAGTTCTAAAAAGGAGGAATACCTACTTAGGATAGTCTGAGATAGTTAGAAGTAAATTTCACAACATTTAAATAGGAGGGGATAGATTAGGTATAAAGTTATCTTTTAATATAGATTGAAGTAGCGGTTTTATTATGTGTTTGAAATTTCAAATACTTGTAATTTTCCTATTTTTTATTAATTTATAATGTATATAAATAAGCCTTCCACCTTGGTAATATGTTTTGATTTGATAAGAGTATTGTAAATATCATTAAGATGAGATATGGAAATTGTATTAATGATAATTGTGAAAAGATGAGAATATATACAGGAGTTAAAATTGCTTATTTAAATTAATAGATAAATTGATATAATATAATGATAAGTTTTGCAATTTGTGTAAATAATACGTACCCGTAGTAGGTACCAGGTTGTGTGTATATATGCTAATAATGATGTATAATCACTTTGTATGTGTGTATATATTAATAATGATGTTGATGTATAGATATTGATAAGATGTTGCATAATCACGTTGCATATGGATATATCGATGATGATGTTATTGTTTTATATATTATGATGTAATAAGGGGGGATAGGTACAAATTATGAGAGGGTTAATTCAGCAAACGAGGGTAGCAGATGATTTAAAATTTTGAGATAATCCATTTGACGCTAAAAGTTATGATTGGTAAAAAGAGTAAAACTAAATGGATTGGCGCCGGGCACTTGAATCATCTGCACTCTTAAGTTCGTTGGACTAGCACTGCGCATTTCTGAGGCTAGATCAGAGGAAGAGGAACTATAGAGGGTTCTTGAAGTTAGTTAGTTGTTAGCAATGTTTGCAATAAAAATGAAAATAAAACAATTGTATAACTTTGATAGGAGAACCTGATGTCCAGGTAGATGTTTTGATTTCTATAGGGGTGTGTAATAATTCAGATTGTATGTGTTTTCTTTCATATGGGAGTTTTTGGTCGCCTGAGTGGGGTGGATTGTTATGGTTCTGTATTTTAGAACGACCAAAAATCTCCCAAATACCTACATCTGTATGAGATAAGAAAAAAAAAATGTGAAATTTTGCTATCAGCGGCAAACTAGATAATTAGTAGAGCAATTATATTTATTGGTGACAAATATTTTGTTTACGAATATTATGGAAATATTTGCATAATCACTCGTGAGAAGAAAGCGGCGAGGTCCAATTAGTTAAGGTACCTGGCGTTGTGCAATAAACAGATTGCATTCGCACGTGGGACGGGATGCCGGCATATTCTTTGTGATTTTCTAAGGGGGTCGTAAAATATTATAGAAGATAATATTATTAGGAAGTTCGAATATCTTGTTGTGAAATAATAAACGCGGCTTCCTCAAAGAGAAAAAAGACAATATTGAAATGTAGTCCGTGGGAATGAGATATTTTGCTGAAAAACAATAAATGCGACAGTAAAATAGAACATGGAAAAAAAAAAAAAAAAGGGAGCTGATAAGAAATTCTATCTAGGTGGCCAGTAATTATATACGTCACGAAATACCTACCACTAATATAACGCAGTATGTATGTACTTACTTGCGTTATTGGGGGGATTATTAATAAAGAAGTGTTGATCAATCAATTATGTATTACATTATCAGTTGTTGAAAATCATATTGAAATGAATGGAAGGATAGCCGGACTAATTAATAGGTGTGTAAGGAGGCTTATTAATACACAGGTGAAGATAGAAAGAGAGAATAATTTATAATTACGAGAGATTCGAATTAAAGGATAGAATAATTATAGAATGTTGTTGCAATGAACACAATAAAGTGTGTACGTAAGGTCTGTTTTTATTGAATGAATAAGTAGAAGTGAATATAGATATATAGATAATTAATTGATATCGGGAATTCGTTATCAATATTTTTTATTGTATATTGTATGAGGTGTATGTAAGGCTTTCTTTTACTAATCTTATACCTACTATGATAATCATTGGACGTCTAGGTATAAATAAATGAAATAGAATTATTTATACGATATTTACGAGGTATGAGTAGTCTTCATTATGTATTTGTAAATTTTAATTAAGTGTAGGAATAAGATAAAGATACCTAAATGTGAAACATGGATATCTTAATTAGGTATGTGTCGTGATAGAAATGAAATAAGCAAGATCTACCTAAATATGAAGGGGAGTAAATAGATAAACCGATAGATATTTTTAGAGTCGAGAATTATTATTGATATTATGAGTTTTGAACGGAGAAGGAGATGTGAAGCGCATAGATGATTAGTATCTAAGCCATAAATTACGACTCGAAAGGCGGTACAATGTTAGGAAGAGATAGAAGATGTTAAAATAAGATAGAACGACGTTCGGACCGCATCCCTGTGTTACATTGGCGAGAATCTTAGGGGTGGATGCGAGAGATAAGGGAGTACGTCGTGATTGGAGAATTAGAGATTTTGTCCGCGAAATCTGGTATAAAAGCTCATACATATCGGAAAATGAGACAGATTAAAATTCAGTTGAGAAGGGCTACCGCGATCGTTATTCGCGGAGGGTCAAGAGAATTCAAATTTAGTTGTGAAGGGATACCGCGATTGTTATTCGCGGAAGGGCCGAGAGAGATTAAAATTCAGTTGAGAAGGGATACCGCGATCGTTATTCGCGGAGGGTCAAGATAATTCAAATTGAGTTGTGAAGGGATACCGCGATTGTTATTCGCGGAAGGGCCGAGAGATTAAAATTCAGTTGAGAAGAGAGACCGCAATTCAGTTATTCGCGGAGAATCGCGAGTAGTATTCGCGAAAAGTGATATTGTTGTGAGAAATTAATTCGCGGAGATAACTTAGAGATTGTTTGTAGTGAGATCAAATTCAAATTCAAATTGATCGATCGAGATTGTTATACATAGTCGCGAAAATTTGGAGAAATTAATAATAAGATATTAATAACCGTGAATCAGAACTAATAATTGTGAGTCAAATGATTCGTAGTGAACAAGTAAACGAATATATCGGTGTGTAATTACACAATACCAATCAACCAACTATTCTAATCTATAGTAAATCATTGATTACTGATTGATTAGCTGTCGAAGCGGTGCGATAGACTTTACTCAATGAGTTGGCAAATTAAAATCATAACGCAAGGAGCCTACGACTAGTGTAAACTGTGTGACGTCGCAGAGGTTCAGAGGTGAATTAGCCAACGGGGAGATTTCACTTAGAAGGGGAGGACACGTGAATGCTGTGCGTCAGGAAACGGGAGATACCTACATTCAGATTTCGATTAATTTTCTTATTTCGCTACTCGAGGTCGAAAGGGAAGATAAGAATTACATACATCGGAGGCGGGGTTAATCATATCGTAAGAAAAATTGTTTTAATTTAAATTTATGTCTACTTTATTTTTATTATACACATTGTTATCAAATTATTGATTGATAATTATTATGTTTTAATGAGTAACTAGTTATTGATGACCTGGATAAATTATTATCGTGGATAGTTACCTTGTTGTGGTATGACTATTAGTTTGATTTTGATTTTGTGTATTTAATATTATTTGATAATATTTTGTTTTATGAACAACTGATTATGGATGACTGACTTTAAATATTGTTATGAATCAGCATTTATTATGGTTTATTAGTGGGTTCATTTTTTTTTTTTATGTGTAAATAACTACCAATTGATACTCTCACTTAATTATAAAGTTTTCATGAATAATTGATAGTGAAAATAATAATATTAATTTGTCATACGCAAGTACCTAGCGGTACGACTACTGCCAGTTTAATCTAGCCTTAATTAATCTAGAGCTCGCAGTTTTATGAGACTAGAATAATGTTTCAATTGTTTTCATCGTAGTGATTACATTGCTTTTTATATATGAATATAACATTACACTGAGTTACATACATATATAAACATGATATTTTATAAATTTCCCTTGTAAATAATAGCTGTCTTAACTATATATATTATTTTTTATTATTATTATTGCCTACTTATTGAAAAATACATTACTATTACTGTATATTGTGATATTATCAAGGTGGAAACTGTTGAGTAATATTATTGTTTAATTGTGTAAATAAACCATATTTTGTATCCAATTCTCTAGAGTTTACAATTAGTAGAATAGTTAGCATTCCCTATCCCACCACTTGCTTGCATACTTATTGAGTTGCGAAGAAGGAAGAGAGAAAGGCCCTCTCGCGGTTCAAATCCGCAGAGGAAGATATCGTACGGGTTGTTAGCTACCTCCGGCTGTTCGTAGGAGCGGAGGACTGAGGACTTATCTCCATCAGGGTGAGCTAGCCGGGAAAAGAGGTAAGTCCCCCCCCCCCTTCTGAGAGTAGAGGAGTGAATCCCGGAGGGTAGCGCTGCTGAAAGCCTGGAACACCCGTATCAACTTTCAAGAACTAAATGAATTAAGTTTTTATGGTGACATAATAATACGTAATTATGACAAACGCAAGCCAACTGAATTCAATGCCTGCTTACGATTTATATGTAAACGACAGTTTAAATGCTTTTGCTACCGAATTCATAATGAAAGACACCCACACAATACGAAGTATGATCATTAACTTTTTATAAAGTCATTTATTTTAAACCCGATTATTTTATAAATTCAGCAAATACAAAAGATCATCTCGCATTATCATTCTTCTTGGCAACATAGGGTGAAAATAGACTTCATTTTGAGCAATTTTTTGATCAACATTTTCCGATGATAATTCTAACGCTTTGAAACTATGCCACACGAACTATATACATTATTATAAAACAGGAACACCAGACAATTGGTGATAATGTGCGTCAATATTATGTTTACTTGGGCAAATATTATCATTTATCTAAACTTGAATTTGATAATATTGTTTTATTAAAAATAGATTTTTGGTAGCTTTAATACTTCTCATTGATGGATAACTATATAGGAATCTCTTAAATTTGTTCAGTTATAAAATAAGTATATGGCTGTTATAATATATTCCGATTCCGCAAAATATTTACTCAAGTAAAAATGGATACATGATATAATTTGTGTTCATCCCCTAGTACACATACCTATATATAAGAGCGAGCATACCTTGTGTAAATCCTAAATTAGATACACCAGACACAAGAAATAACCGCGTTATTAAGGTTTCGTGTTCAAATTCATAAGTATGAAACAAGATATTTATACAAGCTTGGGAAGAAAATTCGGATTTTTCATTTCGAGAAGGAGAAAAAAACTATTTATAACCCACCATAATATCTTTTTACCCTTGCATTATTAAAGTGCTAAAGCGCAAAACATTATGGATCTTTTAATAAACATAAATCTGCGTAGGCATGTTAATTGAGCAAAAATAAATTAAACAATATTATGGTATATTTTTTACGAGAAAACCGTAGGCAGTATAAAATAAAAGCCTATTAGACTTAAAGTTCTAAAAATAGAAGGTACATAAAGTGCTAAAAAATTATATAAACTTGACCTTGTATATTAAAATATTTCATTCACCACAGATAGAAACAAAACATTAGCAACAATCAGAAATAGTTGTACATTCGAACGTACGTAATCAAATAAGATAATGAAGCATGGATATTTATATTGAAGCAAAATAAAGATACGTGTCATTCTTACCTTACTACAATGTTTCATAAATCGAGAGAGATGCCTTTCGCCTCTTTATGACAGGTCAATCTAGAGACAATAAAAATATGCGGAATAAAACCGTATATTTTTATGATAATTTAATATGGAATCGATTGTGTACCGGTATAGTGAACAGAATTTATAGTTACAACTGAAAATAAATGTTAAGAGTCACTTCAAATTACCGACATAATGTGAAGTTTGAATGACTAATATTTTTAAGGGAAATGTTACAAATTTCAAAGTGCGTGTTGGTCATAATTGACTTACGCATGTTTAATTAACGCAATTGTATTGTTCCAATTGATAAGACATTGTGTATATTTTGAGTCCGCCATCTTTATAATATTAGTAATCAAAATAGGTAATCTACACTACTGTTTATGCTGTCTCAAAAAAGTTATCGGTATTATAAAGTTAACTGATAGAAAACAATTTTATTGTAATCTGATGTAATGTGGTATACTATTTCACAAGTTTCACAGGGAAATAAAAACAATAGAATCACATTCCGTAAATAATTTTTATCCTTAAATGTATTGGACTCTATTGAATCTTCATTAATTGATAATATTATCCTTATTTAGGGCAAGTTGATGGTACATCTATACATACACTACACAATAAAAAAAATAATGCGCTGTTAGTTCCTGCGAAATGAGGTCATTGGCTCGGTTGTTACAAAATATGCACATGCGCATGTTTGCTATGCACCTCTTAACATCCGATGCACTTCTTTGCTCTTTCCCTCTGTACACAGTAAAGTACCCACGGGCTGATATCGAGCGCCGACGAACAGCTGACTACTTTAAAGGGACCAGACATTCTAAATACATACAAATAATAAAGACGAATACAAAACTTTCAGGCTCAATAGAACACTTTTACAAGCTACTACAATAGTTAATATTGGTTTTGTAAAACGACAACTATATTTTTTTACTTTAAAGAATATGTAAAACATCTCCTTGTAAACAAAACGGCTCTAGTTGGCACACGATTAAGTTTCATAAAGTTTTCTTAATAGCAAAATTACTGCAGGTATCATTCATCGAACACTTCAAATTGTGTCAATGTAGGTATACAAATGGAGATTTCCGGACAGGCCGAAATACAATAGGAACATAGAACAACAAGCCAAAAACGATTTACTAATACATACTATAATACACCTAGAAATAAAAAATAACGGAAGTGTCCATTTAATCAGGTGCTTTTAGTTTAGTTGTGTATTAGTATTAACGTAAACATTCGGTACATAAGCGAAACCTTATGAATATTTAAAGGTTAACCGAAGGGCTGACAGTAAAAGGCTACACAAACAAAAGGGTAAGGAAATCCATCACGATACATTGTAATGGACTGCAAAAAAGATTGCCTCGTTCTCATTTTTAGCGGTAAATATGTAGGTACACCAAAGAACACCGTAAAAAACATCGTATATATCCAAAAAATACGTGTATAAAAAAAACAAAACAACAACACGTAGGTAAACAATGCGTCATCTAATCGCCAACACAGAATATTTACACCATGAATAACGGAGTGACTGTCTGCCTACGCATTAAAGGATTTTCATGATTAAGTATTTGGGAAGAGTAAGAAAAACACAGTATGCCTGGTGCTAAAAAAATTGCTGAATTCTTTAATGCTTTCAGCGAGTTAAGTATCTATGTCATGTGACAATATCGTTCTCAGAATATCTGCTCTCATTCTTCAATATATGTACATTATACACGTTATCGACAAGTGGGAAAATTGCTAATAAATGAAAAAAAAATCAATAAAGGAGGTAGTTTTAATAAATTATCCACTATTGCCACAAATCGATAATAAAGAGGGAAACATTTTAGGCTCATACCATTCTAAGTGTATTGAACCGGGAAACGGATCCGGTAAATACAAATTTATACTGTCATGGATTGGTACATACAATGGAGGCACGTTCAAGACAGGCATACCAAATACGTAGAATCTTCGAATCTTACACATACTACACGAGAAAACTTCCGAGATAAGAATACTATTGTTATGGGTACTCACACACCATACTCTTATGATAAACGAGTATGAATCCATTATGTTTAATGAAGATATTAATATTCGTCTACAAGCATAGTCTGCCCTCGTTAATTTCCAATACAAATCCAGAAACATATATGCTTAGTATTAAGAGTTTTTTTCAGTTCATTCAAAAGCAACATACACCGGGTGAATAAATAATTATGAATAAAATAGAACTAATCGAAACACCATTATGACATTATAATACAATACAATAAATACCAGGCACATAACAGGATGACTAAAATTCAATTAAAATCTGCTAGATGCGTGATTGAGAATTGTAGGTAACTTACTAAACTTATTCAAAAATAAATTACTAAACATACCTAGGTATATAAATTATATTTTAATAAGTAATTTCACTAAAACTCGCTGCATTTAATATATTTCTTGTATTATTATTGTTATAACATATAACCAGTTTGTTCAATATGAATGTAACTAGTGTAGCTTTTTATGTAGACATAAATAGATTTACGAGTCCAATTACACTATTTCTGATGATGTGTATTGTACTGAAAAGTGAGGGTGTAAAACAGGCGAACTGCGGCTCAGACAAGCAAAAAACCACAAATTTTCTTTCATAACCTGTTAGATTGATCTTTAAGGTACACTTATAAAGAAAAAAACAATTTGGTAAACATACTGTCTCTTCTTCATATTTAACTTTGAAAAAGTCATGTTTTCTAATCTCAAAATTTGCGAATTATATTTATTAAAAAAATTTAAAACAACATATCACATCAAAATATTTTTTTATATCATTAGTACATATCACAGAATAAATAGTAAAAACATCACAAGAAAACATTAAGGATTAACTGAGCTATGATATTTTTTCTCTTGAGCGGCACAACGTCGATGTTGACAAAATCGACCTCGCCGGTAAACTTTGAACCCCGATAACTTGGAAAGTATTTGACCTAGACCAAAAAAAAATGGCATGGTTTCATAACTTGGTCATAGCAACTTGTAAATACAAAATCATAAAAATCGGAAGTGATGGGTTACCTAGGCTTGGTGAAATGACGTGAATTTACCCTTTGTTAATTTTTCCCATAGGTATGCTTAGTAATGTATGAAAGATGTTTATGTAAATGTCGTAGTTTTTCTATAATTGAGAATTTCATTTGTATATTATACTTTATTTACATTTGTAAAAGACTCTTGAAAATCTAAATAAATAAAAGAAATAACCTAATACGGAACTTTTACAGAGAGGGACAAAGTTATATAATAATAATCCTAATGATATTAACAGGACACTTCTACTGGACATGTGCGACAATCGGTAATGAGATTATAACGGCGTGTAAAATGACCGACATCAATAATAATAAAAAGTACGTACAGACAGTTGTAATGTAAAGTATTTGACACAGACAAATGGCTGTGATCAAAAGCGGAGAGAGCTGCGCAGAAGCAAGGGTCGAACAAGGCGTAAGACAAGGATGCTCAATGTCGCCAGCTCTCTTTAACTGCTATATACAGCGAGCCATTGATGACCTGAGAGAAGAAATGAAGAACTGGACAGGAGTCAAAATAAATGGGAAAAAGGTCGACATGATCAGATATGCTGACGACATAGCACTGCTCGCAGACTCCGAGATGGAGCTGAACGAAGCCTTAGGAAAAATGGAAAGCATTCTGTTGTCAAAGTACAACATGAAAATAAATAAAGAAAAAACAAAATGTATGGTCGTCGGAAGAGAGGAAGCGACTGCGAACATTGCCATAAATGGAGTGAGCATCAAACAAGTAAGTGAGTTCGTGTACCTGGGCAGCAGAATAAACCAGGATGGACGCTCCAAATCGGAAATTGTAAGCAGAATAAACCAGGCAAGGATTGCCTTTAACAAAAAATCAAAGATATTGGAATCCCCAAATATTGACTTAAGCGTAAGGAAGAATCTTACTAAAGCCTTTGTATGGAGCATTCTGCTTTATGGTTGTGAGACATGGACCATCAGCAAGAGTGAAAGCGGACGGTTGGCGGCCTTTGAGATGTGGTGCTACAGACGCATGCTCAAGATCCATTGGTCGGAGCACGTCGAAAATGAAGAAGTATTAAACAGGGTAGGCGAAAAAAGGCAACTCCTTAAGAGAATCAGCCAACAACGAGCTAACTGGATTGGCCACAACATCAGGCATCCAGGACTACTCATCGCCATCGCAGAGGGTAAGACCGAGGGGACAAATGGCAGAGGCCGTCCAAGAGACGCATATATGGACCAACTGAAGAGAGACATGAACTGTGGCTCATACGTAGGGCTAAAAAGACTGGCTGAGAATAGAGACGAATGGAGAAGAAAAACCAAACTCGTTGCAGACCAATCCAGTGGATTGTAACTCATTATATATATATATACAGACAGTTAGAACTCAGGTTGTAGTAAACACTACGAGGAAAGTACTGCTCGTTAAGGAAATGACCAATTGTCAATATGACACACAATCAAAATGAAAAGTCCGCATAATGATGTATAAGTGTGAGATATGCAGTGACGGAACAGAGAAATGTTTTAAAAACAATTTAAATAAATAAAAATAAAAATATTTAGTACCTACTTCCACAGTAAATTTATTTATAGCGACCCGGCTTTCAAGAGCCTTACGTTAGCCTGATGATGAGAGCGGAAGCTCGTGAAAGCCGGCTCGCGAGAATTATCGTCACTGTGGAAGTACTAATGAAAGTATTTTATTTTTATTAATTTAAAATGAACGTCCACCAAGTACCGTCGGTCGACAATATTAACTACAATATTCAAGGATTCAGAGGTTTTTGGGGCGGTAAGAAAAAAGTTTACAGCGGTAAAGTTACAAAACGACGTCAGCAATACATACTTACAGTGTTGGAAGTGTAAAAAAAGAACGAAAACAAAAGGGAAACAAAACATCGAAACAACCAAGTGCATTTTTTTATCGGAACTTCCACTTAAAATCACGAAAAAAAATTGTTTTCATCGTCCCTGTAGGTATGAGAATCTGTTGAATGCTTTTTATAATATTTATTGAATTCTTAATGTTGAATAAAATATATTAAACATAATTATGAAATATCAATGTGCCTACATCAACTTATAGTATGCAAATTTAATACCATGAACCGCACTATTATGTATACAATAGGTCCTACACGATTTACCTAGTACGTAAGGACTGTTTATCGATTGCGACTTGAGAATGCAAACTTTCGGGGTGTAACAACGTACAATCACCCCGGGCAAACGACTTTAAGAAAACATAACAAAAATGTATTATTATAACAAAAAGACTTTAGGAAACATAACAAAATTATATTATTATAACAAAAATGTTTTAATCAGTTCGTATATATGTTTGTATATAAATACTTATATACTTTATAGGCACCCTAATCGGACGAGAGAGAAAGAATAACACACTCTATAAGAGGTCTCCGTTTGGGAAGGTATGAGGCTAAAAACATTGTAAATATGTTATATATTGATAAAGATTGAGGATGGACAAAGTCCGAAAAGCTTTAAAAATATAATATAAAGCTTTAAGTGAAAGACACAGTTTTTAATTTTTTTAAATGATGTATCTGAGTTTTTGACATAAACCCAAATACAACCTTATACACCTTTCACAGTAAGCTACTAAAAGCTTGTGTCGTGAAAGGGAAGTTTGCCGGCAAACTTATTTAATCAAACTAAATAATTAAAGATACAGTTAATATGATGGGATCTAATTTAGTTAAATATATATCAAGATATATGTCAAATCGCATCATGGTGTAGTCAACTTTAAAAAAAACCTTTTGACATTTTTCAGGAAAGCACTTTGACACTTTGGCAATGGGGGAGGGGGGAAGAAAATTTGAAAATTAACACCTGAAAAATGGAAAAGGTCCTCAGTTTTGAAACATTGATTAAAATGACCAAATTCGGGATCTTAGGTTTAAAAACTGATCGAAGTCATTTTCAATGAGAGTTGGCAACACTGCGTGAGGTAAAGGACCAAGTGTGTAGTGAAGTTAGTAAACATATGTAAGTACCCCATCAGTTAGGAAAGAGTAGTAAATGTATTCGAGATCAAAGACCTTCTGATCTCTGATCTGAGGCGGATCGAGTTACATTCATAGGTACCTACTTACTTTACTACAACGTGGTCGGTTGTAAAATAATAATAACGATGCAATACACATTAATCAGATATGAGCATTAACGACGAACAGTCTACCGACCAAATAAAATTGTGTTGTTTTAATTTTTTTAAGTATGTAAATACTTAAGTATGTAAATTCTAAGGTTATCTTCCGTTAAATTAGGTATGTATGTAACTTTTTCTGACAAAGGAGGTCTCCCGTAGATTTTTCAAAGAGCTGAAAATACCCCAATACAGGCTCTACTCTTTGAAAAAACGTTGAATAAGACCTTTGTTATTTTATTCATTCACTAATACCATTACATTCATAGCCAGCAGACCAACTGCATGTAATATAGCTGAGCTGAAGGTGTTTAACGTCTTAAACGTGATATTTTTCGAATTTACGCCTTTTAAAAGAAACAGAAAAGAGAGAGAGAGAGACCCACAACATGTGTTGCATTAAAAAAATAAGGACTTAACGAGTATCGGGATTAACTTTTACGTTAGTATTTTAATCATAACAGAAATTGAAGTTTTCATTGACAGTGATCAGAGGCCTGAGTCAATAACACACTTTCGCGTCACGTTCCCGCTCCGTTAGCGTTCGGGTGCAGACGATGTTATAGAACAAAAAAAATCCATTTTTTTTGTTTTTTTTCATGGATATTGACCGACTTAAAAAATATTTTTTTTGATAAAATTTCTCATATTTTGAAACCAAAAATCACCACATGAACTCAATTTTTTGTATATTAAAAAAAGTTTGCTAAAATCTATAGTATTTATATGCTTGATTGGATGAATAAAAAATATATATATTTTACAAATAATTTGTATTTTGATATAACAAAGAGTACCTAAATAAATCTCGTCAGTCTGCGATTTATTTATTTTTTAGTAAAAAAACTAATATTGGTAATAAATATTTTATTTTTTGTTTTATCAAATAAATATGTTCGCAAGGGACAACAAGTTTTGGCAGTTTTTCTATCAAATTTGTTGAAAATAGAATATTTTACCGTTATTGCGAAACGGAGCCCTTAATGCGCTGTCTTATCGTGATGGAGATGTATTGTTTGAATGATTGTAAACAAAACAGTCCTTACAGCGAACTTTGGTAGTAAATAATTGTATATTCAGTGGTCAGGTTTTATAGCTTGCGTAGTCTGAATATAATATTACATTTATATTATGTCAATCCACTAACTCAAGACCTGACGGGAAAAAAATCATTTATTTATTTATTTTATTCTTCTAGCGCATCATCATACACATAACAAAATCAACAAAGCAATTTACGTAAAAAAATAATGTGATGATATATGCAGTGGCGAGATTATCACTTTATAGTGGTTTCTTCCATCATAACCACGTCATATTAACACTAAAAAAAAATAATATTAAAAACACAAATAAGAAAAATCTCTACATAAATCAAAATGAAAGAAAAAATCTACAATTCAAAAAAAATCATCAAATTAACATACGGTTTTTGAATCCTTACTTTGACATTAATTTAATATGTACTTTGAAATTTAATTATTGACAAAATTTTCACAAAACTAATAATTATACAAATTTCCTTGGTTTTACAAAAAAAAAACAAAAATTGACCACATTATGAATTTGCGCATGCTCGTATTAAAAAAAAATGTTGTCGTTGAAAACTTCCGCGAAGAAATTTATTCAAAAGAAAATAAAATATTTCATTCTTTGCGGGTGGGAAGATGAGTCGTTAAAACGCGGAGGTTTGTAAAAATATATTATATAGGGTTTTGGGATTCTCTCGTCCCTTATCTTTGTGATCAAATAACATTGAAAACGAAATGCGTCGATCTTATCTTTATCCAAGGGCGAATGTAGGTCTGTAAGCTCTATAAATATTATAATACGCGAAGATGTGCGGTAAGTACTTACACGAGTAGGTACATCATGGGATAATTTAATAAATATTTGATTCCGTTTGTGAATATGTATGTTTGAATATTTTGTACAAAGAAAGTTCTAGAGTTGCGAGGAAGAAAGGGCGTTGAAAAGTCCTAGACAAGATGGATGATGTAAGGGAGATTGCTGGAAGGAAGTGGATGCAACAACCTCAGGACAGAAGGGAGTGTAAAATCTTTAAAAAGATATCTGTCTAAAAATTTACGAAGTTTTCTACATAGGAAGGTATTTCTATAGCGATTTTCGTTCTATGGAAACTAATATTCTCTTTTCTTACATTCATCAATTGAGCACGTTTTCGTTTAAAAAAAATAGGTAAGTATATTTATATTATTAACATTTATTTTTCAAGCCGTTAAATTTGATTAAGTGAAAATCTCACTCTCTACGTTACTCCGTAATACTTAAGTTTTAATTTCATCATATTGACTTGACATTTGAAATTAAGGTGAGTGTTTTATTTTTCACAATTTACTAGTTATAAAACATTAAATTTTATATACATTACAACTTAATGTACAGAGCGAGTTTATCGCTAAAACTTTCAACTAACCGGGTAAAAGGAGGCTAAGTCTAAAGCCAGTAATGTACCGATAACATACTATGCTATTCACAAAAATAAAAAGAGACGCAATAAAGATACATAGATAAAATACGCGTAGGTTAGGTTGTCGGGTACTTTATACTTTTTTATCTCCACGACGCAGAACATAACGTCGTATGATACAAGCATAGACTTGTTATCATAAAATAGAAACTCCAACGAGAAATTTAAAAACTTATTTATTTTTGAAGAGCTAACATGATGTAAGTTCGTCATAATTCAATATTTAATTTGATTAAATTAAAACACCGTGTCTTTCACTTAATGTCTTATATATTTTCATAAGCTTTTAGGACTACGTCTATCCTCAGTGAAAAAATACTTAAAACTGCAATTGGGAATAATTGCAATTGGATCCAATCAAATCTTGGGTCCAAAATGTTTTTATATCAATCTGTCTTAAAACATGCATTGGTCCAAGATTGTGAAGCAGTCTATTGTTATGAATAGGGATATGGTACACAATGCTCACGATAAGTGGGAATGAAACAGAAAATGTCCATTGATATTAATACTACGGATCTGGTCCATGTTTATAATTATGTCGAAGATCACAAGACGGTTTTTATATTAGTATTATTATTAGGTATAAATGGTTGCGTGATGAGTAAGAGAAATCAGCAGCATCCACGTATGAGAAATTGCATGAGTGTGGGACAAGCGAAAGAAGTATGTTAAGATAAGTTAATATGGCATTCCGTTCTCTCTGCCTACCCTACTTCTAGGGTTGCGGCGTGACGGTACAGTATATAGAATATGCGTGAGAACTCGTACTTTACAGAACTTGAATTTCGCCTCCCCAGTTGTGTGTCGATTTCTCCCATTGTTCCCATCCTTCACATGCTATCCCCAGAGGATTCGTTGACCTAGGAGCCGATGTACGATAGTAGTGGGTACATACATACCTTATACACCAATAATACACATAATATAACATCTACTAGAGATGATAACGGATATCCGGCAAATATCCGGTATAATTGAACTAGTCAGTTGTTTTAAAGAAAACTAAAACACCATGGTAGTGTTCACCTTTTCGATGAGAAATGCAGATAATACGAGAACTATAAAATACACATTCATACACAATTGAAAATTTGGCCGGATAAGGGATAGAAGCTCAATATAGGATAGTAAAGTAAAAAAAAAAAAAGTTATATTTGACTTAACCACGGAATAGGTTGCACGTGGATGTACAACTGAATCAAACCACCACATCGTGCTGGAGCAAGGTTTAAAAACTTAGCTGAACAGAAGAAGTCTTAAGAGACATTAAAATAGTATTCAATTCGATACCGGATAGAAATTCAAATAAAAAAATGAAATATTAACTATTGAAAAAAAAAACAAGGCAAATAATTATTTTAAGAAGTGTCTGTTGAAATTTCATAAAGAAGTGTTTTTCTAGTGATCAGAACGTTTTCAGTAGTTCATAACACCTCCTCTTACTGTATACAGAATAACTCATTCTAAACTAAACACGTCATGGAACCAGCAAATTTTCGAAAGTGGTCCATGAGGAAAAAAAAGTTTGGGAACCTCAGGTATATTCGATTAATAATGTCTGTGAATATACGTTATTTATTTACCTATACATCATAAGCGGCACACTGGCCATTGACAATATTGAGGAAAATAAATATATTTAAATTATTATAAATGAAACACTTATTTAGTACTTCCACAGTGACTTTTATTGGTCGCGAGCCGGCTTTCAAGAGCTTCCGCTATCATCGGGCTAGCGTACCTACAGTAATTTTTTTAAATGCATATTTTTTTTATATGGAAAGGTTTTATATGCATGCCTACTTAAAAAATCATTTACATAATTATATAAGTAGGCATGCTGATAAAACCAAAAAATATCCGGTAAAACCACTATCCGTTACCCGGGTAAGCCACTATAATCCATCTCATCAAAATGTAATATCTACATACATATGTACCAGTGGCGCAACTAGACTTTTCGCATCGGTCATGCTTTGTTCAAATATACTATTTCACTCGCAAACGAGTGAATGTCCTTGAGAATATTATAATATATTATTAAATAGGTTCGTATGTTGTATATGATACACATACATAATTATGTGAACTTCTTTTAGGAGTGTATGACAGAGTTTTTACGCTTATGAATCGACTAAAGGCTTGGTTAAAAGTACTCTTTAAACCTAGGTAACATTCCTAATCCCTCCGTGTCATGCTTATTAAATGATTTGAATTTTTGAATGTTGTATATATAGTGGAAAAATATCGAATTGAACTAGGTTTTGTTTATACTTTAATATGCATGCTGTAGACACGCCTAATTGGTGGGTTGGCCTGATCAGATCTACATTATTCTCTCTCTTTTTATTTTTCATATATGTTTTGTCAACCTACTGTGTGTGTCTCTATGTAATAAATAAATAAATATATACAACTTTCAAAAATTTCAAATCATGTGATAAGCATGACACGGAGGAATTTGGAATGTTACCTAGGTTCAAAAAGTACTCTTAACCAAGCCTTGAGTCGATTCATAAGCGTCGAAACTCTATGTCATACACTCCTAAATAAGTTCACATATGTATGTGTATCATATACAACATACCTACCTGGTTAATACCTATTGAGATAGTTTGACTATCGGTGAATGTAATCAACTGGAATGATTAATCTAGAGTGGTTAAAAAATATGATTAACTTCTACACTTCTAGTAAGTAAAATCCAGTCCCCGACACCCAATTCTGTCAAAAATTCATAACATAACAAAATTAATTATTTGGAATTTTCGTATGCGTTTGACATGTCAAAAGTACTTCAATTTTTACGTTTGTCTGGTGTTATTTTTTGCAAAAGCACTGAGAATCATTTCATTATCATATCATTTCTTAGGTGAAAAACTATATTACGTGAATATATGTGGAAAATTCATAAATTTAATTTTGATGCGTTTACCTTATCATATAGAGAAACAAAATAAAAACAAGAAGCTTGTACCTAATTATTAACTAAACTGCTCTCAAACACCGTACGCCACATGCGCATCAAATGACAGCGCAGAGCGAACTGAGGTTAATGTTAATAACATATTTTTTTATTTTAGGGCGTGCGTTGCATATTTACACATATGGAAGGCACGCCGCTGATAATATGTATTTATATTATACACCGTACAGGAGATCTTACACACTACAGTCACTACATAGTCGGCAAAATACAAAACGACCACGGCGTTGAATGGGATACAGCAACAGGACATCGAACCCGATTCGCTGCTCGATTCATAAAATAAAAACCATGGGAACTACCTACTACTATACAAACTGATTTTAATCTTCGTACTACATAATAGGTACCTACTCGTTAGGAAGAGGTTAATGACACATCGGAGTCAATAAACAGGTTGACAAAAATAACGCGATGGAATATAAATAAAGATGTAGTATAACAGAAATTGCTAATAATCTAAATTTTCCGTGGATTCCCGAGTTGGCAATGGTAACTAGATATCAGAAACGAACATAAATGGTGTTAACTTATTGTAAAGCACCCGGCAAATATTGGTCTATCATTTTTTTCTGTAAGTTTTCGAGTGTCCTATAAAAGATAGGTGTTAAAAAAAAATATCCCGTTGAGCACCCGGTAAAGAATTGGTCTCCCACTCTTCTGCGTAAGTTTTCGAGTGTCCTGTAAAAGGCAGGTGTTCGAAAAAATTAAGACATTGTACATCTTAAATTTAGCGATGAGGTTTGCCACCCATCCCGAATGTCTTGATTTTATATTGGCACGAAGAGGACAGTTTGCATGTTTCTTACATGCAGCTGATCTGCTGGCTACCCCACTTGTGGGATATGCCGTGATGGTATAGTAGTAGTAAAAAAAAATAAAGATATTTTACTGACGTTTGTCACCTATCTTAAGTGTCTTAATTTCATGTTGGCATGGAGAGGACAGCTTGCATGTTTATTACATACAGTTGGTCTGCTGGCCACCCCACTTGTAAGATATGCCGTGATGGTCTGGTAGCAGTAATTATGAAAGATCCATTTTTTTTATGAATCCTAGTAAAATAATTTATATGAAAATTGACGGAGACATACTTCATTGACTTTGCCTATTTTACTTTACTTTCAAGTATCAACAGTGATTATCATGAATAATTAATTACTTGCATAGAAAATTAGAATATATTTATGGCAATACCACTACTGTGCTTACTTCAAGCATTCAAGTATGGATAGAAAAGGAATGAGGCAGCTGAACTGCTACACATTTCTCCATATAAGTAGGAAAAACCACAGTCACGCAGCCTTAAACGTCGGGAAATATTCGCTTACCCATGGATAAGCGAATAAGGATGTTAGAGGTTTAGACTCAAAATGATAAACAACAATATGAGAATTGTGTCTGAATGCATTTATATTTTAAAGTACTTATCTCAATTCTGAGAATGACAAAAAACGTGGTTAGATGTAAGAAATCACTTCAGAGTGATAATCTCACCACTGCATATCTTAGTATTTTAAATTTTGTAATGATTTGTTAACACTATTATATAACTGTGTGCAAAAATAATAAAATAAATAAATAAATGCAGATGTATGAAATATTACAAAGTAAACAATTTAAAATTATCATTATAGAGGATTATTTCTCATGATTAAATTTGCTAATTTAATCCAGTAAATACCTACTCAAAAATATAATAATTAATACAAAAAAAGTTTATGGATGTCATTTCTATTTTATCACTCTGTTATTGAATGTAATAATACTGTGTAATATCATTCCTTGGCTGCTAACCAAACACAATATACATTAACAACAATATTCACCGCTGCAAAATATGAATTTGTCAAGACATGAAGAACATCACTATTCGTAAAAAAAATATTTCCATAAAAACAAATAGTACAGTACCTAAACATAAACAATAGTAAACAGAAGTGGTGGAAACTAGACTTTTAATATAATATATTCCTTTACTAGTCTGAATTTGCTCAGGAAATATTTTGGATAGTGCTATCCGCCAAAAAACCTTCTTCTAGGTCGCAACCCACGGACTTGGTCTGCAGATCTTCATTTTAAAATTTAATCAAGCAAATTACTGATAAGACTGGGTTGGGGCAGTACATTGGTAACAAAATATAATTATATCACATATTTTAAAAAAATCCTTCACATTATCTGTAACATAAGAAACATACAATTTCCATATTTGCACAGAGAAAATTGTTTTACCTATAACTTGTCAGGTAAAAGTAAATTGGAATAAAGGCTATAAAGGATAAAAAATAAAGATAATATAATAACTATTTTGTTGTTTTTATAATATGGTGATTAATTTTATTGCTATTTAAATCCCGTGGAGCACCCGGTAAAGAATTGGTCTCCCACTCTTCTCCTTAAGTTTTCGAGTGTCCTGTAAAAGGCAGGTATTCGAAAAAATTAAGACATTGTACATCTTAAATTCAGCGATGAGGTTTGCCACCCATCCTGAATGTCTTGATTTTATATTGGCACGAAGAGGACAGCTTGCATGTTTCTTACATGCAGCTGGTCTGCTGGTTACCCCACTTGTGGGATATGCCGTGATGGTATAGTAGATAGTAGTAGCTATTTAAATACTAGTATATTTTTTGATTTTGTATGTTTATCTTTATATGGAGCATATTAGGGTAAAGTTGGGATCTTCACTGGTTTGATGAATACTTAATTATGTTGTATTCCGTGGAGCACCTTGTAAAGAATTGGTCTCTCACTCTTTTCTGTTAGTTTTTGGTTGTCCTGTAAAAGGTAGGTGTTTGAAAACATAAAGACATTCTAGATTTTACTTTTAGTGATGAGGTTTTCCATCCATCCTGAATGTCTTAATTATTTGTTGGCACGAAGAGGACAACTTGCATGTTTATTACATGCAGTCGGTCTGCTGGCTACTCCACTTGTGGGATATGCCATAATGGTTTAGTAGAAGTAGTAAATCTATGTTGTCAAATTCTTTATCACTCATAAAGGAGTGGATAGTCTTTAAATGTAGAATTATTACGATCAGGTCAATTAAGATAATATCATAGTACTTGAATAGCATCTCAGATTTAATTGGAAGATCTGAATATGATATCCCAAAATATTTTATCGTAATACTTAATCCTTTTTTTCTTAAATTATAGTTTTCTTGACTGTGGATGGTAAACCGTAATATGGATGTGGATGGTAAACATGGATCAATGTGCAAATAATAATCCATATGAAATATATGAACAAATTACAAATCACTACTATCGGGTGGAATGCCTCCACCTAAACGAGTATAAGAATCAGTGAAACATATAATAATATTGTGTGTTTAGATTAACATGAAATATAATTGATGGATTTCAGTCTAGACTGAAAACATACCCATTCCACCAGTATTTAAGATGTGTAAGGTACAAGATTCAAGTATATAAATGTATTGTGCAGGGAAAGACTGGGATATTATTTAAAGTTGAAATAAATTCAAACAAAAAACATATTTATATTATATTTCATAATAATAATATAAACCATTTCATATAAACATGTTAACAATGGAAATAAGCGTAATTCAATATGACAAAACCAATCAGACAACAGCTGGATTGGAGAACCTTGCTTACACAGTGCAAAATCTAATCTGAAGAAGTGAGAAAGGTTTCCCAACACTTCCGAATTGTCTCCAGACGGGTTTAAGTGAACACTTTCGGTGTCCATGGACGGCGTTGTCCATTAAGCCAGCCTAGAACCAATTTGTAAGCGTTGGGACGCCTTTCTTACTTCTTCCGATTAGATTTTGCACAATGAGATGTCTGATTGGTTTTGTCATCTGCATATTGTGCCCAAATCCGGTTAAACAATAAGATATTAGTAAATACTGTTAACATAATTCAATATATTTCAAGCTTTAGCTTTATTCTTACACAATTACTATGAGAATGTATTGTCAATAATAAATGTACGAATTTCAAAGTTACGGAATTCAAGTTTCATGTGGATTTGATCCATATTACGGTTTGAAAATTATAGAATTTGAGATTAAAAATAAATTTGTTTTAAATATAAGAAGAAATGTATCTAAATAGTCAACTACATTACCAATATTATGCTTGTATTGTTGTTAACGGAGAGCAAATTGGTGGCACCATTCAAATCTGAGATATACAAATAGAAATTTTGATATACCTACTCTGCAAAGACCTGTAGTTTCCATGATATGGTCGAAATCATATGATTGATATCAAACTATGTGAATGACTTCTTTTCACTACATGCCGACAGTTTTATCAAAGAACTAGAAATGATTTGGAGAGAGGTGATGCAACGGCCACAAAATACTCTGAGTAGGGGAGGTTAATTTTCATATTAGTATGGATCAATTTCTCAAAGACAGCAGCGTGTTGGGCAAGAGAAATCGGCATGAGTGTATGAGAAATTGTATGAATGTAGTAGAAGCGAAAGAAGCATGTAAAATAAATAAATAAAGCTTTATTGGCATCAATATATAATGTGTACATGTTTTTTGTTCCAATAAACTACCAAAAGGCGGGCTTATCGCATATGCGATTTCTTCCAGCCAACCCGAAGTAGGGATAGAGCTGTAAGGTATTCCATCCTATCTGTCTATCCCACTAGGGATACGATGTGAGATTATAGTATAGAATCACATACACATCTATCAAGATTTTAGCTCCAAGGAGATTTCTGTCAATAGTCTACAATAAAATTGCAATATACACATAAAGCAGGAGTGGCAATTAAAGTTAGAATAGCAATCCATAAAATTATATACATGTGGGTGAACTGAATGGGAGTGTCTGACAATCTTAAAACAAATCATAGAGACATAGTGCATAATTGAGTACCAAAAGGATATAAATCACCATAATGTAAGTAATCCTCTATACCCTTTTCATTATTTTTGTCTATAGTTTAAAGGTGGGAACAATATTATCATGAATGAAGTGGGTTGGGTTGAAACTAAAAATATTTAACAAAACAAAAAGTTATTTTTAGTACTTTGAGATAATGCCATTTTATAGATGCATTTGCATAAATTGTTAGTGTGGGTGATTCATGACTTTTTTGTTAACTTGGACAATTGTAGGTCACACTTTGTGACATTTCATTGAATTTAATATTGAAGAAGTCGTAATAAAATTAACAAGCAGATTGAATTTTTAATTATGTACGTTTTAAAGGCTTAAAATTAAGAAATAAATGCGCGTTTTTACAACGAAATTGTTAATTTGTCACAATTTTTTGTGCAACAATGTAAATTTTGGAGGGGGCAAGGCTAGGTAAAAGGACACTATTTTGAGTGGAAATTAACTAAAAATAAACTTACCACCACAGCCATACACATTGAATATGAATTTAACGGATTAAGCCGTTTGTTAACGAAAACTTAGAGCACAGACCACACACCACACAGCCTTCGAACGGAACGGAAACTAAATTAAATATGGCAGATTGCAGATGACAAAATGTCAAGACGCCATTAGGATTGCCATTATAAAAAATAAAAATTATTAAACAAATGTTTTATTATAAGTAATTTACTCGAGAGAGACGTCTTTTGTTTTGTTAGGACATTGTCAATCTATCTATATAGTTTTTGTACTGTACATTGACAATGTCCTAACAATGTCGTCTTTCGCCTTTTCTCACTTGAGAATAAATTACTTCTTCTTAATCTTTCATTAGACCCTGAGGTCTGTTCATGCAGGAGGGTCCTCTTGCGATGTGGATGCCCAGCTGCCCTTCCATCGTTTAGGGGGTCTTCCGGGTAGGCGTCGTCCATCAGGTAGTCCATGTAGAACAATATTTGAGATTCTGGTGCTACCCATCCTCTGGACATGTTCGTACCAGAATCTTCGGCGTTGTCTTCCCCATCTGACAACATCCTGGACCTCACATATATCTCCCGGATTACAGTATTTCTCACACGACCTCGCAGACTTTTTTTCCGGCAATGGCTCGCAATAAATTACATAACAGAATAAAACATTAATTTGTTTTATTATTTTCGTTATGGAATTCTACTGCCTAAACAAAAAAATGTTCAAACCATTTTCAATTTATTAGTTTGTAATTAGTATAGTTTTTGTGCAGTGTAACAAAAGATAATATGTAAATTTATTATTGTTTTACACCTATTGATACAAAAAAAAATCCATTAAACCGTAATTCCATTGTGCTTATTGTGGAAATGGTGATAAAATTGAAACAAACCTATTAGAATTTAGTTGACAATAATAGAAGTGGACATTGTGAATGTCGTCTATAACAGACTTTAAAAAAATAGTGATTCTTCTATACCGGTTTGCCTTCATTTTAGTAATTCGCTTTTTGGCCTATAGATATTAAAATTCGTGCACACTGATACTCTCGCACTCTATTTTTCCACTTAAATATTATCTGAATCGTACACATGCACATACAACTAAAACTTGCACGGAAACGCATTAATATATAGATTTAATATTTAATAAAGGAAATGAAGAGCATTATACATTATTATCATGAGCGAAGCTAGGCAGAGGCAAGGCAGGGCAACAGCTCGGCCTCTCCATTACTGTATTAGTGAATTCTATGTGCTCTCCCAAGCTAAAACAGTGTCGCTGAGTTACGAAATCCGCTATAACACATTTTTGTAATACAGAGAAAATCGATAAAAACTATTATTTAAGTATTAAGCAAACTTTTTTGAAATAAAATAACTTTATTGATTGTAAGATTGGTGTAACAATTTATTTTTAAAATAAATATTGTGATTAAATAAAAAAAGACGGTTCATTTTGTATAAATAAAATTTCACGTGTCGGCTTTTGGGCACGCACATGATGTTAAAGCGGGTTTCGTAAGACACACAGGATGATATAGTGGATTTTGTTAGAACTACATTTAAGTGCAACATGATAATTTATTCCAGTGGCGTCAATAAATTAAAATGCTGATATTTTATTTTAACAATTATTTTTTTATATAAATAAAGCATGAGTATTTATATTTCAATAAAAACGTAAATTTAAATGAATTAACAAAATACGTTTTATTACTTGCTTTTTTCTACAGAAAATGTAATATTTTCGAAACTTGAGGAAATTGTTGCCGTATGTAGAATTATTTTTTGGTCACCAAATTTTTCAAAAACTTTTTTTATAGGAAAAAAATTGCAACTATCAAACTTAAGCGGCCCCACCCGTTGTTGAGTAATATGTACGAAACTTTAGGAAATTTATATTCGAAGTAAATTTTATTTTTGGCGGCAAAAAATAAAACCATCAAAAACAAAATCTAATTCAAATGTAAATTGGCCCCACCCGTTTTCGAGTATTTTTTCCCATAGAAAAGTTTTGTATTCGAATTAGATTTTATTTTTGCCGGTTTTATTTTATTTTTGTCGGCAAAATAAATACGTCTTATTAAGTACCGAAAGGCATACAATTTTAGTTTTGATTATACAACTTACAAAAAAAAGTGATTTTAAACATCAAGTAAGAATTCGCATTACGTGAAAGAAATGATAATCTATATTGTACATAAAAAAATTGATGACTTTGGCTGAGGCACAAAAATGTTTCGGAGACATTTTATTTATTATGCATATATTTTTTTATGCAGATTTATTTTCAATAAATGATAATATACCTGAATTATTTCATCATAATAATATTTATTTTTATTTCATAAATAGCATGATAAAAAAAAGTGTTCACCTATGTCACATCAGAACTGCGCGCCACTGAATAAATACAGCAAAACGCACGAAATTCACTCAAAATATGTCAATATTTACTTACCGTTTTTGGCGTTGTAAGTAAACTTTTCAACTTCCTGTATGACTTATCTTTTTCCTTTCTCTATTTTCTTTACATTTTTTAACATTAAAATCTTGATCACTCATTATGAATCAGTTTAAATTGCAATTATTTAAGAGAACCCAGAACGCCAAACTCACCAGATAAGAACAATTTTGTACCGGCGGCCATATTGATTTTTTGAAAATACTGGACTCTTATTGGTTGGTTGTGTTATAGGGGATATTGAAAGGGACATTAAGTGATATAGTGGGATTCGTTTCTCAACCTCGTTTTATTTATTTTTTTCTGAAAAAATGGTGAATGTTTTCAAGTAAACAATTTTCTAAAGTTATAGACAATTCGATTACGAATCCAACGACATATATAACTCAATTTTTGTTAAAATGTGTTATAGCGGATTTCGTAACTCAGCGACACGGCCTATCTATCTACTGTATTTATATCCTCACGCCCATATCCCAAGTGGGTAAGGCAGAAAGAATGGAACGCCATATAGATCTATCTACATAGTACTTCGTTGTTCGTTCGCTTCTCTGGCATTCGTGCAATTTCTTAAAGGGGCGTTCACATTAATTGTTTACTTGTTCACAGTGATCACTCCGGATGATCCTCCAAGATGAACAGGTGTGAACAGGCGTTTCATCGCTAGTGATCACTAGAGTTGGCCGTTATAACTAATAACTCATTTTTAAACTCATTATTTCAAAATAACTAAACTAACAGTTTCTTGTCAATAACATAAATGTTATTTTCGACGACGACGTTATTCAACTGTTATAACAAGGTTATCGTTATTCCGTTTTTGTCGACGACGACGTTATTCAACTGTTATAACAAGGTTATCGTTATTCCGTTTTTGTCGACGACGACGTTATTCAACTGTTATAACAAGGTTATCATTATTCCGTTTTTGTCGACGACTATAGTTATTTCGTTTTCGTTTAGTTATATTATAACGTACCACATTGTTACGACTTTGTTATTGTCGTCGTTCAATAACGTTTCAATAACATAGCACGTTATTGAACGACAACAGTTTTTTCATATGGTTTAATAACTTCGGATGTTTTAATAACGATGGCAGTTATTTTGTTTTTATTTTGAACTATTTAATTGTGTTTATTTGAACTATTTTGAACTAACTATTTGAATTTTTTGGAGGAACACAATCATTTCGTTTAAACGTAGTCATTCGTTTATTTAGAGGTAGCTGGTAGGTACAAGTTTTCTAATGACATTTATATTATAATCAAAGAATTATTTTGAATATAATATTTGTTTGATTTTAAACTGGTGATATATTATTTCGGAATGATTTTTTTTTTATTTGATTATTTATTCATCTTGCACATCATGCATAAAATACAATTTTTATGCGTATTTTATTCTTTGCATTGGTAGGCAAATGTTTCCATTTGATAAGATAATAATAATATTCGGATTCTTTAATTTTTTTTTTTTACAATTTGATCGTTATTAAATAACATTTTTTAATAACTGTTATTTACAAATACCGATAACTGGTTGAACGTTATTTTGAAATAACAGTTATTCCCACCTCTAGTGATCACTAGCGATGACGGAGGAAAGAGATTACCACTCGTCATAATTTTGATGAAAGGTCCTTTCACTGAAACGACCATAAACAAGTTTTATCTTATTATTTGTTTAATTCTCTATGAATTTGTATTGAATGTCAGAATCATGTACAAAATTATTATGCAGTCGAGAGCTATATTAATTTATTTTAAGTGTTATTTTGTTTTTTGAATTTGTTTAATTATTACCACGTGACCTTTAATGGTCTATAGACCATTAAAGGTCACGTGGTCTTGTCTATGGATTTGCTTTTGCTTGGGGGGCAAACAGTCAGATTGCGCAAATCATCCTTGTAGGATGTTATGCCATAAGAGAAAAAAAAGAAAGTCAGACGACAAAATAATAACAAAATCGACACTGACAGTTTTTTTTTATTATTAGGTATTCTTTAGGCGTTTCACCTAATATTACACCGTAATCGTCTGTTGTGTTGGGATGCCTGATGCCCCTCAATGATTTTTCTGTGACGTCATCCTTTAATGGTATACCTACATGAACTAAAATTTTTAAGTTCATAAAAAAAGAAATAATTGATATTTCTGTAAATATAACTTAAATATTTAAAATGACAAATTATGAAACAAGTATAAGTTAATTTTAAAAAATAATTTATGAACTGAAATAATAATAAAAAAAAAACAATAAAATATTATTTAACCATAAAAATCATTGTCCGGTAGAGATGTGCTAGTGACTCTTTAGAATGATCGGACTCCAGAGAACTAATTTTATTTTATAGTGCATTTTTGCTACTACTTTTGCGAAAGATAATTTGACGGTAGGGTATTTTGATGAAATTTATTTCCATCGAGGCTATCCAATCAATGTGGAGCAAGACCCGCTTGATTAAAGATTCAACTCAATTTCGAGGGAAGGCAATTCCTAAAGCCGAGATTAAATTTTAGCCTGATTCGAACGAATCATATTCTGGATCGTATCATGATAGTACCACAAAGCGCTGAATCATGATTTATCTTTTAAAATAATATTGCTCTTAAAATGAATTCTAATTAGTTTCCCAACTCTACGCCTCACCAAAAGGAGTCATTACCTAAATTATATTTTAACTCATTTGCCCATACCTATTGCTTTTACATAGAGTTTTGATTTTCAGTTTCTTATCCGGTTATCTCATATCTGTCACAACTCAAAACAGAGTGGGTCAATTTTTGGTAATAGGAGTCGGGATGTTTATGAAAAAAGATTAAATTGAAACTTGAAACAGTTTGCCATCAATTTGCTTGCTTTCTATTGAATATAATTTCAAGTATGTACATATAGTTGTTTTCAATTATATTTGATTTTTCATAGTGTATCTTATCCGTCCAATCGGTACGCTGGTTTATTTTGTTACTCAGGAAACATTAAGATGATTCGTTCATATTTTGGAAGATATTTAGTATCAAATACCAGAGCAATTTCAACGGCTTGTCCTCAGCGTCAACGAAAATGGGATGAAAAAGGTAATCAATTCAAATCCAATATTGGTTCATCTACTATGCTTATTCAGGATGGATGCTCAGTGTCTGAAGTTCCAGTTCTTATAAGGAAAGTTAACGACATTGTAACTCCTGTACCCAAGAAGACTACTGGTAAAGAACACCAGAAATCATTTAGTAATGCTGATGTATTTAATCTAATTCATAAAGAATTCTTGAAATGTTCCACTTTCCATGAAGTTGTCACATTACTTACCAAGTGTTCTCGAATAACTCCAAATATTGCTGCTGGAGCCGTTGAACGACTCATAACACTTAGAGAGCAAGGAACTAGCACAGAAAATGATATTGATGAAGAAGTTCTTGAAAATTTGATTTCCAATCTAGTGAGTAGTGTTGTGAAATCAGAAAATGCATACACAATTGTAAACTGTATGAAAGCAATTCCAATTCACTTGGAAGATTATCGAAATGCATTATGTGATTCACTGTTGGAGAAGGTTATGGATAAAGATCTCTCCGTATTGCAGTTGTGTGATATTGTCGAAGCTTTCAGTTTAAATACTAGATATCACAAACATTTGGAACATACTGATAAACTATGGTTTGGATTTGCTGAAATGGAGTCAAGTATTGATAAACGGGAGATTGTGAAATGTTTTCAAGTGGTTCATCATTTGAAGAGTAGTCGACGTATGGTTATGAATGTTTTAGAAAGAAGAATAGAGGAGTTATGGTTTCAATTGGAAGCTAATGATGTTATAAAAATTTTGGTGACGATTCACTTGAACAGTCTTTCAACTAACAACAGTTTGGTCTGCATAGGACGATGGTTGGCAACTTCAATTCACACCCTTACTGATGAATCTCTACGGAGTATTTTGGACAGGTTAACAAATATCGGTTACACTGACTCCAATATTCAAAAAAGTTTAGAAAGATTTGTCAAATCAAAAGGTATTAATATAGAACTGAGCTTGCTGGTTGTGGCAATACTCAATCATTGCATGCACTTTAGAGTTAGAAATGTCCATATATTGAATGGATGCGCTGAATATATAGTGGCACATGCTAAAAAACTCGAACCCATTTTCATCAGACCAATATTCTTCCCTTTTGCTTGGTTAAATTATAATCCTCCCAATGCTCCCAGATTTTGGGAAGAATATGAAGCGGCATTTAGCGAAAAGTTTCACAGAATGAATAAAGAAGATATTCTCGATGTTATGATGGGTTGTGTGTATCTTCAGAAGTATCCTTTAAATTTAGTCAATATGGTTTTCAATCCCCCATTTTTGGATAAAATCAACGCTTCATCTAGAAGAGATCTCTTAAGAAACAAATTGAAGTTATTGGACACGGCGATGACTATTGAATGTAAAACTTACGCTGGTCCATTGCTTCCCAAAGATCACAATGCTAAATCTTTGTGGCAGGATGGACGAATCTCAAGAATAATTAACCATCTAAGAGATGATTTAGAAGAAGTTGCTGGTGGAGCAGAATGTTATTCAACTTATGTTATTCTACCTAATGTATTTACCACTGAAACATATCTTGTTGATATTATGTTACATCCTAAGGGACTGAAAAACAGTATTCTTAATTTTAACTTTACAGTAGACAGAAATGTTAATACAGCTGTCTTAATACATCTTCCTGAGCATTTTTGTTCTCAAGAAGATACACTTATTGGACCACAGACCATGAGGGTTAGGCACCTCAGGATATTGGGGCTCAGGGTAATTAGTCTGAAATATGAAGTTCTCTCAAGACTAAGAATGCATAAAAATGAATTGCGTGCTTATTTGGTTGACAGATTCAAACATGTCCAATCTGCAATGTAGCCTCTCAATGCAGTATTGGTTAGTTAAATAAATTTACCTAAATTTATTCATAATAAATTGTTTAATATATTTTTTTTAAATGTATAATTTGTCTGTATTTATGAGTGCCTCATTTTGGTGTAGTCATAAACGAGACAACTTTTGTTTGAACTGCTTTGTAAAAAAAAACATTAAAAAAGTCGCTTAAATAAACATATTTATTGTTATTTTATATTTGTAATACTACATATATTGATAAATTGTGCCTGTAATGAATTTTGGTAATCTATTATGTAGTAAATCCAATGTAAAAACATGAATTTATTTGTAATTATAACATTATATATTTTTCTATCCAGACGTAAAAGGAATCCAGGATGAATTAATTGTAGAAATATCTTGTTTTTATAAACGATGAAACTTGGCAATGATAAATAATTTTCATTGAATATTTTGTTAGTATTACGATGTATATTATTATTATTGTATTCTTCGTTGGTGTCAAGAGATGTAAGAATTGTGTATTTATTTAGAAAATAAATTAATTTCCAAATATACCATAGTAATCAATATGCTAGATATAATAGTGATGACTGGCGTGACTTTGAGTCACAAGGCCTTTGATTCTTGGCATAAGAAAAATTTAATTTGTCCTGTGTCTGCATTGCATATAAGTGTATCATCGCATAAGTACCCATAATACAAGGTTCATATGTTAAATTTGGATTAGCTCGATCTGTTTGACTTGTCCATATATTTGTTATGTTTAAAAAAAAATTGTCCGTGTCTGTGTGGTGAAGTAGGCTGAACTGAGTATTGTGTCTTGATAGGTCAGATGTCAGAGATGTTAAGTTATGGATTACCTCAAATTTTAGATTTGTACAATAGTAAACAGCTTTATTCAGAAGAATATGTACATTTTGATAATATCATAACAACCTATTTCACCGGGCTTTGCCTGTACTGAGATAGAGTTATGATTGTTATTGATAATTTTTAGAATTGTTTTTTAAGATTGGTGCAATTAGCTATGATTAAAATGGTTCCTTTATGAAATACTTAGTGCTTAATATGTTTTACTAAATAATACTGTGTGGGAAGGAGAGATCACTCCAAAAATATATAAAAAACTATCATCTAATTTCATAAGTCAATAATTTGAATTCTGATATTCCGAGATACTACTTGTCAAAGTATTGATGTGCTGTCACAGCCTACCATAAGATAATAAATAAACTAGAGTAATGCAAACCAAACCAATTTTTTTTAATATTGGTGATTCACCTGAATTTGGATGATTTCAGTCTATTGCAATCTTAAGACAATTAAACATCAAAAGAAAAAGTAGAGAATTACAAGTTCACTTTTAAAAATGTTAAAATAAAAAGATTCACATCAGGGCTCAATGAAATTTGTTTAAATAAAATTTAACATGCTTCCTATAATTTACCGAAATAACAGGCATGTAGGTAGGTATATGCTTTATATATAAAAAAAAGTTTATTTATTATTTTTGCTTGTACAGGTCAAAAAACTCAACTTTGAAAATTTTTCTTTCATTGGCATATGGAATTTGGCTGTCAGTATGTAATTTAGACAGAAAAACATTATTGATTTTCTCTATTAATAAAGTTAAATGTGACATTACTAGTTGAAGAAATTTAATAAAGTTGAACATTTTTCAGATGTATGCTTGTGGTTTTTGTGTTACAATCTATAAATTTTACCTGTACACTTAGGTGCAGTAAGTCTACAGACAACATCATTTGTGGAAGACGATGATTTGTGGACGTGATGGTATCTAATTTGTAAAAGCTGATATTCCAAAAACTTCACTCTGATTTCTGTTTTTCTTTTTAGTTTTAAATAGATAATACAACAGACTGTTTGAATTTATTTTATTAATCTTGCTTGTCAAACTAAACCAATGTTAGAATTACAATCAATGTTGAAATGTTAGTTAATCAAGTAAAATTATTGCATAATATTAAGTTAAACCGTTTAGTAAGTTTTGATAAAGTTTATGATTGTATTGTTTGTAATGTATAAGTAAGTTAAATTCTAGTTCTAATGTATGTATCCTAAAGGTTATATGTTTAAAAGTTTAATGTCTCCTAAATTAACTAGTGAAATCACCCAATATACCTTGGGATCTTTGTTACAAGTATATTGTGATACATTTATTTGATGTCAACCATTTAGTAAAAATTGTTTAATCTAATTGATAGATGTCATCGGTGACTAAAAAAGTCAGGATTGTATAAGAATTAAGATTTTTTTAGTACCTTTGAATGAGAGTATGGCACAGGTTTATAGTTATTAAGTTTTATCATATTATGTTTGTACTACCTTGTGCCATTTTTGATCATTTGAATTTGACTATTCCGTTACATGTATTCGTTTATGACATTAATAATTCTCCTACTCTGTGGAGTCCTCAGCAATGAATAGGTCTCTCGCTCTTTTCTGTAAGTTTTCGAGTGTCCTTTAAAAGGTAAGTAAGTTTGTAAGACAATAAATATCTAAAATTCAATGATGAGGCCTGCCACCTATTCTGAATGTTTTTTTTATTAGCAAGGAGAGGACAATTTGAATCTTTATTACTTGCAGTTAGTGCATTGGATACTCCACTTGTGGGATATGCTATGATGGTATAGTCGTAGCTAATTGTAAATGTGTATAAAATTGTTGTTCAAATGGGAAGTAGTCAACGTAAACAAAGTAAAAAATTACTTTGTGGTAATCAGAAAATCAACAGTATTTAATATTAAAGGTTTTGAAGTATAAAAGTTGGTTATAAATATCAATATAAACGAAGGACCCTTTCATAGAGTAACTATATAAATAATTATTACATTGTTGGTTAAACTGATTTCATGTTAGTTACTTTGTATTCATTATTAATTTATATAAATTATTTAGATACCTATTATATGAAGAAAAATATATTATCAATTTTATATGTTAATACCTAATTATATACTTGATGTCGCAACTATTCTGTGTAAATGATGTGTAGACTGCATAGACTGCATTGTAGGGTTTGATTAGGTTAGTTATATTGTTTGATAAATTATGTAATAAGAGATTGTTAACGAGAATAAAAATTGAATTGAAATTAACAAAATAGTAATGTATGAAAGATGTTTATGTAAATGTCGTAGTTTTTCTATAATTGAGAATTTCATTTGTATATTATACTTTATTTACATTTGTAAAAGACTCTTGAAAATCTAAATAAATAAAAGAAATAACCTAATACGGAACTTTTACAGAGAGGGACAAAGTTATATAATAATAATCCTAATGATATTAACAGGACACTTCTACTGGACATGTGCGACAATCGGTAATGAGATTATAACGGCGTGTAAAATGACCGACATCAATAATAATAAAAAGTACGTACAGACAGCTAGAACTCAGGTTGTAGTAAACACTACGAGGAAAGCTCTGCTCGTTAAGGAAATAACCAATTGTCAATATGACACACAATCAAAATGATAAGTCCGCATAATGACCTTTTTCTTGTCCTGGGTCTGGGTGTTACATGTATATGTGTGTAGTGCATTGTATATGTGTGTATCGTCGCATTAGTACCCAAAATACAAGATTTATATCTTAGTTTAGGACTGGCTCTATCTGTGTGAATTGTCTATTCATGTTATGAAACATTTGCGTTATAATTTTAGGTATATCCGATAATAAAAATATCTCAATGATATTGAGGATAGCATATGAATAATTGACGTCAAAGTGAATATTTTGTTGTGGATCTTGTTACTTGTTTTATTGCATACACGAGGGTAAATTAGTTATATTATTATGATGCTATAATTTTCCCATAAATTTATTGAATAATGTCTTTAATAATGATGCAATATTGTGTACAGCTTGCATCAACATTTTATATCATTTGTTTAATTTTGACTGAATGTAATATTAATATAATGACTGCTGTTGTATATTAGATATAAAAATTGTTTAATTAGATTCTAATATTGACAATAAGTTATAACAATTGTTAGTTTGCGTTTTATCAATAAACATTTTAAAAATAAAGTATTGTTTATTATTCTTATCACATTGCAGAATACACTTATATGACCATACATGATGCGGTGGCTCATTCACGTTAACATTACATCAACTGGGGTCTGGAAGAGCTGCGTGTTAAAGATGGCTTACGATCGAAATGCCAAAGATCGAAAGCCTTAGACATCCATTGTTTCAGAGGATAAGCTATTGAGCTATTCACTCGTCGGAAGTGAGCAATTGTTATTTAAATACATTTGGGATTTACTACAATGGTTTTCCAAGACAAAGATTGTTAGATAACATCAACCGAGATCTGGAGGAGCTCAATGCTAAAGACGACTGGCAGTCCATTGCTCAGGATAGAAAGGCTTGGAGATATATTGTTTCGGAGGCAAAGGTCCTACAAGGGCTGTTCGGCCATCGGAAGTAAGTAAGTTTTCCAATAAATAATTCATGTGATTTTTTTTAATGTTTTTATTTGATCATAAATTGATAATGCATTCTTTAACAGAAATATCCATAATTTTTCCAACATTTTTCAAAAGTATAGAAATAGAAGAGAAATTTAATATTGAAATGTGAAATGGAAGACATTTTTAATTGGATTTTCTACAATTTTGCAACGTCTTTAAATTGAAGATAATATAAGTAAGTATAGAGATAGGAAAGGGTAAATAATAAAAATTCAGTTTAAATCTTTGGCCATATTTTATTTTATAAAAAATATTCAAACCAATTTATGAGCGAACGAAAATTCAAGGTAAGAATAGTAATAATAAAAATAAAACTTATAAAAACGGGAAAGATGTGGACATAATTTTAGTAATATAATAATCAGAAACGACAAACAAAATAATATATGACATCCAAATAACAGAACAGTAGAAAAGTGTTTGTAGTAGGTACAAGATAAAATTATTAAATATATTATAATGTCTTGATTTGATCTACGCATTTTCACAAACATACAGCATTAACTAGGCATTGGCATTCTTCACTGCAACCGTTGCCAGACTAGTTTCAAGTAACTTTAAATTTACGGGAATCCAACAATCATAATGATCTGAGATAAATTAATTTTGTTTGATAAAAAATAAATTAAGATTCACTGCCGCCACTATTTTAATATACAATGGTGAACAAATTGCGCTTCCATCTTGCATACAAATTAATTCTCACATAATTATACTAGCGTCATCTCTCCATAGGCAACACTGTCGCAAGGCAAATATTGGGTACTAGGTTTTCCATTCACACAGTTGATTTTGAATAGGAGGCGACGGTTGCAGTGACCTTTTTCACATGACTGTAATGCTTTAAAAGTTGTTACTTTATCTATGGATTTAAATGGATAAAAAGCTGATATTATTAATTTGTTTATTTTAATAATATTTAGTTTGTGAATGAATTATTGTATTGGGTATATGTTTTGATACCATAATAATCTCTGCTTCGCATCATCATCAGTGACATATGACAAAATTAGAAGAATTAGTTACTTTGACTGATACATTCATCTAACATTATTATTTTATAATATTATTATACTGATTGATCATTACATCTCTACATTACATAGATAATTTAAATATTTCATTATTACACAAAGACATTATATTTAACAAGACCACACACTGACTAAATTTGACAGCACATAAAAATAATAACATTATTGTTAGAATCATAGTTGGTTTATATGATTTACTTTCAAATGTATTCCTGTAAGGTGGCAGGTTTCTTTAAGAAGTCAATAACTGCAAGTAGCCAGCGCGCAACTGCAAGCAATGAACACGCTGTTGTCATGTCTGTTTAAAGAAGTTCAAATCTTGTCATATATTATGTCTTTGTTAATACACAATATTTAATGATTAATGTGAATTGCTTGGCAGTAGACATTATATTAATAGGTAGGTATAATTTTAATTTTGGATAAATTATTGTATACATATTTCTTTAATTTCAACAATAATAAACTAGTAAAATCTAACATTAATAATAATATTATAAATGTGCATTTTGGTAAAACTATTATTTTTTTCTTTTTTTTCCATATATATATTGATTGGCACTCAAACACAATACAGTATGTATAATATATATAAATATTATAAGACAAGTCTATGAATATGTGTTGTATCTATGATACAATATTTAAATATATATTATTTTTTATTTATTAATGTGTGTTTGATGAAAAAAAAATCATGTGATAAAATACCTACACTTTCACACACCTCACAAATAACAAACAGAATAAAACATTTTGGAAGTCATATTTTTCTTCTCATACCAGATTTTTTCATGTAAATTAGTAATTTTTTTATACAATTGTACATAGTTTTCTTCTATAGCTTAACCACACACATAAACACAATTAGGTGGTAATTATGTACAATATCCAATGTTAAATGTTAACATTGGTAAACCACATTTAGACCAGCTTAAGTACATTTGTAAGCATTGAGACACTTTTATCTTTTTTGTTGATATGCTCCATGTTGATTGATTTCTGACATTATTTGTGAAAAGTGTGATATTTTATATAGGAAAAAAATATTATTAAGTTAGTATATATTATATTTATTTAGTTACTCTCTTTGAGAAAAATTTGGGTAGTACAGGTACTTTAAATATTTTAAGGCGAATCATAATATGTTGTGATAATTAATAAAGTTTCAACATATTGTATAAAAAAAGTTATATATTTTTTTTTGGAAAATTAACTTCAAGGATCTAAATGCCTTTGACAAAAGTGGAAATATTTCTATAGGACAATTTACAAACTTGGGTTAGTTGGAAAAGATCACGCCTTTGCGATAAACTCACCCTCTGTATATTGATTATATTTAATTTGAATATATTTCTCTATGAAATTGTTTGTAATCAATGTACAGTAAAGAATAAATTACTTACTTGATTTTAAGTAAGTAATTTCTTATGAATTAAATTTATTATTGTTTATGAATAAAATATCTGATAGAGCAAAATTCTTTTTTGGTTGGACAATAGACTCTGCGTCTTGATCCTAAATATTGTTTTGTTCATGGAACTGGAAAAGATTTAAATAATTTTAAATTAAGAAGAATTGAGTTTGATATAATTTTTGTTATATTGTAGTGACTACAATATAATATTGTTTAAGTCGTATTTTAGTATCATAATAATATAATATTAAATATATATTTTCTAAATAAATGCATTTTAAATCTTTCGAAGCGCATCAACACACATTTTATGCGTTATTTAACAGTGCATTTTATTTTTTATATAATAATAATCATCAATCAACAAAAAATACATTGATTCTTAATACATACTAAATAACTCATAAACGTAGTGATAATACATATTACATTATATAATAGTTATTAATCTTGCAGGCAGGTAACTGGTAACAGCAATTTGGTGAATACTTATCTTTGGTTATCGCATCACAATAACTAGAGATGAAACGGACATAATTATATGGCAGTTGTTGGGTACTTTTACTATTCAGCCAAACACTGGATAGCAACTTAATTTTCGGTCTGAAGCTCATTGGGCATTTTTTTCTGAATAAATATGATATCAACACAAATTGATCAATACTGTGATAAAGAAAGAGAGAGTTAGAGAAACAATTTCGTTTAATTTGGTTTTTGTGACAATTTTTGCAAGAGTATTAATAGCCTTTTCATTTGTTTACTTATCATAAAATACCTCGTTTTATATACCACAGAAAAACTCACTCTAAACTAAGCACATTATGATAGTGATTGAACATCTGACCACCGGATATTTGGTATCTGGTATTTGGCCAAACAATTATCCGTTTCATTACTTCATATTACTTTATATGTATTATTATAAGTAAGGTATATTTCTACGTGTGAGATATCATATCTCACTTTTCTCACAATCAACAATATAACTAGACATGACGTCGTCGTCGTAATGCGGAGAGATTTATCGCTTCGTACTAAACATTAAAAATACTTATTCGTTTTTATTGATTTGTATAAATGAATTTTCATAGTGTTAATACTGAAAAAATCAAATCAATCCTCTATTGTGTTGTCATTGCAAATATAATGATTTATATATGTCCGCATACTCAAATTAGTAATTATTCATCTGTACATAATTTTTTTTTACAATAAAACGTTTTTCTATATCTTTCAATTTTTACTGTTTATTTCCTCGTTATATTTTTTGTTTATTTTAGTAATGATAATGAGAGAAATTTATAAGTATATAGTGAGGCTATTTTCATTCAAAGTGTGCGTTTTTGACCATAGATCTATTGAGGCACTCGGAATTGGAATTTTTTTATGAGAAACTTTGTAAAATCTGTAATGTATTTGTTGCAAAATGACATAAGAATTATTCAAATGTACAATAGAAAAATCAATAATTTATGATAATCTTTGGGATCTTATAACCATATGTATTAGGAAATCAAATTGTCCTTTCATAATATGTTATAATAAATGAAAAATTATTTCCAAGAAGTTAAGATTGGTGTTGAAAAGGATTTTGAATAGGATTTGTCAAAAAGATAATGTTCAAATATAGAATAAATTACAGAAGTGACTTTCAAAATAACATCTGTATATCAGAGGAAAACCACACTACTTCAAAGACTATAATTTTATGATGTTTTTTAATTGTAACTATATTTATTTGTTACATGATTGTTTATAAAAAATTACTGTTAAAGTTGATCATGATCAATGCTATTAGCTTGAATTATGTAAATGCAAATGACATCAAGTTGAATTAGTATTGTTTTGCTGCAAGAAAAATTTGTCTTCATTCTTTTTCTATGGATATCAAAAATGTCAGATATTTGAGGAGTAGAAGAGAGATGTTATGTAACGGTGAAAGATGACAATGTCGAGCGCGAAAGAGAAAGGAAGATGTTTGTGAAAGTAGTGTGAAAAACATGGAGAATAATAGGCTGTCAAGAAATTGTTTGAATGAGGATAGCCAAGCTACTTAAGATCTCGAAGTCGTGCCAGATAGTTGTATCAAATGAAGTTGTGCGTGAGGGGTTTATAATCTGAATAAAAGGTTTAATAAGAACAGTTATGCATAATTACTCCTACCTTCACCAAACTTAACTCAAATTTAATGCAAATTAATTATACCTATTGCATTTTAATTATAGTTGAATATGCCATCAGAAAGGGTATATCTTATTCACATCTCAAATTAGTCCAAAATCAAAATAGTGTAGTTTTGCTTGGACGTACAGATTATGTGGGTACTCTCATATAATTAGCAAATATTAATTCATTCCCTAGTATTTCTATATTATAAGTGTTATGTATGTATTTAATAAGAGATTTAATATTATTATAATTATTAGGAAGTATTAAACGCCACATGAAGAATGAAATTATTTGAAACTTTTAACAATACAAAAAGTTAATAAACTTCAACGACATTGAGAAACATTTGACACTCAAGAGATGAAATCAAAATATTATTATTAGTATTAGGTATTGTTCATTTATTTTCTAAGAATGATTTGTAATATTTTTTCGTTTAATTACGTAACAGATTAAAGAAATTATTATTATATTATTATACTTCTAATTACTAAATTATCACACATTCTAACTACTGTATTACACCAAAATTCAAATTACATTAGATTATTATTATTAGTTAATAATTCTTCCAATAAGTTTGTAAAATATTTTTTTTGGTTTTTTGTTTCCTCATCTGATACACTTGAAACTTTTAGTCCGAGTATATCAGATAAAGTATTTGTTATTAGTTACAGTATCTTTGAGTGAATTATTGAAAAGTTTTGAGAATTGCTTATATGAACTGAATAATTGTGATTAGGACATATTTAAATTATCTAAAGTCATTTAAATATTATTTTTAAGTTCAGAATAAACTATATCCTTCCGTTTGCTATTACTATATATTATTATTTTATTAAGTATTACGACAAATACAATGTAAATAAAATGTAGTTTTATATTATTAAAGAACACATTTAGTTTCACGAGTGACATTTCGCCTTAACATGAGTTATATTTTGAAATTTAAAAGGAAAGAGATTTTCTCAAATATATTTTATATATAACCTTACGTTTGCTTTGAATTATACTGAACTTTTGACGATTGTAAATATATGGCCGGTATCAATAATTTATCTATCCATTAACATCAGTTAAAATCGATTGTATAAAATAATATTATACTGTAGATTTTAAACTGATAGTAATGAAAAGATAATATATCACTTTAACAGGATAGAGAATTACATTCCTTTGAATAGGTAAATAGTTTTATGTATATTTTTATATTTCTTCATAATAATATTAAATCATTCAACTCTGATAAATTTCTCTAGTTTATAAATATAATATTTTTAGTTTGTAATTATCGTTTCAGATCGAATTATAAGTGAATATCAGAAGTGATTTAGTTTAAAATAAATGACAGATTTAATAATAATAAATCATTTACTTTTCATACACATATTTCATTCAATAGATAAATCGTTTTGGCATAAACAATCACACATTTCACAGATTTTCACTCATATTCTTATCATTACCCTGTGAATTAAAATGAATTTAAAATAAAGCAATTTGATAATAATAAATATTACATTTCAAATAATAAAATCTTTATCATTTACAGCCACAATCTAGATAATGTAGTTTGATTTTTGAAATCGGGTAAATATTATTTAATTATTTATTATTATACTTTAAATATTTTTCTATTATTACATATTGATAATTTGATTAAAAGAGAACCATTTTCATGCTCATCATCATACTTTGAGTATAATATTTATAATTTTTTAGTATAGTAAGTATATATTTTTATTCTCAATTTCAGAATATAATAGGTAATTATTTATTCCTTTAAATACATATTATTAAATAATATATATTTTTTACTTTTATATTTCATTGTGGCCACTAGGATCAAATTTTGCTTCTAGCTAAAAATGTGTTTATCGATTCTTAGCAAATCTGTGCATATAATAATTATTATCATTTATTGTCCAGATTGCCGTAGATACACTCAAACGTTCAAACAAACTGTGAATGTAATAAAAATAATGCAACACTTGCGACGACAACTTAGAATGTAAATTTTGATTTTAGGCAACTAAGGACAGTCATTTAAGAATTCTTACATAAGTACGTTATTTTATAATATAATAATGAATATCTACATTACAATGGTAATATTACAATACAATACAGTACACATTACATACATACGTATTATTATTTAATATGAAGAAATTAAGTAGGTAATTATATTGATACATTGCCTTATATTTAACTATTATTGCAATCACTCTTGTTTCCCTGGAGTTGTCCAGCATGCGTACATACGACAGCGCACTCAGTACACGGTACCTGGTACATAATATTATCCATTCCTTATTAGTCATTATTAGATATCTATTATAACCTTTGTATTGTGTTTCTACTTTGCACGCGCGCGCGTCATCCCGCACGACTTAAATAATATTTTATTTATGCAATAGGTAACAATATGTTTTGTGTAATGGATAAAATACTGAAAATAATTATCAACAAAATGTAATAATAATTATTAATTTCCATAATACCACTTTCAGGACACACCAATATTAATAAAATAAATTAAAATAAATAATAATAACAATCTTACGTCAATTATAATAATAATAATAAAGCAAATAACATTATTACGTAATAATTTGGCTAAAACACATTCAGAATAATAAAAGTACATATTTCGTAAACAATTAATATTAATTAATCACATAGCATCACATAATTTGTCAAAAGAGTTTGAAAATGTTTTCCATACATAAAAGAGAACAATATTATGATGATAAGTGTTGATCTTCACGTGTCGTCGTGTCGTCTGTTGATTAAAATTATTTCATAATCACTATATAAGGTAAGGTATTAATTATATCATATTATTAATATTCATAATAAGGAATTTTTAAAATTGTCAAATTCGCCTTAACATTTAATAATAGAACACCTACATATTATTATTTTCTTATGTAATTAGATGTAAACTAAGTATCATAATAATAATAATATATATTATATTGCGATTCACTATTATAACCATCACTTGTTTTCTAATTGAAGAGAGAAGGCTACATTCCTGAAGTACCTATTCATAAGATCCAGATAAGTGAGAGAGTGTATATAGTGTGCAGATTGCAGATTGCAGCACCAACGGCTGCGCTGCTGGACTGTGGAGTCCTGGAATCCTTCACGGAGCGGAGGGGAGGGGCCTCAGTCTTTAATCATTGTCACAATCTCCAGATGTTTCCGTAGCGATATTATGTGCCACCGTGCTAGACTTACTAGTATACTACTATAGTATACAGAGAAACGCCTGCTGATTCAAGAGTAAATGGTGATCACTTCTCGGCCACCTCCCCTCACCATCAGCACTCGCTCTAACCCTTCTGTTAGCACCTCCAGAAATTCCATATCTAAAAAGCAACACAAAAATGTGAACATCTTATATCAACTCTACTTGAGATTCTGTATGTGATGATTTCATTCACTCCACATACTACAACACATTGGTAATGGTACATGAATGGTGTGGTTGGGATAGAATTACATTTTTTTTAATGATTTTATTTTGAATACTAGTATGGCTATAGTCAAGCTACTTTGTTGCTATGTATTGGTTATTATTTACACAGGTTGTTTGTTTTTATTTATATATTGAAATGTAATTAAATTGCTATACCAGGTTAGTTGGAAGACATTGCATTCTAGTGATAAACTCACCCTCTGTACATTGAATTATAATATAAGTGATATTTTTATGATACTTTGTATTGATTTGAAATAATGTAACCAATGTACAGTGAAGAATAAAATAAATAAAATAGGTACCATTACAGTATTGGATGAATAAATAAGTTATACAAAAATAATATGAGTTGTTCACATTAATAACAAAAAATAATACTTAATTTAGTGATAACATACAATTAGATTCTCTCTCTAGTTTGGTGTCCCTCGGTGGTCCAGGAAGGTTGAGAATAACAAGTTGGGCATCATGCGACTTGTTCACAATGACTTCATTCAGTTTTACAGCTGTGTGCATTCTTCTTACATTACCCTCGTCACTGAAACAATATGATATGTTTGTATTGATTCATGTTTTCTGGGGTATCTATCTATCTATTTGATGATGTTTATATTTTGTGTGATATATATAAAATACTTGCCTCACAGGAAACTCAAACACTTGTGAGACTTTCAAAAAGTGGGAGATCTATTTGATTTTGAACTCGTAGAATTTATTTTACGTAGAATTTATTTTAAAGTGTGTTTTTGAATGCAGATTTGCTAATTATATTGTGATGACCAAGGGGATAAATACTTACGGAGTGATATTGGTGGTAGTCTTAGGAGGAACTCCATCCAGTTCTTGTTTAGCTGCCTCTTTGCTCTCCTTCTCCTTGTTTTCTGCAGCTGGTTTCTCCTCGCTCTCGGATCGGCACTGGGATGATTCATCATCGGGGGAAGAGTCCCACATTGAATCGATTATGTGCAAAAGGCTACGGCGGAACTCTCCACCCTTTTTCAATGAATTTAAAATAATATTGATCGAGAGCAATACGTTTTTTTGGGAACACCAACATTGCACACAATTGATTCAATGATTACAGGTGATGTCAAATATTTATTAAATTAGATTTCTTTACAATAATATTTCATGAAAGCTGTGAGTACAGAAACACATCACATCTAGTGGCAGTTTATTTTCTACCATTTTATCATTGCTCTCCAGTTTATTTTGATAAACTCAAGATAAAACATAGGGTCGAGAGCATACCTTTGTAAATCATTGGTATTGCATCAATATCAAGAAATAACGTTTCCACATTATATTTTGTATTTCTATGAACATACATTACTTGCATTAAAACTATTTAGTTAGTAAAGAGTTAGCAAAAAAAGAATAATCATATAATTTTTTGACAATGATGCATCCCACCAATGATTCATACAATCATCTTATTCTAGTATCTATAATAAAATTAGTTGTGCTACGTGTAATCTAAGATTAACTCAAAAGTATTTAGTGTTAGCACAATAAGTGATTTATAATTATTATAAAATACATACAGATTGGAACCATGTGTTGATATCTGAAGTAACATTTCTTAAATAATAATAATAATAATACGAAGATAAAAAAAATAATTTATTTAATACTTAAAGTAAGTATATGAAAATACATCAATCTTTATATAACAACTATGAGGATATAAATATAATAAAGAAAATTTTGCAAACAAATTTACAGATAGAACACTGTTAAAGTAAGGCAATGTTAATGAAAATAAGATTTGTCAAGGAAAAAGATCACCAATATGAGTTGTACCAAAATTTTCTTTGTGTAAAATAATAATGGAAAATATTTGATTACTTCACTCAAGTCAATACATTTATAATAATATATAAAAATTACCTCTTCATTTTTATCAGCCAGTCCATTGGGTAATGGTGATTGTGGTGGATCTCTATTAGGACTGGCATTAGAAGCTGGACTTTTTTGGCCAGCAGCTCCTCCTGGCTCTGCAAATCTCACCTTTGTTGCTGTTTTCACTTCATTGTGGTGATGGTCTACAATGGCTTGCACCTGGAAAGATTTGATTCATGAATATTTCATAATATTTGTCTGTATCCTTTCTTCTACACATCCAATCTTGCACCATTCCATTTCATCAGCATAAAAACTGATAAACAAACATGAAGAAAAATTAGATCAATTTAATCCCAATAGTGTAGACTGATGCAAGATTGAGTGTGCAAACAAACACTACTTTTGTGCAGTTAAATAGGTACTACATAACACATACTATTTACTCTTCATTCAAAACTTAGGAATAACAAATAAGTACTTCAAGCTCAATAAATGATAAACGTTAGTTTTACGACATCGAAATATAAGATAAATAAACAGATCAATAGCTTTTGAAATAGCAAACGATTCTAGAGAAAAAACCCAGAAATAAATCAAAAATAAATAAATTTATTGATAATTTTGATACATGTTTTTCTATCGGATGCAAAATTTTCTTGAGGTTAAACGCTAAATATTTTATTTTGTATTGTACAATATTAGTGACGTTTCTTAACAATCTACATTAATAAATCTGTGCAGTTTTCACTCATTTTTTAGTGGTTTAGAAAACATATTTAAATTATGAAGATAAAAAATGACATGATTGATATTATTACGGTGCATTTTTGAAGCTGGTTCACTTAAAAACTCTGCTTGCCCAGTGAAAAATTAGTTCCTCAAATTATTTGATATGAAATACGAATGTGCTGACTTTTTGAAGGTTGTGATGAATTTTTTTTTTCAGAAAAGATATCTTATACACCTTTCACAGTAAGCTACTAAAAGCTTGTGTCGTGAAAGGGGAGTTTGCCGGCACCTGGGATCGAACCACGTACCCCTTGTTCACGAGGCCGAGACCTCCAGGCTACCGACGATATTATTTGATGTTTTTTTTTTTTTATATTTCATATTTATTTTGTAAAATTAAATACTAGTTCTTTTTCCTCATTTGTCTTTCAAATGTCTCCTGGAAACAATCAGGAAAGAAACTCTTTTATTTTAAGAAATTTGGTCCCAAGGCTACCTGCATTTTAAGGCATTTACAAAGCTTTGATAATATTCTTGTATCACTAACACTAAAGATAACAAAGGTTTCTTATTGACTCATTTGGAATGTCGTGAGAAGAGGTGATTCAATAGGCCCAAAAGCGTTTTGAATGGAAAAGGCTGGTGTCTGTCTTATGCTTCTAAGAGGAACATTGAAGGGCGATTGGATTGGAAATATTGAGAAAATTAAAAGCTATTACAGTTTACCTGTGATCATAAAATGTTGACAAAGAAAAAATACTCTTCAGTTCACTAAGAAACAGACCAAAGTTAAAGATATTTGTTCTTGAAATTTTATTAATTTGTAAATGGGGTTGCAGGTATGTTTTGGAGAGTTAAATAGTCCACTTTCTTACTTTTAATTATAATAAAAAAAAAATCTGCAGTCAGGAACATTTACAAAGTTACATGTAAATATCTAGCGACTGGGACATGATATTTATTTAATGGGTTATGAAAATTGTGTTTTAAAAAAACTATACAATATAAATAATAATTACATGAAAAATAAAAAATTAACATAATGACAATATTATAATATAAATCAACATATAATAAGTGTTTTTGGTTTCTGATTAAGAAGATAATAAAATATTAAGATGATTGAATGATTGATTGTATGAGGGATGATTATGTGATGATGATGATGGGTGGTTGTTTGGTATGGGGTTACCAGTGGTAATTTCTCCTCTGCATTAGATTCGTTGAAGTCCACCAAGGATTGCATCTGCCAAGAGTAATGCCGCCATAACACAGAAAGAAAACATTCCCATTTTATTTTATTAAAACTATTTTCAAATCACCTCATCAAACAAAATCTCCATTTATATTAGGTACACATATACTACAAAGCACAATTCATAAAACATAACTACATATATTATTAATAAATGGTACTGGTGTACAAAGATCTGTAGGAATTTATTAAAAAAAATATATTGAAAATTTAGAAAGTAGGTAAATTTATGTTGAAAAATAATATCTTACAAACTTTAAATCAATCTCCTCCAAAACCTTTTATCTAACAGTAAATAGGTAGTAATTATTACAGATCCGGGTGTCTCGATTAAATACACCTACACATGAGGCTGTGAAGAAAATATATATTAAGGATATATCCAATAACTTAAACAGTTAATTAATTACTGACCACTCCAAGGCTCTCCTTCTTATTAAGGCGAAGTTCTCTGAGCATTTGATTTCTCTGCTCCATCATAAGAGTGCGTTCATATGTGTAGGCCGATATGTCACTGTCCACCTGAAAATAAAGTTAATTTACATCAACTGTTATCAATATGTATGGGCCAATTGAAAAATCATATTTTCAAATAGCAGAATTCTAAAATGTTTCACCAACATTATTGTTAATTATCTTGAGAACCTCTTCCATGATATTCTCAGCAAGAAGAATATTTTTTTTCACAAAAACACAATATTATCCTGATTCCAATGTCCCAAAATGAGTTCTTTTTATATTACAACTATTGATTTTGACATATTCTAAAGGTTTCAAATAATTTATTTTATTTCCTTACCATCTCAACAACCTCAACTTCAGCTTCAATACGTAAATGGTAGAGGAACATTTTCAAATCCTTCTTCATTTGTATAGAGTTGTCCTCCATTTGGGCAACAGTGAAGATCCTCATCTTGCAGTTCTTCCACGTCCTGTGTTGTTTGAGAAGGAAGGGTAGAAGCATCAATAATCCACCATCGTGCACAATCCACCATATGTCAATATTACCAACAACCTAGAAAAAAATATAACATGTCATTATTTTGCTTTAATTTTTTTAAATAAAATAATTTGTAAACAAATTCGTCTCACTTTTTCAGAAGAATCTGGAAAAAAGTTTATTCCTTTTGGTACAAGAAGAGCCATACGAGCAGTTGTAACATGTCTAACTGTTTGAAGGAAGACATGCCATGTTTTATCATCTTCTGATTGTCTCCATCCATAAGGCCAACCCAGGATCACAGTGTTTGGTTTCATGCCCCCTAGACCAGTTGTTTGGATTCTAAAAAAAATAGAAAAAAAATTAACATATATTTACAAATAAAAATGATACCGTTATTGATTGACAAAGAATAGTTACAGATGACTTAGTCCATCAGTGACATCTCTTGCTACAAGAACATCAGAGAAGCCCTTGACTCGTTCCTGGTCCATTGTTTTGCGCAGGTGTTGTTTAGCAGCCAAGGCTTCTCCAGAAGAACGCGTGTAATCTCCTCCAATTACTGATACACAGATTGTGAGACCTTTGCCTGAAATCACAAACAATATTTTTTGTAAATGATCCGCGAAAATAAAAAAGAAGAATCATTGAGTTTCATAAACTTTTCTTGATAAATTTACCAGCTTTTAGTTGCGATGCGAAGGCAAAGAGTTTGCGATATTTAGGAGCAAGATCGGGAGTAGGTTTAGCAAGGATGAGAATTTGTGGGCGCCAGTTCTTTGTGTGAGGTTGTCCTTCCTCTAGTCGTAACAGAGAATATCGAGCAGCCGACAAAGCGAGACCTCGAATTCCATCACCCCATTCCTTCTCAGCGCTAAAAAACAAGAAATGGATTAAAATTCAGAACATTTCTTATCGACCACTAATAATATTTTTTTATGTGATTTAATATAATTATGTGATATATATATATAATTATATAGCATAATTATGTGATATTTACCCTCGATATTCGATGTATTTGTAGATAAGTCCAGCCATACCCATGGCAATCAGAGCATAGAACCAAGAAGTCATGAACATGATTGCAATGCAGAGAGAAAGGCCAGCTAGCGAAAGAGACCTAAAATATGAATATTTGATATAGTGCAGTAGAGAAAAATCATTAATCAAAGATACCTACTGAGATGATGAAATATCAATAAACAAAAATGTGCATTCAAACTCACCAATGATAGTACTTAAATCGCGGACGCCAGTTGGGAGTTCTGAGTAAGGTCTGCAAAGCACAAGCAAGATTGACGAACCCGTAACACATGAGGAAGAACATGGAAAGCAGTGGAGCCAAGATATCAACATTTCCCAGCAAGATACCACACTGGCAAATTGCCATCGTCAAAAGAAGGGCTCGTGTTGGTTCCCCTCTTGAAGAAGACACGGCAAATGGTTGCAAGAATGGAATAATCCCGTCTCTGGCTATAGCCTGCAGAAGACGTGGAGCTCCTGTGAGAGATTGAAGACCAGCTCCCAAGGTGCTTAGGAAAGATCCGATCAAAATGACCCATTCATTTGGCCAAGCAATATTGGCCACCACTAGTTTGCCACCGATAGATTGGCCAAATCTGCAAAAAAAATATGTCAAAGTTTTTTTTTGTAGCATAATTTTTCAATTTGAGAAATATGAATAATTCAGACTTACTTATCTCGAAGAAGCAGATTATCAACAGTACCAGCAAATAAGAGCACACACGAAAGATAAACCGTAGATGTTGTCAAAATAGCACCAATAGTTCCTATAGGTATAGATTTCTGAGCATCGGCCAAATCTCCTGATCTGTTGGAACCAGCCATAATACCTGAAAAAATGTGAGTTAGTAATAATGTCAACAAACCAATAGTTTTAGAAACTTTTCTGCTAAATTAGTGTTGAATTACATAATTATAACTGTGCTAAAATAAATTAAAAACGTACCTTTGTAGATATTTGAAAATCTAAGACGAAATTTACAAACCTGTTACAGATGGGAAGAATATTCCTATGAGAATAGTGAAGGTGGTTGTAATATCGATTGTGACTTGATTATGAACTGGCCGATCCATCAACTCAGTGTCTTGAGGATCTTTTCCATACGAAATGATTTGCCCAAGTTCACTGAAAGAATCGGCCAAGTTTTCGAAGAAAACTCCGCTAGAAAGACCCTAGAAACAAAGTGTTTATTTAAATTTTACCCCTATTTTTTACATATTATAATTTGACGTGACGCATATTTTAGTATTAGTTAAATGAATTTATACTCGTGACCCATGAGAGTTGACCTAAGCTTAGAATCTCCAGACGTTAACAAATTATATTGGAAAGAAGACTTTTAAAATAAAGTCAAGGCACTAAATTAAATTATTTACTTAATTATTCATTCGAAAATTAATAACGTTACCTTAATTCCTTTAATGATAGATACTTCGTTGCTCAAAAAATATGGATCGCAAGTTTTGTTGGGGCAGTAAAGTTCGTAGATGGGTCCAGTTCGATCTTTAGTGCAATTACCGATATCAATATCTCTCAGTAGACGCTTTCCAAGAACACACATGCTGCGATAGAAAACAGATAAAACAGCTTTTAAGTACAATAAATCAGATTAAGAGGGCAAATTGGTTTCATATGGATTTTCTCTTTAATTCCTAAGTGGTTTCAAGTGTATGAAACATTTCGAATCCCATAAAAGCGACACTTTACTACAGACATTACTCAATAAAGTTCGATTGGGGATATTGAAGTAAAACAAACATACTACAAATGAAAATTCAAATCGTCCCAAAGGAAACCATCCCAAAAAGCATATGATTTAAAATGGTGTAAAACTGTTATTTATTTTTATCTAATCGTTTTGTGTGTCCATATATTGGACCACGTTTTATAAAGTCACGTAAATAACGTATCAAAAGATGTCCTTGGAACGAACGTAAAATACGTTCTGATCAAATTTAGAAAACGATCTTAAAATAAACCCGAATAATATGGATTTACGAGTTTAGTTACTTTTACAATAAAGATTAACAACACCGATCCTGAATGTTTTAATTTTTCGTTGGCATAGAGAGGACAGTTTGCATGTTTATTACATGCAGCTGATTTGTTGATTACCCCACTTGTGGGATATGTCGTGATGGTATAGTAGTATTAGTAGGAATAGACAACGAATGACGTCTTAAGAATGAGAATCAGTCATATTATATCAGTTATCTTAAAAATCTTTTTTTACGTTTCTGAACGACTCTTACACGATATCGGAGTTCAGAAATGTCAAGAAAAGAGGTAACTTGATTGTTGTAGAATCTTTTTGAATGGAGGGGGTTAGTTTCTATTATCTGCTCCCGAAAACAGCATTAAAAGGTGAAAAGATAAAACAAGATTTTGATTTTGAATAAGATTGGATAATTTTAAATTATGTATAATGAAATATTATTCATGAATTACTTACTGAAGGCGATCGTTTCCATTGATGTTGTAGAAAATTCCGGTATAAACTGCAATAATGGATAAGATGACGCAAGCCAAAGCAACCGTAGCAAATTTGTTGACAAACTTCACACCGACAAAGACGATAGTTCCCATAATCAGAAGGAGTCCAGTACCATAGACCCTGAAGTTATTGAACATAGCCTCTTGGTTCTTGGTGAAGTCTCCAAACAAGGATAGCGATGGTGCCATATAATTCTGTGAACGGATATTTTATTAATAACATCTAAGGATTCACAAAACGAACAAACAAATAGATAAAAAAAGTAATAATAATAATAATAAACTTTATTGCACAAAAAATCAACATAAGAAAATATTCAATTTAAACTACACAAATAAATTTTGTGCAATGGGCGAGTTTATCGCAGAAGCGCGATATCTTCCAACTAACCCATGATGGTTCTACATATAACATAGGCTATTATTGCATTTTTTACATATTTATTTGTTTCCTGTGTATAGAAATATAATTTTAAACACATCATATACTTATTGTCGTGGTCCCTCCCACAAGAGGAAAAGAAAAAGAAAAAAACCGTTGAGACCACATTGACAGGAAATAAATAAAATATATTTATTTATTTCGACGAGAGAATAAATACGTATTTATCCTCTGAGTTGGAAGTAATTAAACTAAAAAGAATCGAGTTTATCCAATCTACGCAAATTTATAAATTTCTTTTCGCAATTACGTCTTTATAATATTCCGATTAAAATTTAATAATACAAAATTACTTTCATATCACCTACCTACTTATAAGATCTATGAATAATTATATTCGTTGTGTGTAAAGATGTCATACGTACATAATAATATATACCTACTAGTTAACCCATATCATTCACACCTCACTATAATTAAAAATATTTCCGAACGTTTAACGTAAGACCCGTCAAAAGTGTCGGCCGCTAAATTCAACAATTTTCGTTTCTTCAAAGATTTTGGCTCATGATACATCTAGAGAACAGAAAATTTACGTAAAGGACCCTTTCTACGTTGTGTTTACGATTTATAAAAGAAAATTTTATCAGTGGAAAGCAAACAATAATTTCTATTCAGAACATATGAAAGCATAATTTTATAAAAATCAAAATTAAATTTCTGTTGTACATAAAGGTTAGTAATTAATAAATTATTTCCTTTTATACTCTGCGTTAGCAAGTATAAAAGCCTTACCTTATTGCTGAAAATACACAAAGAAAACAACACACAATAACAATCAAGAATAAATATCAAATTTTTTTTATGTACCACAGAAATCCATGTTATTTGTTAGAAATAGTCAATGAAATAATATTTTATCAAACTTATGATTCAACGTTATCGAAAGTTTATTTCTGTAATTATATTACAGATTAGTTTTGAATGCAGTTTTATTTATAAAAGGCATATGGTTTCATACATAAAATAGTATCTGTCTAAAGCGCCAGGGGCGCATCGAGATGAAATATTTTACTGAACCAAAGTTTGACAAAATTCAATCACTGACTATTTTTGTTAATTTTAACAATAAAAATTGGTTTGTTAGTGAAAATTTGCTCCTACACACGCAAATTTCGATCTGACACAGCCTTTCATACACTATTGTCAGCCTCATTAGTATACAATATGATAAATTAAGAGAATACAATACATATATATTTTCATGCAAAATAAAATATAATAATATAATATTTTCTGCGGAATTCGCTTAGCCTTGCGGCCATGATAACCGGAAGAAGTTTAATCACGAATTTTAATTTTTTCACGCTGGGTATCCCAGTATTCCACGCTGGGACTTGTGGGTGTGGATGGTGGGAAGTTAGTTTATGATATAATAAGAGATATTTACATAAAATAAATATGAGTTTAAAAATTCATGCTCAAGTTAGTATTCAAAATTTCATAAAAATAAAAATTTATTCAATGTTTCTGAGTCCGTCCCTGCTCTTATTATCAAGTAATGTCTATAAATTAAATTTACAAATAATATTAGTTATCCAAATTTTATTAATTTGGGAAAATAAAATAATTTTATGTTCTGAATTCGACTCTGTTCACATAATTGAGTAATCCTCCACAAGACAAAATTGCAAACAATGCTAGTCTACAAATCTAACAATGTAGAAAATAAAATATCAAACTAGTCAATCTCACAAGAAATTATCAAACTTTACTTTAAAAGAGACATTTAATAAGATAAAATAAATAAATATTCTTAACAATCAAATTCAACAAAATAAAATAAAATAAAATCTTAGCTTTGAGTAAGGTGGTTTACTGCAAAATTCGCTGCTTCGAGACACTGAATTTAATGTAAAATTATAATAAAATTTTAGGATGAGTTTCTTATTATTTCCATTGTGGAAATAATCACTAAAAGAAATATTATATTTATTACTCGGAGAAAGAAATGTCAACAACGAAAAACAAATTGAATACAACACTGCTTTTATGATTTTAACCTCTCTCTCCTAATTCCAAGAAAAAACTGCCTCGAATTTTGTTGTGACATCATTTTTATTAGTTCATTCCTTTGTCCTCACCACAAAAATACCTACTCTTTCACTCCTAGCACAAGCATCTACTTTTTTATGTAAACAACCACACGTGTCTCTCAATCCTTTCCTTGAAATTATTTTTATTTGAAGTATTTATACCTACATAACATATCAACATAAACAAAATTTAACCTCTTACCTAAAAGCAATTAATAGTTCAACAAACTTTCTTTGTTTAAAATTCAATTTGGTACTTTTCTTCACCCGATGTACTAATATCTACTTCCTATCATCTAAACACTGTCACGTGTTAAAATATTCAATGTACCTTCCTAATAAAATTATTTAATAAATAAAGTACTCTCTGAAGTACGTACCATTTATTTACCAACAAATATACTCCGAGTTATACATCCATATACCACTTAAAATAGTAAGTCGAAATATATTTAGTTCAATTTCAAACAAAGTTTGTTAAAAAAACTAAGACTATGTCATGCCCCCTCAGAAAATTAATTTTCCGGGCTTGCACAAGGTGAGGAAATTATTTTCTTAAAAGAAAATTTTTTAACAAACAAAGAAAAATATTTCACAACGCAATCAATATGCTACGCCACTGGCCCTAACTTCCCAATTCTCTATATTGATTAAAATCATTCACAATCCTATACCTATATAAACAACCACACACTTGTATTACCCACTATCCTATAATTAATTTGTAAACAATCGCATGCTTACAGCACTATACAAGTCAAATAAACCCATTTATAATTTCTTACCAAAACATTTTGTTAAAGTACAAATGTCTTTGTACTGACTCTCAAGTGGTTGGAATACACATTCAATATACATAACCGAATTATAAATAATAGGTATATATCTACCGTCCCACGTGTCAACCTTAGGTACATCCAAACACATGACATACGTACAGTTAATTCACTATAATTATTACTCTCACATGTTTTTATTTATACAAACTCCGTCGTATGTTATATTAATAGTATGTACCCAATATAAACTGATATTACTATATCATATATAATAATACCGACCCTATTCTATAATTATGTATATCTGTTGACATAAGTATTAGTCAGTTTTTATATTGTACATAATTATTATCACATTTCTTTTCCTAAACCTTTTTCCTTCACGATACTGATTTCTTTATGTGTGAACATAAATTTTAAAATAAATTTCCATATTGTACACATTCATATTTCTCTTCCATACATCCTATAATAAATTTTACTATGAAAACTCTCACGATCTAGTTTCATTTCTTACATCACAGTACCGCCAAAATCAACAAATTCACCCAATTTCATCATAAAAAAATTGAAAACTTAATTAATCAGTTAAAAAAAAATAAATAACCCCTACCCCCTCATGACTGGAATTAACCCTGAAACTATTAATCATAATAGCCAATTACCAACTGATTATTTTTTTATGGTACCATACCACACTCACGCCGCATCCCAGGTGAGGCAGGCAAAGAGAAACAGATCGCCATGTTGATCCATTCCCAGACACTCCCTTCTCTCTATCCACATCCACCCCATTCCTCAAACATTCACATCGATTTCTCACACCCAACACGCGACAGTCCTTGTGAATTTGATCCACGTGGTCAAGTCACGCAGTTCCGGTATGTCCACACATTTTACACCCTCCCCTTCAGACAAAAAAAATACACTCTCTTCATCATTCTTACATTCCATTCATGTAATGCTTCATCAACCATTCGTCTCAATGATCACATCTCCACAGCACTCATTCCACTCTCATCCCTCCTCAGCCACGTCCATGTCTCACTAACACACATGCCTAACACCTCATTCAAACACAGCACCCAAAGAAAAATAGAAAAAAAAAATTCACACAACAAAAACCCCAGTTATAGCATGCAACTCTCCCCTTTCAAAAGACACATTACATATGCGCTGAAAAGCCATATTATTTCATGAAAACCAATCTGTTCCATAAATACACAAATACATAAATCGACTATAATGTCTACGCACTATAATATTATATACGAGTAAGTATTTATATCTACTTACTGTTTAAAATATAAACTTTAGGTACCCATAAATTTTATGAATCCCACATTGATATTAACATAATTATGTATCTACTGTCTTTCACCAACGTTCTACCTATATTGAAAAAACATCAGTAGGTACCTAGTATTTCTGTAAACATCGCTCGACAATTATAATAATATTGTATAATACCATATAGGTACTTAATAGTCATTCCACTTAGCTAGCGACAATCTAATATAATATTATTATTAGACTCAGTCTAAATAATAATATTATACAACGATCAAATGCGTTTTTGTTAAAATAATAATATTACCGACTGTACTCAGTTCACCGATCATACTTGTCGAAACCGAACAGTTTCTTTATCTAAAGTGATAAATCTACTTAACCCATCAGATCAAAACACATATCTACCCGCATTATTATACCTACAGATTCGTCATTTATGAAATAATATTATTTCATATTCATTTTGTTAAGATCTGAGCAAAACCGACATATTGAATGACATTCCAATATATATAAAACTATACATATCTAAAAAAAAAAAATATTACTACTGACACACATCTCAACCCCATAAATTATTACAGTATTCAACAGTCAAAAACCCCATAAAATTCATCCTTCAAAAATTATTTCAAGGTAGGTCGTTTAACTCTCACATAACTGAAATAAATAACTAACAAAAAAAATGTTTACCATTCTATATACATAACATATCAATAGGTACATATTTAAACCCACTATCCACTTAAGATCAATACACAATATTATTACCAGTTCACTAGTCATATAACAACAAATTTTATCTTACGAGTTCGTTTTTGTAAAACTAATAATATTTTTATTTTCTAATAGATATAAAAAATTTGCTAACAATTTTTATTTAGTTTGCCCTCGATTCAATTAATTTAACGTATTTCTAGTGTTCATAATGTGTTCTATAATATTCGTCGTCTTCTGTCATCAATTTTGAAATGCAAGTCACCTCCTTAAAGGATAGGCAGAGAGTTCTAACATAATTTAAAGTCAAAATACTGGAAAATTTCACCCCCCCCCCCCCAAGACAAAAAAATCTGCTTCTCGTGTAGAAACCCCCCCTCTCTTCCATAAGACTATTAATCTATCTCTCCCCCCCCACTCCTCTGTAAGACAATTAATTTAAAGATTGGATATTTATCTATTTCTTCCAACTAACTATACTAGCTCAAATCTATTTCTGCTATGACCGAATCTGAATTTTACCCTTGCAATGACAAAGATAATTCTGGTCACACGCCATTTTCTGTCATAGCCTATGACAGAAAACTTTCCTTCGCTACATAGTAACCCAATGTCTAATGCCTGCAATGACAGACATTATATCCTGGACAAACGGCAACCATTTTCTGTCGTGGTCCCTCCCACAAGAGGAAAAGAAAAAGAAAAAAACCGTTGAGACCACATTGACAGGAAATAAATAAAATATATTTATTTATTTCGACGAGAGAATAAATACGTATTTATCCTCTGAGTTGGAAGTAATTAAACTAAAAAGAATCGAGTTTATCCAATCTACGCAAATTTATAAATTTCTTTTCGCAATTACGTCTTTATAATATTCCGATTAAAATTTAATAATACAAAATTACTTTCATATCACCTACCTACTTATAAGATCTATGAATAATTATATTCGTTGTGTGTAAAGATGTCATACGTACATAATAATATATACCTACTAGTTAACCCATATCATTCACACCTCACTATAATTAAAAATATTTCCGAACGTTTAACGTAAGACCCGTCAAAAGTGTCGGCCGCTAAATTCAACAATTTTCGTTTCTTCAAAGATTTTGGCTCATGATACATCTAGAGAACAGAAAATTTACGTAAAGGACCCTTTCTACGTTGTGTTTACGATTTATAAAAGAAAATTTTATCAGTGGAAAGCAAACAATAATTTCTATTCAGAACATATGAAAGCATAATTTTATAAAAATCAAAATTAAATTTCTGTTGTACATAAAGGTTAGTAATTAATAAATTATTTCCTTTTATACTCTGCGTTAGCAAGTATAAAAGCCTTACCTTATTGCTGAAAATACACAAAGAAAACAACACACAATAACAATCAAGAATAAATATCAAATTTTTTTTATGTACCACAGAAATCCATGTTATTTGTTAGAAATAGTCAATGAAATAATATTTTATCAAACTTATGATTCAACGTTATCGAAAGTTTATTTCTGTAATTATATTACAGATTAGTTTTGAATGCAGTTTTATTTATAAAAGGCATATGGTTTCATACATAAAATAGTATCTGTCTAAAGCGCCAGGGGCGCATCGAGATGAAATATTTTACTGAACCAAAGTTTGACAAAATTCAATCACTGACTATTTTTGTTAATTTTAACAATAAAAATTGGTTTGTTAGTGAAAATTTGCTCCTACACACGCAAATTTCGATCTGACACAGCCTTTCATACACTATTGTCAGCCTCATTAGTATACAATATGATAAATTAAGAGAATACAATACATATATATTTTCATGCAAAATAAAATATAATAATATAATATTTTCTGCGGAATTCGCTTAGCCTTGCGGCCATGATAACCGGAAGAAGTTTAATCACGAATTTTAATTTTTTCACGCTGGGTATCCCAGTATTCCACGCTGGGACTTGTGGGTGTGGATGGTGGGAAGTTAGTTTATGATATAATAAGAGATATTTACATAAAATAAATATGAGTTTAAAAATTCATGCTCAAGTTAGTATTCAAAATTTCATAAAAATAAAAATTTATTCAATGTTTCTGAGTCCGTCCCTGCTCTTATTATCAAGTAATGTCTATAAATTAAATTTACAAATAATATTAGTTATCCAAATTTTATTAATTTGGGAAAATAAAATAATTTTATGTTCTGAATTCGACTCTGTTCACATAATTGAGTAATCCTCCACAAGACAAAATTGCAAACAATGCTAGTCTACAAATCTAACAATGTAGAAAATAAAATATCAAACTAGTCAATCTCACAAGAAATTATCAAACTTTACTTTAAAAGAGACATTTAATAAGATAAAATAAATAAATATTCTTAACAATCAAATTCAACAAAATAAAATAAAATAAAATCTTAGCTTTGAGTAAGGTGGTTTACTGCAAAATTCGCTGCTTCGAGACACTGAATTTAATGTAAAATTATAATAAAATTTTAGGATGAGTTTCTTATTATTTCCATTGTGGAAATAATCACTAAAAGAAATATTATATTTATTACTCGGAGAAAGAAATGTCAACAACGAAAAACAAATTGAATACAACACTGCTTTTATGATTTTAACCTCTCTCTCCTAATTCCAAGAAAAAACTGCCTCGAATTTTGTTGTGACATCATTTTTATTAGTTCATTCCTTTGTCCTCACCACAAAAATACCTACTCTTTCACTCCTAGCACAAGCATCTACTTTTTTATGTAAACAACCACACGTGTCTCTCAATCCTTTCCTTGAAATTATTTTTATTTGAAGTATTTATACCTACATAACATATCAACATAAACAAAATTTAACCTCTTACCTAAAAGCAATTAATAGTTCAACAAACTTTCTTTGTTTAAAATTCAATTTGGTACTTTTCTTCACCCGATGTACTAATATCTACTTCCTATCATCTAAACACTGTCACGTGTTAAAATATTCAATGTACCTTCCTAATAAAATTATTTAATAAATAAAGTACTCTCTGAAGTACGTACCATTTATTTACCAACAAATATACTCCGAGTTATACATCCATATACCACTTAAAATAGTAAGTCGAAATATATTTAGTTCAATTTCAAACAAAGTTTGTTAAAAAAACTAAGACTATGTCATGATGTATATAGGTGTATCATAAGTATTCAATTGAAAACTATGGCTGATTTTCTAATCTTGTATTTTAATAGTTATTCTAACTATAAATGTATAACAAAAGTAGAATCTTTATTTTTTCGAATTCGTGATAAGTAATTATTTTGCGCTTTTGCAAAATTGTGTAGGTAAATATGGTAATTAAAATAATAATAGTAGCATGAATCATAACTTCTATATGTTTTAATTACGAAAGTTACGAAAGATACAAGTATAATTAATAATATTTAACTTACCAGAACAATTTCAACGGCACCCACGATGTACATGGCAGCTGCTAAAGTAGTTCCAGTATAGAACAACATCCCTACGGCTCCACCAAACTCTGGCCCTAGTGATCGTGATATCATGAAGTAACTTCCTCCCGCCGGTACCACGCCATTCGTTGCAATCGCTGACATGGAAATGGCGGTTAACATAGTCTGAAAAAAATAAAAATATGTGAGAATAAACCTTCACCCCGTGACCCCCCAGTAAAAAAGATAGTCTTTCGATATCTTTTTTACTAGTTTTCAAGTCTCTTATAAAAGGCAGTTGTTTGTAAAACCTCACGATAAGATAATAATAATAATAATCTTTATTGCACAAAATTAGTATACAAAGAATAAAAAAAAGCATGAGAACATTACCACTGAATAAGATAATTAACATCTAAATTATTTTTGATTGTCACGTAAAGGACAATCTGCATGTTTATTACTTGCTGTTAGTCCGCTGGCTACTCCGTTTGAGGGATATACCGTGATAATAGTATTAGTAGTGTTATGGGATTTGTGATGTGTTTGGTAGAGGGATATGTTGTTTTATTTTATGGAGAAATGGTTTGTTTATGTATTATTTCATATAGGTATGGCCAGTTTACAGTGCAGTTTTTGCTTGTTATGAATGTGTATATGTAGGAGATGAATGCTTTTTGTCATTGTGTGTATATGATTGATATGTTTGTGAGATGTTTGCCCTAGTACAGGATCTACCTAGTTGGGCAGCATCAATAAAGTATGTAGGTATGTAAATTGTAATTTATTAAGAAATAAATAAAAGTCTAAAAAGTCTATAAAAGTAGTGCTAGAAAACCTTCAAAATCAAAAAAATACAGTTCATTGTTCCGTGTGTGGGAAAGTATAGCCGGTGGATTAATTCCATATCTTATAAATAAATATTTATTTAAAGGTATACAGTTGATTTATGTAATACGTACATACATAAAAAAGGTATTTTGTAAAAAAAATAATTGTACAGGGATGTCTACGTTTTCAAAATAAATTTGAAAAACTCAGGTATAAAAAGTATTTGTCGAACCATGTTGTATGGGAATACTTATTTTTCAGACTGGGAAAATGTGCCAAAAGGTATATTTTTCAGCAATTTCTTTTAGTTTTATTTCACGTTTCAAGTGATTAATGGACTATTTGTGTCTTGTCACTGTTTGCATATACGTACGAGTATAAACAGTAGGTATGTATAAGTATTATATAATTCTTACATAAAGTATCTACTAACTAACGTCCGGCACAAATGACCAACATTTTTTTAATAGCTGTCCAGCATAAGGACTAAATTATAAATTTTAAATCTAATCGTATTTATGTATGTTTGTATGTTTTTACATTAATATCAAATATTTATGATTATTTTAAGGGAACTATAGGAACTATAGGAAGGGGTTAGGGGACGGATGCTGAGTTAATTAGAAGACAATAAATACTCCTTGACGGCGTATTTAAACCGACTAAAATATTGAGATATTCTATGAGAAGAAGGGAGATTATTCCAGCAACGAATACCACATACTGAGAATGATTGAGAATAGAAATTGGTGTTTTTAATTTATTATTCTAAATATTTGCGAAGATGATTTGGTATTTAGGTGAAGATTGATGAGTATTTAGTATATTCATGTTTGTTAAGTTTTTATAATCAAGTTTCAAAACATTGATCAATAAAATCTAGAAGACTTTTCTCTGTAAAAACATCCAATCTTGTAAAAAAAGAAAATCAAAAAGTTTTGTTTCATCATCTAATAAAACATGTAAATAAACTCAGAATAATGTACTTATATTTCTGGAAGCATTTTACTGTTTAATGTAATTTAGTTTCAGTAAGAGTCTACGCAGTAAGCAGCACTAAGATAATTATACTAAAAAGTCTAGATTGAGACTTTCTAAAATCACTTTACAAAAATCAAAGGAAAAAATTTTATTTTTGGCTGGGGTAGAATGTGTAGTAGGTAGGTACATATTATCTATTACATCATTGAACGTAAGTAACATCTAGTGTCTCAAGAGAAATCTTGTTGAATGTAATTCACTTAGGTTTCAGATGCGATTGAGTGCTCAAATCTATTATGGAATTGATAAGGATATACACTGGGAGTAGCAAATGAACTTTTAGTAATGCGATAGTGTGATTCATGGTGACCGTGTGGGGAAATACCCCAAGAAAGAAGAAATAAATCAGTATCCTTACAATACAAAAAAGAATTTAAACCTACACGTTGTTTTATTCTGACATAAGATACTTTTACAGGGTTGTTTACCATCAAATCCTTACTGCAGGGCTACTCTTGACAAAACTAAACACGATCTTAATCTAGTCTTGATCTTGATCATACGACGCACGAAGGGACTATGGTCAAAAACACCGCACTACGGCTAACGCGCGATCGGTTTGCGTGTATTTTTGGCCAATAGTCACTTCGTGCGTCGTATGATCAAGATCAAGACTAGATTAAGATCGTGTTTAGTTTTGTCAAGAGTAGCACTGCTGGTTTTGAGAACATTTTCTAATGAGAATCAAGGAAAAAAAATCTCTTATTGAAGGTATTTCCAACAATTCGAAACGTTCCATTTAGGATCAAATGAACGTAGTTATGCAGAAAGCAGACAGTCCACAATTACGTATATTTGAGTTTTTTGTCTTACGAGATTTAAAATGTCTAATACTACAGTCTACAAAAACCAGCCAGGGGCCTTTCATATAAATATTTCATAAAAAATACGTTGAAAAAAAAATCAGTTCGCTAAATCTGCAATTGTTCATTTTGCAGAACACAGACACACTCCCTTTTGATGAATCTAATCACAAAAATTACATATTCGAATTCTACAGAAAACAGTCAGAGTCCGCTGCATGGCTTTTGCTTTTTGACAAAATCATATAAAATTTTGTTATTACATTCAACAAAAGCCAGACAGGCAGCCGGGATGTTTTCTGCGTATTATTTTATTACACAGGTACCCAACAAGAAGGGTTTAGTTAAACCCAGACACGAGTACCTGACCGTTTCTTGTAAAACAATAAACGGCGGGTAGTGGTAGTACCTACAAATTCGCAAAAAACAGACAGGCGGCGTGTACGCTTTCTACAGATTGGGAATTCGACAAACAAAGGATTTATGTCTCTCTCTCTCTTTTTCTTTTTGTTGGCTTTCACCCTTGAGGGTGTTCCTAGCCAGAAACTGTAAATAAAAATGATTTGATCAGGACAAAATACAAAAATAAAACATTCAAAGTTTCATCAAATGGGCCTTGAGGAACAGGACAAGGAGTTTGAATATGTCTTTGTCTCTGGAACTCAAGAGCAAGGAAATATTTGTAGGTAGTGGAACCCTGTAATGTGCCAGGTCATTAATCAAAGTTGGGTAGATGTTGTTGATCGGGCATTGGAAAAATATATGATCAAGATCCTCCTCCTCTTGGCAGTCGCACAGAGGAGAGTCGATAACGTGGATTCTGTAGAGATGGGATCTGGCACAGCAATGAGCTAATCTCATTCTGCAGATTGTGGAGGTGTCAGCTTTACTCATTAAAATTTCTGAAAACCAGGGTTTCATAGACACATCGGGTTGGATTAAGGCATACTTTCTTCCTTTGAGTTGACTGTTCTCTGACCATTCTGCCTGCCAGGACTGGATGAGACTCCAGTCAAATGAGAAAGTGTAATCAGAGGTTGAAATAGATCCAGATGGATTGGGGAGGTCCGTAGCCAATTTGGCTAATAGATCTACCGCCTCGTTGCCCGGGATACCGCAGTGACTTGGGATTCAGCCCAGAACCACGTCTACACCTGAAATCTGAAGTTAATGTAGGAGGTCTCTAATTTCTAAGGATAAGAAATTATCTGGTCGGGATAATGCAGGAGAGAGAAGGGCCTGGAGAGCACTTTGAGAGTCACTGAGTATGAGAGTTTTAACCTTGAGCTGGCGAATGGTCTCTGATAGCAAGACATTCCGCTGTGAAAACCGACGACTCGTCTCTGAGCCTGAACATTTTATTGGTGTTTTCTTCAAAAAGGAAGACAGCCGCTGTACGACCTTTATCACTTTTCGAGCTGTCTGTATAGATTAGGTGCCAGTGGTGCCAATCAGAATCAATAATTGATTTGAAAATACGAGGTGCGAATGTGCCATTACTGACACCCATATTGAGAATAACTTTTGGTTTAAAACTTAGTGTGGAAAATGACATAGAGTATACAGGAAGAACTGCGAAGCTCTCCAACAAGGGAGTTTGGATTTTTCTATAGCTAGTAACAAGAGTCGGTGGATCTTTACCTTTCCATACCGGTGAATGGGTTACCAAGTATGAGAGGAGCTGAAGTTTGTGAGACAGCGGGTGATCGACTAAAATTTGACTAAAAATCTGTCACATACGAGCTGTCTGCGTAGTTCAAGTGGGGGGTCTGCAGCCTCTACCTATAAGGCGTTGACAGGGGAGGATCTCATCGCAACCGTAATCAACTGATGAGACTGAGACAAGATCCGGTCCAGTCTAAACAAGTTTTTCTTGGAGGTTGGGGCTATTAAAAAGGATCCAAAGTCCAAGTGGCTGCGGATAAATGCAGTGTAGAAAATTTTCTGAGTCGAGGGGTGGCAACCCCACCAGACCCTGGAGACGGTTCTCATGACTGTTATGTGGTGTATTTTAATTAAAAGAGAAGAAGTTATTTTCACACAGTTTATTGTTCTACAGTTACACAAGCAAAGAGGCCTGTCATGTGAATGACAACAATTATATACCTGAAACTTCTTGGTGTTGTCAACATACAAATATACAACATCTCCCTTCTTTTATTTAACAATTTTCTTTTCATTATATCCATCCCCTTTTCCCAATAAAATTTAACAATTAATACATATTTCAAGACTTAACTTCAATGCTATTATATAGTCATATTCAAATATTATATCCATATACAATCCTACTGTAACATCCCAGATACCCTACAGTATGTATGTACTTTATTCCTTAAATATAGTTTACTTATACCTACTAAGTTGTGTGATCTTATTTTAATCTAGGTATACAACAAAAGAAATTCTAACTTACTCACTAACTTACTTAAATATACACATGTTCTTGCTTAAGCAGAAATACAAAATAAAAATATTATTTATCTTAACATACAATGTTCAATCCTTAATTGTCTTAAAAATATGATTTGTTTATTATAAATTAAATCTATAAATAACAATAACATGAGAAGTTTTATTCGTTAATATGTTAGTCTATTGGGAGGCTTTATAACTCTACCATATCTTGAAACTTTTTCATTGGAACTACATGGAATAACAAAATCTAAATTTGGCAGTGTCATTCTGTCATTATCTGCAATGCCTGTAACTTTTGAATAAGAACTATTTCTATTTTGTGAAACTTCTTTGTTTAAATCACTTTTAGTTAACTTTAAATGAAACCTATTTCTTTGGTACAATTTTCCATTTTTACCTTTTACAATATACGATCTTGGACTATTCGATACTTTTTCTACTATTTGGGCTGGTTCCCAGTAACTATTTGGTTGTTTTTTAAACACCACTGTGTCACCCACATGCAGGTCATCCAGATCCTTGCTATTTCTATTTGCATAAAATTTCATTTTATTCTGATGTATATTCATTTTATTATTGTATTCCTTAAAACTTACTATTTTTGGCTTTAACTCGTTTTTACACACTGGTATATTACATCTTAACTGTCTAGACATAAGCAATTGAGATGGTGAAGGTAAATTATGTTTTGGTGTTGTCCTATAATGTAACAATGCCATGTAAGGATCTGACTTGTCCTCGTAACATTTTTTGAGTATATCTTTAACAATTTTAACTCCACTCTCAGCTTGTCCATTGGACTTAGGATAATACGGACTTGTCATCAAGTGCTGTATGTCCCACTCTAAAATAAATGATTTGAATTCTATTGAATTGAACGGGGGACCTCCGTCACTTATCAATTCTAAAGGAATGCCGTGTCTACTAAATACAGATTTTAACTGAGTTACCACCATGCTTGCAGTATAATGTTTATTCATGTTGGCCATTTCAATATATTTTGAATAATAATCTACAATAATTAAGTAATAGTTATTGTTAAATGTAAGGATGTCCACTCCTACACGTTCCCAAGGAAAATTTGAAATTGGATATGGCATTAAAGTTTCTGATTGATTATTTGGTTTGAATTTAAGACAAGTTGGACATTGTTCTATTATATTCTTAATATCTGCATTAATGTTAGGCCAATATATAAAATCTCTACTCAATTGTTTTGTTTTTACAATACCTAGGTGACCTGCATGTAATTGTTTTAACATTTCTGGTCTTAAACTGGATGGAATTATTAAAGATTGGCCCTTGAAAACTAATTCCTCACAGACGTGAATTTCCTCATGAAAATTCCAATACTGTTTGACTAAATTATTAACTTTATCCTTTGAACTTGGCCATCCTAAAATGTAATAATCTTTCAATAATTTTAACTCATTATCTTTCATTGTTTCTAATTTGATAGCTTCTAGTTTTTGTGTAGATATAGCTAAACTTTTAACAACTGTGTTGACATGTAAATTAACATCACTTTCAAATTTTAAAGTCTCAGTTACAGGCAATGCAGATCTTGACAAAGTGTCAGCAATAAACATTTTCTTACCAGGTACATAGTTTACATTTAAGTTAAATTTCTGTAATTCTAACATCATTCTCTGCAACCTAGCAGGAATATCATATAAGGATTTCTTAAATATATTTACCAATGGTTTGTGATCCGTTTGCACAAAAACTTTCTGTCCATATAAATACTGATTAAATTTTTGACAACCACAAACAATTGCATATAATTCTTTTTCAATTTGAGCATATCTCGTTTGCGCTGAAGTTAAAGTTTTTGAACCATATGCAATTGGTCGTTCATCTTGCATAATTACCATACCTACTGCTGATCCCGAAGAGTCTACTGATAATGTTATTGGTTTGTTTACATCAAATTGAACTAAAATGGGTTTCTGACTAATCACTTGTTTCAGATTGTTGAATGATTTTTCACAGTTATCATCCCAAACAAACTCTACATCTTTTCTTAATAATTTTCTTAGCAACTCAGTTTTCTGTGATAAATTGTCTATGAATGGTCCTAAATAATTAATCATGCCTAAAAATCTTTGTAATTCTTTTTTATCTCTCGGTGATCTCATTTCTTTAATGGCTATGATTTGTGAATTATCCGGTTTGACTCCATCTTGGCAAAAAATGTGACCCAAGTACTTGACTTCTTTTAGGTTAAATTTACATTTATCTTTGTTGAATTTTAAATTAACTTCACGTGCTCTTTTTAATACTTTCTCTAAAGCTATATTGTGACTTTTTTGATCCTCTCCAAAAACTAAAATATCATCTATGAATATTGCTACCCCCTCTATATCTGAAAATATATCATTCATCACTTTTGTGAAGATTTCTGATGAAACGTTAATTCCAAACGGGAGTCTTTTAAAGGAGTACCTCCCAAATGGAGTATTAAATGTGCAAATATCTATACTCTCTTCATCTAAAGGAATTGTCCAGAACCCTGATGTCGCGTCTAAATGTGAAAACACTCTGGCTTTTCTAACTCTGTACCTAATTTCTTCAAAGGTCGGAAGTGGATAATGAGATCTTAACAAAGCTTTATTTAGGTTTTTTGGGTCTAAACATAATCTTAATTTTCCATTATTTTTTTCTATAATCACTAAACTACTTACCCAACTACTTGGTTTGGATACCTTCTTAATGACGTCTAATTTTATCATTTCATCTAATTCTTCTTTAAGTCTATCTATTAATTTGAATGGTACTCTTCGGGGTGGATCAACAGTAGGTATGGCTTTCGGATCAATTGTTAGTTTGTATTTGTTTGGTAGACATCCGAGTCCCTGAAAAACATCATTGTATTTAATACACAAATCTTTAATACATGTATTATCATCAATTTGATTCTGATAAACTTTCTTAACTATGTTCAAACGTTCACAAGTATCAAGTCCAATTATTGTTTGACAATTCAATTTACATACAATGAATTTTATAGAATGTGTTTGTTTATTGACCTTGCAATTTATCAAACATTCTCCCACTATGGGAACATGAAAACCCCCAAAAGCTGTTAGTTTTATATATGAATTTTTCAAAATAGTTTCTGACAATTTAAGTTTTTTTTAAATTTTGGAATGATATAACATTAACCATTGCACCTGTATCAATAATTGCACAAATGTGAATATTATTTACCTCTAATTCTATTTCCCATTTATTTGACTTGTGAATTTCAATATTATTTATATCGACACTGCTTATACTAGATAATACATACTTATTTAATTTTTTCCTATCATTATAATCATTGATTTTGACTAACCTGTTATCATACTCATCATCACATTTGTCACCTGTACCATGTGGAGAGGCCAAATCGATATCATTTTCAGATAACATTTGAACCTTCCTATTGGCATATATATTGCTTTTGCACATAATAGCAAAATGTCCAAATTTTAAGCAAATTCTGCACTTAGCTTTTATTGCCGGACATTTTGTGCGGTGATATTTTCCACAACGTGTACATCTTCTCTGCTCTTTCTTGTTTGACTGCTCATCTTCTAGCCTCGAATTTTCAGGGTGCCAATTCCTGTATTTCCTGTTGTCCTCTTCAGAACTCCTTGAAATTCCTCTGTTTCGTTTACTTCCTGAAATGTCGATCCTCTCAATCATGGCATTATTTTTGTTATGAATATTATTGACTGCTTCTCTTGATATCAAAATACTTTGTGTGATTAACATGGCTTGCTCTACGCTGTCTACATTTTTCTGTATGAGTATCTGCTGTATATCACTATATTGTTGATTCATGTTAATTATAAAAATGTCCCGTAGTAAATCTTTATTCAACTCCCCGAAATTGCAAGTTTTGATTTTTTCTTTTAGATCCATCAGATATGCCTCCATGGTTTCATCTTCTTCTTGTTTTCTATTAAACAATCTGAATCTCTCTAAGGTGTTATTAATTACTGGTCTAAAGTATTCCTCAAACTTTTTCACAATGCTGTTAAATTTTACAGTTTTGCTGTCAATATCTTCCCATGAGTTGAATAAATTTATGTAAGTCTCACCCATGTGATGTAACAATAATGCCACTTTTTTCCCATCCGATGCAGTATCTTGTCCACTGGCAACCAGGAATATATTGAAGTGATTTATAAATTTTTTCCAATTGTAAAACATATTACCATTGGTAATTAAATTGCACATGTTGGCCATTGTATCTGTTGTAATCTCTGCAATCTTGTAACAATTTTACTTGTTATTAATATAATTTTATACTGGAACCAATTATTTAAATTATCCGTATTTTATTTTTTATTTTGAATGCAATCACTAATAATTATTTTTAAATTTTTTACACCTGACACCATGTTATGTGGTGTATTTTAATTAAAAGAGAAGAAGTTATTTTCACACAGTTTATTGTTCTACAGTTACACAAGCAAAGAGGCCTGTCATGTGAATGACAACAATTATATACCTGAAACTTCTTGGTGTTGTCAACATACAAATATACAAATTGAGGCCGGCCTGATACTTGGAGTGTATGTGTTCGATGAGTGAGTTCCATCTAAGACCAGAGTCCAATATGACCCCCAGGAATCTTATTTCGTTAACAGAATTAATCAATTGTTGGTCAACTTTGACCTTCAGGAGGACTGGATGGAGTTTTCTGGAGAATACTATGCTTTTACATTTCACATTGAAAGAATGAATAAGGAACGAATGACGAAAAACATTTACATAGCTAAGAGAAAACCTATTAGAAAGTGTGGTCGTCCTCGGGCTACATGGTTGGACCACACTTGACCAGATCCTGAAGGATGTTGACAATGTCAGAAGTAGTAGAAATAGAAGGGCATGCATGAGGAATTGTATTAATGTAATGGAAGTGAGAGAAGTATGTCAAGACCGGCTAGTGTAGCAGTCTATCCTCTCTGCTTACCCCTTAGGGGACGGACATAGCGTGACGGAATAGATAGATAGAGAACATGGTATTTAGAGCATGTGTAGGGACTGACTGTGTTTTGCAGATTACCTGAATAGTAATTTTAGCAATCACAGCTCTTATTATGAGGCTGTCTGTTTTCTGCAAAATATTTTTTTCTTAATATGTAATCTGTAGAAACACACTATGTCTTTAAAAAGCTTTTATTTTTAAATTAATTCAGTTTTACCATGTGACATTTAAAAATATACTATTTATTGTTATGAATTGATTAATTTTACGTTTGGTCATACATTTGTAATTCCATACATTTAAAAAAATATGTCTGTATGCAAAGACGGCCATATTTAAATTATACTTTTTGTGGGCTGTCTGCTTTCTGCATAACTACGTTCATAATAGTCTTCCTAATACACCGCATAGAGGATCATCAATATATTATTATATTTCTCTATTTCTACCTTAGATGATCATAATAATATTATGTTGATGATCATTTATGGTAGACAATAATATTATTATTACACTATGTATCTAATCTATATGTATTAACATCTACCATCGAATAGTGCTCATAGAAAAGTTTCATGATACGATAAGGCTATTTTTTATTTACGGAAGCTTTATAATAATTTAGAAGAGCAAGAACACCAGAAAATTAAAGAGAATGTGCTTAATAATTAATTCATTAAACTTATTTATAAAAATGTTATTTTTATGAAAAGTTTTTATTCATGGTATAACTATCCATATTTCATGGTTAAAAAAATCACATATGCATTAATTTTTAGGTAAATATAATCATTATTTATTAAAAGATATATACCTTGAACGAAGATAATAGTATAAATATACGGAAACTAAGAAAACACAAAACTCATCCTCTTCCATAAAACTTTGAGGAAAATATATTCCCATAAAATAACCCTGCGGATATTCGAATCACATTGTGAATATATAAGAAAGTCACTTATGTCTCTATTAGATTAGTACTTACTCGAAATAATAGCATTCTATTTTATCAAAGTTATTCTTTGTCTGACTTTTGGGTGTTTTGCCTTTTTGGGGTAGATAGTTTCAATTTTGGGGTAGAAAGAATCAAGGGATTGCTAAACAATTCACCACGTTAATGTACCTAACGTAGATGAAACACATTATATTATAGCCAAGTAGAAAGTATGGCGTACTTTCTTTGAAACTTTACCTGAATATATTTATTTTAAAATTTAATGATATTATTTATTTATAAGTATATCTGAGTAAAAAATCATAAAATATCTTAGAAAGAAAGCAAACAACATCTCTGAGTGTGACTATACAAATATTTAAGATTTTAGAACATGATAATTATTTTTATAAATATATCATAAGAAAGCCCGTCACTGGGAAAAATTAAAAATAAGACGTCATTTTCAATCACTGTAATCAGTTAGTGGAAAAAATACGTGCAATAGGTTTAGAAAAAACAAGTATTTTGTGTACAATGAAATCAAATTAAGGAGAGCTTTTTCTCGTCTACGGTATTTAAACAAGATTAAGATTGACGGGTGCCGAGAAACTGAATGAGTAAAAAGCGCTGTTTTAATATTGGTAAAGCATTGAAAGAGCGTAAAGGAGAATTGTGCTTATATTATATTTTGAAATGATCAGTTCTTTGAGAGTAGCATTTTGCATAAGATAAAAGATTTTTGGTTTGAGTTTTGACACTGATCCATTTCGCCATTGCCACATAAACATATTGCCAAGTATATCAAGTATATAATATGATCTAAATCGTTAAATCTGACTACCAAAAACCATAAATTTATTCGTTTTTTAATGGAAAATAAAACAAATACCACTTGAATACATATCTTGTATAGGTTTCTCCCCTACTTCCAAATAGTCAAGGAGCTGGCACTTTATAGCTTCTGCAATCCTTGAGATAACTCATTTTATGTTTTTTGTAACAATAAAAGTAATAGTAAAATAAAAAGAGCCTTATCGCAACTTTAACATCGACAATTTTATGTTATAATTTAATCAGTAAATTGGGACTAATATAACATATTCCTTCGTTATGATATACGACCTAGTTTTGATTTTATAGACTCTGTTATCTTTTTTATCAATAATAATACACTCGATGTGATGTGGGTAGCATAAAACTAAAGGCATTATTTTGTAACAGAGAAAAAAGATATCGGCGGTGGAAGTTTATAATAGTTGTAATTTCTTTTTCTAATTTCAAATTTGAATTCGTTTTGATATAGATTACATGATGTTAAACATTAATTACACCCTTGATGTTCTATGTACCTTTGAAGCAAAATGTTTTTATGAAGCTTAGAATGGACTCAAATTACTACAATATTTGAAGATTATAGATGCTGGAACAGGCTGCCTCTAGATCTGCGAGAGAAGGCGAATATAGAGAACTTTAGGAGGAAGTTGAAGATACACCTTTTTTCTGATGGGAACTTCAGACGATAGACACATAATATGGTCCCCTTGTGGTCGAAAAGCCGATAGCTAATTCGTAAGCATTGGAGTACCTTGTATTTTCTGTCTATCCTCAAAAAAGTGATTTGTAGTATCAGTTCACAATGTTCCTGTCGATAATATATTATATCATATTATATGTATCACCTAAGTAGGTATAAAATCTCCAGTATTATAAGAATAACAATATATCGTATTTAACTGATCAAAAATAAATCATGAGCATCCCAAAATTGCAGATCTAATGATAAATTAGAATTAAGATAAGAAAATAAATTTTATTTTCTCTACATATAATTGAAAGTATTAAATGATATTAAATTGGAGTTTTTACTTTACCGGGGACTTCACGGGTACATTAATCTCGGAAAAATGTACCCACACCACATGTAGATGTATCATCAAGTAACAAGTATATAAAAAAGTTCTTAGCATCATTGCCAAGCAATGTAAAAACATAATACTTATAATACATTACGACATAATGAGTTTTTTTAGTCGAGTGAGTTGATCTCCAGGTGAGGATGCGATAAAGCATGGTAGAAAAATTCACCACGCTAAGCAAATTAATTTTAAGTTGAAATTTATGAACATTCATAACAACAGAATGCTGGATATTTATGTGTTGGTTTAAGAACAGTACGAAATATACGTGTACGTATAACACTAACAACTTTTCGCAAGATTCGAGACCATAACTTCTTGTTAGTTTTATACAGTAAGCTACATATTATTATTTTCCAAGCCAGTGTACACATCCGTATGTTTAGTATCATACTAGAAGGTAGTCAATTCGAATAACTTATTACACATTACTGAACCACATACATGAATCACGTTACACCTAGAAACATATAAAAGCACCACAGTGGATATAAAAGTTTACAGGAGGTCGTAAAACAAGCCTAAGAAATAATTTTATATGTTTTACTAGGTAATTGATTGAGCAAACATGTCACATTGTCTTGGATTGAAACGATGAAATTAATAAACTGAGATATATTATGGCATTCGATGAAACGTATAATTTGTATTATTGTGAGAGATAAATTCTTATTTTTATTATCAACCAATTTTTTTTTTTTTAATACACACTATTATTATACTTCGTATATCAAAAGTAATAGTTCTCTCGTTACAGAATTTATTGCTTCTAAGTCGAAAGAAAATTTATTTTAATTAACAATTATACGAGTGTATTTATCAATTTGGAATGAAAACAGTATTGCGGTTTTGAAATCTAGTCCTCATGGTATGCTTTATTAGTTGTTATAATGTTCTAAATAAATAATAAAATTTTCATTAAATGCTATGTCAAAATCAGGGATAGAAAAACATCAAAGAGCTAATTGATAAATAATTCTTAATACAGATAGTAACGGACGGGACCTTCAGGCATTGTGTCATACGAGATTTACGAGAGGTTCAAAACTTAATATAGGAAGGTTGCCCTTTGTGTTCAAAATAATTTAGCTGGTTACTCATAGTAGCATGTCAGTAATTGACACGTTAATCCGACAAAATATTTCCTAGTATCTTACAAAAAATCTTTATACCTATTTAGTTTTCATATAATAATGAATACTTACCGAACAGCAGCAAGTTAGTACGATGAGAAATCCAAATACAGCACCCGCAGTACCGACCACCCACGTGAGACGGATGAAGAGAATAACACCGAAGATATTTTGGATACAAGGAAGGTAGACACCGATCAAGGTGCCCATTCGGGATGCTGGAGCCGCGGGTTTTGCATCTGGATCCGCAGCTGCAGGGATGGTGTTGGAATAGTTGGCCAGGGAGCTGATGAGAGTGCTGATACGGGGCCGATCCTCCATTTCTTCCTGTACAACATGAAATTTTAAAAATGTTAGAATATTGATCCATTATTATCCTCTCGCTTCCCATATAATGGTATTATGAATAAAGTGGAAATTTGTTTATTGGATTCTCAATTGATACAAATCAATTTAAATTCAAGACAGACTGCAATTTTACGCTCAGATATCTCAGAAATCGGGTTATTTCTATTTATCCGCGATACTTATGATATAAGTAATATTTTCAAAATATGAATTAAAGGCAAAGTAAAAGTAAAGGTGAAGTTTTAGATCTGTAGGCCTAGTCAAAACACACTTAGCGTTACGTTTTCGTTCAAACAAGACGAGGTTGCGAGAACGTATCAATTTTCGGAGCTACTTGTGTATTTTAGCTCCGAAAATTGACGCGTTCTCGCAACGTCGTCCGCGTTTGAACGAAAACGAGACGAAAACGTAACGCTTAAATGTGTTTTGACTAGGCCTACTGATCAATTAGAATTCTGTTTCTGCACATCGCGCTTCCTTTTTTTTTCATTTTTAGTATAAATTTACATAAGAATGGAAGTTAAAATAAACTAGGAAGATTTTCATCAAATTTGTTTCTGTGCTTGAATTTACAACGTATAATTTGAACACGTACAAACATTGTATGTAGATTGAAATTATGTAGATTACATACATAACTTAATACCAGCGTGAATATAGAGAAGATGAAAGTGCTTACATTATAGAGATAGAGGTTAGTCTCGTATCCAGACACCTTGTCTTTATCTCCCACACCATCTTCACCGCCATCTGGAAGAAAAGAAATAAAGAAAATTAGGAAAACTTGTCGTGCACAAGTGGAAATAAAGAGTAGCTCTTCCTTCAATCAAATTTTCATGCAAAGACGTGGCGAATATGAATGAAAATTATCATTATTCATGGTTAATTAATTTATTGGTTATTTTTTGTCATCATAGTTGAAACTTTTTTTTTTGTACTGATGGAAGTGGTTGTATGTTCATAATCTAGGTTTACAAGAACATTGTCACGTGAAGAAATGTATTTTGAAAAGTGAATGTGTACAAAAGATTTGTGCATTCGGATATATTTTTGAATGTTATTTTCATTTTTTTACAACTATGATTAAAATTGTCATATAAATGGAATTTTGAAATCATAACTAATGAAAGTTTATTAAGAATTAAAGGTTCTACAGAGAAAGATAGTCGTACAGTTTTTTTATCATTATTTCAAAAGCGTTGCGAATAATCTCATATCGTTGAAACGATTTACAAACGGTGTTTGCTTAAAATGGCTTCTGATATCATATTTTCCCCAGTATGAGCTGACACGGCAAATAAAATACGTTATATCCTCTCAAGCGAAAATGGCAATTTATGTTGAAGTGATTTTATATTCGCTGATGGAAGAGATGAGAGATATTCAACCGAGGACACACTAAAAATTCACAATTATTATTGGACAAAGGACGGGATGAATTTATTATATATCAATATAATGAGTTTTTAACGGGAGATAGACAATTTCAATTAATATTTTAACATATGAATAATTTTACACATGGTTGATTGATAAGCAAACCCTGGAGAGTACAGAGGTATTCAAGGCAATGTAAGGACCCTATTCACGAAATTTTATGATTCCTAAATGGTTTTCTGCAAAAGAAGGCATTTCAAAATAATTTATCTAAATAATTTGAACGAAATATATTATTGAAGGCTAGATACTGGTAGTAACATAAAAAAAAACGTATGATTAGAAACAAAGATTGGCGTCTGCGTGTCGGCGAATGTGAAATTGTAATTTTGTCATAACACTGTTAGCTACAAAATCGCTAAAAGATTGCAATGTGATCACACATAATTATTTGATACAAAATATTACATTTTGCATATTGGCAAATTATATAAAGTGTGTTTATAATTTGACAATATATATAAATAATGCAAGATAATTGTGTATTTACATTGTCATTAGATAAGCATAATGATAAGTAGAAAACATAGTAACATATAAATGAATTATAATAAATATTATAATGCCTAAACGAATGTGATTCAGCTCTGTTCATTTTTGCCTGCAAAATATAGAAGTACGAATATGTATCTTCGAACATAAAATATTAAGGGGATATTTTAATGAACATCAATGTACGAAACGTTTTGAAGGATGAATGACAGTTTTTGTTTTCATCAACGTTAACAGGATAATTGGAACGAAGGTTGACGAGATTAATATGTAAATTTGTGAACATTCACTCATTTTTTTAATTTAAAGCGAACTGTGCGGTCATGTAAAAAGTGTCTGATACGATGTGGCAAAAAATCTCATGAAGTACGTATTGAAAGCATACTACGGAGTATTACGAACGAGACTGTTTGATGAATATTTTATAACACGACCTTTTTAATTCTGTCCTTTTAATTGTGACGCACTTGGAATCAAAAATAAATTAAAGCAACAATCGTGTAATGTAAAATGTTAGATAACAATAACGCTTGTATGTAATAAAATTTACATCATTGACGCGGGAAGAGGAGACTCTATTAGCGAAAAGACGTTCTTAATGAAGGAGGAAGGTTAAAGAATGATTGGATTAGATATCAAGATATGTATAAAAGATGTTTCTCCAATCTGTTCTCGATTATATTAGTTTATTATAGAATTTAAGATAGTTCTTCAGAATTGTCATTGCCTCGTATTTATATCTTTCTCTTTGGTTTCAATCCAGTGGACTCAAAGCTTCATTAAACTTTTTACGGGTAAAAAAGAGACAGACTTTTCAAAGTTTTTTTTAACATAACTTATTGCGTACTGTTTTGATGCTATCTATTTGTTTATTAAAACAAATACTTATTTCATGTTTTACTAAGGTTTGTATTTCAAGTCACTTGAGTTTTGATAGTAAGTGATGTCTTGACAGCTATCTCGATTACAACATGTTTCTGTCTCTCATCTTAAGTGCTATGCGAGCAATTTTGTATTATTATGAACTGGGATACTAATATTAATATATGATCAATAATAAGGTAAAATTTTAGTGTAAGATGTAAGGTTTTTTCTTTCTATATATACCATTACGGCATATTTCAAATTGGTTCCGCAGATCAACTGCATCTCTCCAATATACAAATTGTTCTTCCTGATGTCTGGCAGATGATGTTTTACAAATATTTCCTTTTACAAAACACTAGAATAATGGCAGGTATGAGTGAGAGACCTATTCTATTCGGGGCACTACAGAGGAAAATTAGACGTTTCGTGTACATAATTATGAATAGGTATAAGTATAAAGTAAAAAAAAAAATCATAACGAATTGTAGATAGCATAATATTCTAATTGCCTTAAACTAGTTTTTTTTTTTTTTTTTTTTTTTTTTTTTTTTTTTTTTTTTTTTTTTTTTTTTTTTTTTTTTTTTTTTTAAAAGATATATCTGGGTTTTGGTAATAAACCCAAATACAACCCTATACACCTTTCACTAAGTTACTTATATACTATACACACAATATACACACAATACTATACACACACTAAGTTAAAAGCTTGTGCCGTGAAAGGGGAGTTTGCCGGCACCTGGGATCGAACCGCGGAGTCCTTGTTCATGAGGCCGAGACTCTACCTCCAGGCTACCGACGAACTCTATTCATAATAACGACGAACTAACCGAACGAACAACAAACTATAGTTTGAAATACAGTTTATCAATAGTTTGAGTAATATTTATAAAGGTTCAAACAAATAAAATATAACACCTATCATACTTTGCAAACTTTGAGGACATCACACGTGCGATAAGTGGTTTGTATGTACATATTATAATTCTCATGTTTTAATCGGTGTTTCGATGAAGTCTATTCTATTCTCCATGCAGTCGACGTATCCATACGAACCTTTTTTTGCTGGTGATGAAGAGTGGTTTTCAGCCTTTGCTGCGGGCAGCGGACTATTTTTCTTCTTATCACCACCCATTTTGTACAAAGTCTTTCAACACTTTACAATAAACTTTAACACTTGACACTAACTTACGAAATAAACACGGTAAATATAATTAGTTAATATATCTGAAACAACATCATAAATACTCGACCAGTCAGCGACACACGCACAATATACATAACGCACTCTCTCCCCGCTTTCATTGTAAATAATTACTAATAATAACTCAAATCTTCTGAATGTATTCAACTTGAATACTATCATAGGTAAGACTGTTTACTCTATACAACATTATTATTGAACAATCTGGTAATAATTGAGATAATATTGTTTCACTTGGATTGTTAGAATTGTGATAACATGAAGGTAAATAAATAGGGTGGCAATCGGTAGAAGGGTCGTGAATATTCAATTACCAACAATCAATAATCTCCAGAGTGTGACAGAAATTTTAAATGGTCTGTTTTTACGCTGTGTCATGTTTGTTAGAAATACAAATGCGTGCATATCAAGGAAGAAAAAGATAATTGAGGTAAATATTTGTTGTGAATGGTTTATTTATTTCTTGATATTCTTTCAGGAATGAGAAGTGATAAATAAATCGATACACCTGAATATTTGAAAAGGTTAATGTACTGAATATTGAGATGCATTTGTTATAACTTATGCATATAACCTATCTATTTTTATACGAAATTAAAGGTAAATTGAGGTAAAGGTAAGTAAAAATATGTTGGTGGGTAGACGCAGCAAAGATGTAGCAAACATCAATATGATGTTTATTCTATATTTTCGGTAGAAACTTTGTGAAAGTTCATTTAGTACATTTAATTCTTGTCAGAATTTACGTTTACGGGGCTGAAGATGGATTAGGTCCGAAAGGCCTCTGCTAAAAATAAAATTTATATAGTGAAAGTTATAGTGTTTTTAATTAAATCATTTAAGTATTAATATGATTTTGTTTCAAATGCGACAAACGATCAATTGGTGGAAGGATTAATCAAACATCTAAAAAAATCTAAAAAAAGCATAAATGATTTAGATTTTAGAGATTATAATTATATAAGCTTTATTTCTCGGATATTTCAGGAGTCCAAGGACTCCTAAAGATCAGTTGGTGGAAAAATGTGTGATATTTTACTCTAAAATTAATGTGAGGATCTCCTAATATTAAAAAAAATGATTAGAACAAGCCAACCTGAAAATGCTTCGTAAAATAGAAATATCTTACAATCACCTAAATATAATACAAATATTTGTTATTCTTCTTGCAGAATTTTTCAATTTTTTTTATTCATGTCTAGAATGTATATTTGGACATTTGTTTTATTCTTAACTCTAATTAAACTGAAATGTAGCTAGCTTTCTCATTACCGAGAGTAAGAATGTTTATCTTAACTACTAGACAGTAGTGGAATTAGGTGTCTAGTACCAACTACAAGATACCTATTATTAGTGCACGGTAACTTAGTTTGTAGGCGATTATAATTTATCCAGGTGTTTAGAACAATCACTAAAGCTTACTAGGTATATCTCGTAATATAATGGAGTCTGTTTCAACTTCTCTCAGGGGATATTCCAAGTTCTGTAGGTATAAGATAACTCTCAAAGAACTTCCACCTTGTTTGTGTTTGAGTTAGAACTAAATGAATATTAATACTTGTATATACATATTAAATCACTAAAATGCATTAAACAATACCGATTATAAAACAGAATTAGCGCCTGAATATTACGGTGAAATGAAATAAATTCAAAAGTTTATATGATCTAAATGTATTATATCTTATTCAAAAGATTTAAGTTTTTATACAGAATCAGTAAAACATCTCCCAAATACGAGCTTTTAGGATAAGAGCGAATAATTTAAAAACACTTGAATTTGTTCTAGGTTCGGCATTGAAGAGAGAGAGTGTGGTAAAAAAGATTAGCACAATGTCAGTTTTAGCCGTCTTTCTGACCTGCCTAATGGCCCGCCCGTGAGGACAATTTTGTTTTGAATGTGCGGATAAATAGGAGTCTATGACATTCGGCTGTAAGGAGCGTCTATCTTCAATGTTCTAGGTTTTGGTGTTACATGTAATGTGTCTATCGCCGAGTAAGTACCCATAATCCAAGATACATATCTTAGTTTGGGGCTAACTCGATTTGTGTGAATGTCTATACATGCAAACACATGTAAGTTACAATACTTTTTAATTAAGTATTTTAGATCTCTCAAGTAGTTCATTGTCTGCCGAGCAAAGAATTAAGCGGCTCTGAAATATCTCAGCAAGAGATCGTTAGGTTGATCATTTAATATATCTTTATCGGCAGATTATTATTAACACGCAAACATATTCTTCCGACTCTCAAACCTTTGCAGGGAGGAGTTCAAGCGAATAGTTTTACAGTAATACGCCTACGGCAGATTCTCTATTAAGCTTGATTCATATCTTACGAGTTCGTATGGTAACCGCTTTTTAGAATTCAAAAATAATAACGTGCAACTTGGATATCAACAAAAATATCTAGCAAAGCGCAGTGTGGTTGGCCGCCATATTTGTATTACTATGTGAATCACTCTTACATACGATTTATGAGGACTTTCCAGAATTTACTCCAAAAGCATGAAGAATCTAGCCCTAAAAGTTTCAGCTTGTTATGAATTAGTTTTACTAAAGCTTTACCCAATTTATGATATAAATTTACTGGGCAAACCCTGAATCTTCCTTTTGAAACAAAAATTTGTTTTGTTGAATCTGGATGGTAAAAGAGATAAACTGTTAAAACATTCGGGGAAAATGGTGGAAAATCCTTAATGTACATTGATAAAAAAACATTTTTTTAATAAAATCTTTTTCGGTAGGTTAAAGCGACACGTAATGCCATTATTCACATCGGTTCATAGAGGAAAATTTTGTTAGTCGGCATCTTGTTTCTCTAAAAGAAACGACAAATGATAACATAATTGAGAATCATGGAAGCAATAATTTTCTTTATTTACTACATTGTACTATCGTTTTTTTTATATATTTATATAATGGATGTACCGAATTTACCATAATTCTGCAAAGCTATCTATTAGAAGTTTTGTTCTTATTTTGATCAACTAAGAATGCGCAACATCCTATATCATTTGATGCAAAGAATAGGAGATTTAGATTCATAATCTATAAGTATTAAAATAAAGCAAAAGCAGTTCCAACTACCCCGCCTCTTGACCCATTATGCTGTAGATAATAGACTAGCTTTTTGGCATCGTTACTAATTGATATGGATAAAATATTGAACTGATTTATTGCATGGGCTATTTTTTAACGGAGTTTAAAATATAGCATATTCTTTTCATTAGTAGTATGTTGGAATTCTGATCCGTATATTGAATACAACATATTTTTAATCATTACATAGATCTATTGCTACATCTAAAGAACCTTACCAATAATATTTCTAATTTTCTAATCCTCCTTTTGGTGAGAAATAATATACTTTGATTTTGTGAGATTTCAAGAATATCGAACAAGTCTCACTGTTTAAAAGATGCTAAATTAAATTAGTTACTGAGTTGAAGCAAGACGTATCATTTGAATTTAATAGATATTCTAAGAACAACTAAGATTAGATAATTAAGAAGAAATTTAAACTTAATTTTTCGAATGATGGTTCTCGATGAAAGTTCATTACAATAAGAAATTAAAATGAATCAAAATATAAAGTAATTCTATTGATGTCATCACTTATAAAGCATGCAGTTCAATAATTTGTTTTTTTTTGTGGCGGTGTATTTTATACACCGGAATGTAATAGATTCACTGACAGAATGCCATCACATACATATAATAGTTCAATGGTCAATGCACCGATTTTGGGCGCACAAGGAGTAGTTATCGGTTAGGTACGTCAAGCATTATTTTGTTAAGAAAGCCATGCTTCAAAGACGGTTAAATAAATAAGCAAAAGAATCGCATACATTTGCTCAAACAAATAAAATTTATTGTGCTAGAATAAAAGTACATGTCGCATATTAATTTCATGGGTACGTATAATGATATTTGATAAGCTTACTGTGTATTAATATTCTGCGTTTGGTAATTTCTTATCATTATGTGCACAAAGATAAACCATGGATGACATGTTAATAAATATATATATTTTTTACATAGATGTAAACAATTTTTGTTTTCTAAGAAGTACGGTACAATATAAAACCCTTTTTTAAAAAAAAGATAAATCTGGTTTTGGTTTTGTAATAAACCCAATTACTACCTTATAAACCTATCACAGTAAGCTAAAAGCTTGTGCCGTGAAAGCGAAGTTTGCCGGCACCTGGAATCGAACCGCAGACCCCTCGTTCACGAGGCCGAGACTCTCCTTCCAAGCTACCGACGAACTTGAATATAATTAAAAATAATGTTTTGAAGTATATAAGTTGTCTATAAATTACTTATAATTCACAAAAATTTACAGATTAGAACTTTGTGAATGAACCGAAAAATGAATTTAATAATAATACATAATGAATTTTCTAATAATTTTATCTAAAATTTTATTTTTATAAAGTGATAATTTTACTTATAAACTGAAAAAGAAACAATTATTTAATTATGAAAAAAGTCATTTAAAAACTTTACTTCGTAGTTAAATTAAATAGTACAAAATTGGTTGGAAATTAAAAAGAACAGATTATCAAATTAAAACTTTACCAAAGTTACCAGTAAATTCATAAAAAAATAAATCATAATATTCTAGCAAATGTAAGAACATGTTATGAGATATGAATAATTAAAATGATAAATGTTATGTAATCAAATATAGGAATGAATTAGAAATCAATTCACCATAGGTAAACGAGATAAAAATATTTATTAAAATTTGTCAATTTACTACATTGTTATTTTTTACTTTTATTTTGAATAATCTGCAAATATTTTAGAATTTACACAAATATCAACACGTTTGTAAGAAGAAGCATGATCGCCCCGCCTCTGTTTAAGACTACTGGCAGTTACGCCCATGTCTCTTGTCACTCCAGTAAATAACGCTATAAATTAACCTTACATTTAAATTAATAAATATTCATAATAAAATATCTGAATAGAGTTTCCCTCTATAGAAATGTCACCATTCAAATTGTGATCGCTTAATTTGTGCACACATTCAAAGATTAATTAAAATATTATTATTCTAAAGCTTATAAATTATTCCTGTCACCATCACAAGAGATACAAATGTTATAAAACGCCTGAATCTATTAAAATACTAAATAACGTGACGTAAATAAAAAACAAGAGATAAAAATATAAGCGCTTTGGAGAGATGAAACGACATCACAGTGGTGTGCGTAACTGTCAATGGAAAATAAAACTTTCACTTGATTTGAAGAATTTTCTAGAATATTTTGAATGCTTTGTGTAAATAAATAATACAATTGTTTACAATAATCAAGTCCGGGGCACAAAAGAGGGCGGTTATCGAGTAGCGCTTCGCCCCTGGTGGCTAAAGGCTCCCGGAAGAGCGCGCGTCGCGGGGCGTCGGTTTTCCGCGAGTGCCCATAACCTAAAAGCTCAAATGGACCAACGCGCAGCCTCCCGGGTTACAGGGTGAAGTATACAGGAAGGGGTGAGAGAGACGTCTGCGCATCTATCCATTCCCCTTGCTCCTCTACACACGCACAGGAGAGAGAGGTGCAGATATATACCTACTTTGAAGGGAAATTGTTGTGGATAAACTCGTTCCTAAAATATTAATAAATGTTAAGTTTCATGACAGGACTTATAAATAACCTAGTTATTATTATATTTTATATTAAATAAACTTTTTCTTCTTTTATTAATCCCAGCAATTTTATAATGTATAAAGCTATGAAAGACAGTTTCAGTAGACACAAAATTGTAGATTATAGAATAAATCTCTGTTATTACCTGTCTTCTATTCGTATCCATCCACAGAATGCGATTATTATTTACAATGAATTGGGGAAGGGTTCCTCTTCAAATTCATTTCTGAATATTATTATCTGGTATACTCGAGAAATTTATCATAGTAATTATTCTGGACTCTAATTATGATACGATTTAAATACACGTTTTTCCGGTAAAAACATTTATACATACTACGTGTACGCAATATATTTATAAGCTAACTCAAAAAGAGCTGTAGGAGATAAACAATGATAATTATTTTGAATGAAAAATATTTTAATAAATTGATGTAAAAGAAAAATAATTAATCTAAAACTAATTCATCACATCAAAGTTATTTCATCAATTTATTATTTAGTAATGGAGTTCATTTAGAAATCCGGTGCACAATTTGTGAAACATCATTGCATTTATGACGGTATTCAATTAGTTGATTAATTCTTGTGAATTACGTATGTTGACAAAAGTTACGAATACAAATTGCTATTAGATAAGCGAGTTTGAAACGTAAAGAATAATATCTGATTTATATTTCATTTAATTTTGAAGTTGCATAAAAGTGGCAATAAGTTTCATCGGATATTTTTGAAAGCTTCAAAGTTATTATAACAATGATATTATAAAAAAATTGAATATTATTCTTAATAAATTTCAAGATGTCTAAATATATAAACAAGCATCGCAGAAAAAATAATTAAGTATATAGAACTAGCAGGAGAAATAAAAAAATATTTGGCATTCTCGATACGTTTATGTAATATTTTTAGTCTTATCGACTACAGAAAAAGCTTTACGGTAAAAATTTACACCTAAATTCAACAATCAATTTAAATAAATTGTTGAAATACTGTTAAAGAAAAATCGAATACAGACAAAACAAATAAACAGATGTTTCAGGCACAATGCTGATATTAAGCACTGCGTTTTGACGCCAATCCTTCAATACCTGGATAATCGGATAGGTGAATTTTTCCCGGAATCTGACTGTTGAGTTTTTGTTTGATCATGACTTATTATATTATGGAGACTTATCTGAGCCCGTAGACAATTTGTACTTGGCGATCGCCTACAAACGAATTTTCGTCAATAACTGCAACAATAACGCATAATTATACGGTACGTGTAGGTAGATTGTCGAAAAGTTCGCCAGTAGACGATCGCTAAGTACAAATTGTCTACGGGCTCTGGTAGCTTAATGCTGAGAAGTGTGAATTTATTTATCAACTTTACACGGCGTGAGCCTTTTACACGTTAAACATATTATAGCAAAGAAAAAACAATTTGTAATTTTTAACTCGACAAATCGAGTATTGTGAGCGCTTCAGTTTCACGGGGGATCTGTCTGTGCTGCATCCACTCTGCTGTGCCATTTCAGATGACTAAATAGGCCAATCTGAGACAAACACATTCTGTCGCATTTGGGATATGGATGTTCTCCCGCAGGTGGGCCTTGGTGTCTTCTTTCATTTGGGCTGTAGCTATATGTCAATTTTCTCCACTTGGTGCGATCAGTAGCGTCCTGTTCCTAGGTGTGCTGGATATTGCTGTCCTTCAAGATGGTATGAAGGACGTCTTTGTATCGCTTACGTTGGCCACCTTGGTTTCTTCTCCCATGTACGAGCTCCCCAAATAATATGTTTTTTTGGGAGTCGGTTATTGTGCATTCGGACGACGTGACCAGACCAACGCATGGCACTTTGTGATACCAATATTCCAGCTCTACAACAGTTGGCTCTCCTAAGAACTTCGGCATTCGACACCTTGTGGAACCACCGTAATATTAAAATCTGTCTTAGCTGACGTTGTTGTAGTTTTTCCAAGGACTTAATGTGTCTTCTGTACGGGACCCAGGTTTCGCAGCCATACAATAACGTTGGCATAATAACCGCTCTATATACAGATGTCTTGGTCTTCGTTGAAAGATGGCTATTATCAAAAACTCGTTGGCGTAATTTCCAGAATGAATGATCATATTAAATTATAAAGAGAAAAGAAAAAAAAATGAGGTTGGACTTAAATATTAAATATATTTATATTTTTTTTATAATTTATTAACGGCATTCCACCCAATAGGTATATGAGTGATTTAGCGACTTAAATATTAAGCCATTGTTGAATATAAACAATAAGAGACAAACGTCTATAAAAATATCCTTCGTTTTGAAATCTTAAAGATTTTGCTAAAAATGTCGAAATGTGTAATTTCATTATGAAAACGTGTAAAAACCATACGTGAAATAGAATGATGAATCTATGATTAAAATAAGGTATTGGCTGTGTATATAAGTTAACTTTCTGAAATGATATGAGAACTAAAGAGAATATTCTTAAACGAAAGTATTATTTCAGTTCAAATAACAAACATACTCGTAGTGGTAGTAGCAGTAGTAAAGTAGTTTGTATAGAACTGTCAAGTTAGAAACATATTATTCTGGTTGGATATTCCATTTTGTTGTTGCTCCATCTTAATCCCAACAAGATTAGCACTGGGGTTTGTCTCGAAATATCAACTCACAATGTAAAATAATTTACATACGATACTGTGCATAAATTATTAATCGCTTACAATGTGGTAAGATTAAAGCGTTCCGCATAGGGGTGGTATGACAACTATTCTTAGGCTTTGACCATAATGTAACTAAATCTATTTCATATTAACCCTTTCTAAGGTGGTGGCAATATACTGTACACCATTTTAAACTAATAAAAATATCTAAGTAGGTATAACGCTGTTGCTAATAATTTTTGCTTTAAGTAAAACTAGTGACATCTCTTGAACCAATATTTTGTTTTTTTTTATGTTTTTACTTGCTTTTATGATCATTGGAAAATATATAACTATCATTTGTAAATATTGACTCTTATATCACTTTTAGTTTCTCTTGCCTTAGAAAGGGTTAACTAAGTAAATAAATAAAGCCATAATTATAGTAAAATACAGAAATTCACAATAAAAAAGGCGATTTTCCACTGATACTCAATTCATATATAACACAACTGATTTGCTATTTATAATCTGAATGTATTTGATTAAAACAAACAATAGCTTTTCAACGTATAGAATTGTGTTCTTCTCACTGGATGAAATTTAATGTTTTTATTGAATAATAATATCAGAAGCCATAGAACTCAATCGCTTTCAAGCATCACACGTATATACTTGAATATAGAGAAAAACTCTTGTCTCTTTTAATCCTATGTGTCATTTATTTTATCACTTGAATAATAAACGAGCTGACAGATATAAAAATATGAGACGACTTATTATTTCGATGAAAAGATAATAAGAAAAATGAAATCATTTTGATTGAAAATAAAGTTAGAAAATGTAATGCTTTATAACATAAAGCACAATTATACTCTGATTTTAACACACGTCTCCTCACGTTTACAATATTTATGAATGCCTATTTTAAATTATCTCTGAAAAAATATGCTAATGCTTTAAATAAGAACAAACATTAAATAAATATTCTCACTACAGAATATTCCGTTTGTATACTACATAAAAAATAATTACAAACTCTGAGTTGTTAAGACAGATAATTAAACTTAATCAACTGAATTTAATTAAGTTACTTAATAAAATTAAAGTCAGGAAATCTTTTATGTTCTATGTGTAGGTACATTTTTTATAAAACTTTTCATTTCATTCAACAGCTTTCCTTCAAACTACACATTTAATTAAAACTTTGACATTATAACAACATTTTTACAAAAATTTGTTCAACTTCTTTTTATTTTATATTTTTAAAAGGCTCTCAGAAACACTTTCAGATACTATTTTTACATTAAAGTATGACGTACAAAATATCTTTAATTGATTTTCATAAAAAAATTAGAATAGAAGAACAAATACGTTATATTATGATCAAAAACAACAATTGCACTCCAAGTAGAAATGTTAATATATATGGCGTAAGTGAGATAATCCAGTGAATAAACACGGGAATTATGTGTAGAGGAGAAGCGTTGATAAAGTTGTCATTGTAAGGGCATTTCCCAGATTTACAACTTTCAAAAGCTTTTATGGAATAATACTCTAAAGCTCTAATAAAACCCATTACATTCACAGTGACGAATAGATAATAAAAACACTTCATATGAATTACAATCTCTTTACCTACATAATTCAAGTTATGGTACTCGTAACGATGGACATAGATTTAAATGCTAAGTTAGTTTTAAGCTATTTTTTCTACTCATTAATCATGTAATTTTTTAAAATTAATAAGAAGATTCAAATTGATGAATACAATTTGTATAATATGGAAATAATCCAAATGAATTAAGCACATAAAAATATACATAAGTAATTTGCTTCAACACAATGTATCAAAATTGAGTTCATAATAAATATAGATACACTCCTCACACCCTCGTTTTAAGCAAAAACTTACCTATAAAGAAAAAACCTTTCTTTCTTTCTAACTAGATGCAACTATTTATTTGTAAATATAAGCCCTAAAGTCGAATTCAGAGAGAAATTTGATGATAAAAATATTGAAATTGATTTCATTGTTTCGATATCTTTGAATTTTTTTAAAGACCTTTTATACTACAAACCACAAATCAAGTAATTGTATTTATTTTAAAAAATAAAATAATGCACGTTCTCAATAGTCAGCGTCTCAATATAATAACAACTGACGCAGATCCTTTGAGCATAAGTGTAAATAGACGATTAATCACTAGATAATACTGAGCACATAAACTCGTATCTAACTTACTTTATACTAATTACAGTAGAAGTTCTCGGCTAGGGGAAAACGAATATTTTGGACAGTAATGGCACAAAGAGGACAGTTTGCATGTTTCTTACATGCAGCTGATCTGCTGGCTACCTCACTTGTGGGATATGCCGTGATGGTATAGTAGTAGTAGTAGTATAAAAAATATAAAAGTCTTAACATAAGAGCAATCAGCATATTAAAAACCCATCACAGCATCCAAACTGTTCGTTTCGTATTTTAAAAGAGTTCTCAGGATTTGCATTTCAGTTGAAAATATTTAACCGTTGGTATGTTATACAGGAACTCTTTTTCTACTGTAAAAATTTCTTTTACACTTTATCCACGTAATTTAAAACTTTTTTAATTGAAATTGAAAAATAAACCTAGGAACCAACATGGTTTTTGTACCCTCAAAGAAATAACAATTTTTTCGTGAATATTTTTAGACTACAAAGTACGTAATATTATTACACTCGATATCTGGTTTTCAGAAAATATGGTTTAAATATATTCATGTTTATCGATGGGTTAAGTTTTTTTACCAAAACATTAAATCATTATTCAAACGCAACACAACATTGCAAATATTTATATGATTCAGCAAGTAAATATTAAAAAAACAATTGTCAATAATTATAAGTCAGTGAGAACACGAACACAATTGGATATTATTATTGGAAAGACACAATATTCAACTGGGACCATTACAGCTGAGACCATCGGCCATTGTGATCCCAGAGAATACAAACATTTACAATAGTAATTAGACATCTTGATTGGAGAATCATATTTACACAATGAAACATTTTGCAAAATCTAATGCGAAGAAGTGAGAAAGGCGTCCCAATGCTTACAAATGGGCTCTTGACTGGTTTAAGTGATCTATGGTGGCATTGATGAACGTTGTCCATGGACACCGAAAGTGATCACTTACAACTTCACAATTTGTAAGCGTTGAGACGCCTTTCTCACTTCTTCCGATGAGATTTTCCACAATGTTACATTGTGTAAATATGGTTCTCCAATCGAGATGTTTCATTGGTTTTGTCATCTGTGCGTTGTGCCCTAATTCGCTAAAACAATAAAAAAATAGTAAGTATTCTGAACATTTACAATAGTTTCTTTATTAACTCAGCGTACGTTTTGTGGAATATGTCAAAATTGGGGGAAATATTATTAAACAATCGAATTTCCTTTGCTTTTGATGATTTTGCGAAGATGTTGGTTCTGCTTGTTTGTAGATAGAATAGTATGTGCAAACGTGAGTGACTATACGATGCGGGTATATAAAAGTACTAAATCAACTTCAATCTCATGACATTGGCGTAGACGCGTGATATATCAAGGGTCGACTTTGGGACCGGTTGAAGACTGAATCGAGCATTAAAACTCTCGACATGCCCACCTATTGATAGTTACATTAGGTGGACACATAACTGGATCCATCCATTCATCAAAATTTGAACATCCATTCAAAACCAATTTCAAAACATGTAGCAATATTGCGGATAAAGCTATAAAATATACATCAAAACTTCTTTTCTACTCTAGATTTTTATTTAATTATCGTGATAACGATTTGGGAACATAACGGATAATAATAAGCACTCAGCTGTAAGAGACACATGGTGCAATATATTTCACAGCAATACATAATGCATGTCACCCATAATAAATGATTTAATCTAAGTGTGCGTTTGTACCTACCATAATATAAATTTTATATCTATCTTTATGTACCTCTCTCTCCCGCTTCAACCGTTTTCCTGAGGTCGTAATTTCCTAATAGCCCATCATGGACAACCCTGTGCTATCCTCTTTTATTCTCAACCAGGTGAATCTATCACAAATTGAGTTTTATAAATTTTCATAAAATATTCCATCTTTCCTGTCTAGCGAACTATCAAAATCTTTATTGAATCAACGATACAGAATATTTGGAGTCGATCTAAAAATGTGGATGCAAAATACCTTATATAAATATAAAATTTTGGATGGAAGAGTAACTCAAATTTTTTTAGATGTACCTACATATAAATTTTTTGAACACTTCTTACAGAAACGTAGTATTTGCTAATTTTAGCAAATTTCAAAAGCCGTGTAACCGATTGTGCGTCAGTAATACTCTATAGTAACACTAAACAATAATAATAAATTGTATTCATTTTATTGTGTTATTCAAAATTAAGTGATTCAAATTTAATGCCGATAGTAGTTGCAATGAAATTTCAAAGCATTTATTTTGGTCTCTTCTCTTCTTATGGAGCCCTTGCTGCATAAGGTCGTGCATGTGGACGGAGCCTGATGCGGCAGTGGCATTATTTTATTTTTGGTACCTTTTTTTATAAAATGAATTTGAGTTTCAAGTAAGCCCAATAGCGGTAGCGGTAAGAACCGAACCCAGGATCTCTCGATTGTATGTCTAAGAAGGTCTCCATCAGGATTCCAAGAACCTGATTCTTGGTAATATTTAAGAAAAAATCGTAACAAGTTATCATTATTATTGAATGGAATGAGTTTTAAAAGAGGGCTGAAGACACACCTTTTTGCTGGGAGTTTCGGGTGATGGATACGATATACAGCGCCCTTGAGGTCATGTTATGAGTAAACGGCGCTTTACAAATTGTCCATATATATATATATATATATATATATATATATTATTGTTGACTAAAATAAACGGAATGTTATCGATCTTTCCAGATATTTGCAGAGAGAATTATCGTCTTAAAAGTTTGATTTAAATTTTTAATGGATTCCTAAGCGTTTTGTTTTGAAACGTTTCCTATTGTTAAAGTTGGGTGTACTCATTGTTTTCGTCGGAATATTTTCTATAGATATTTTATTATCATCATTTCAGAATAAATCGGATTACAGTGATTAAATCTCTTTTGTGTTTTGCCATAATCTTGCTTCTGCTTTGATTTTCATTTCTTTAATGTTGTTTACACATGATCTCCTCTCGACTCACAATACCTGTGTACTTATATAATAATGAAAAATACAAAATTTTTCTTAATTACTATGGAATTACCCGAATATTATGATGGAATCTTCATTGAACAAAATAATTTTTTTACAAAGAGCGGGTATATTGCTAATTAATAAAAACTTAAGTATATTTATGAATAAATGTAAAATTAAAGAAAGTATAAATAAAAATTTCAAAAGATATGTACTAAATAAACAGTAAAACTGAAATCAGAAATAAACAATGTATAATAATAATAATCTGGACAATTTATTGAGCGCCGTTTTGTGGTACAAACCACCGCAAGGGCGCATTTTCAGTTTTTTTTAAATTTATTTATTGTTATATATCAAATTTTAATATATTTTATGAATTTAATTTAACTTTTAAAAATAATTAATGTAATAACTGTCACAAATTTGAAATATGAAACAATTATGTGAGTTCTAATTGTAGGTATTATTATTATTGTCACAAATTTTATCCACTAGTTCATTTGTTTTTAAATTTGTAATTTTTAATTAGTTTGAAAGTAATTTAACACTTGAAAAACAATTATCCTTATTAAACTATTGAAACTAAAAACACTGTATTAAAATTTTGTTATTTTGAATCATTATTAGACAATATTTTAATTTTTAAAAATGAGACGTCAGAGGTTTCAGGCAGCCACTACGGGCGCCATCCACCGACATCATCATTTTTATATTGAATTCTGAAAGCATATTCTGTGAAATCGTGGTAAAAAAACTAGATTTTCTAGTATCTCTTAAAAGGCAGGTATTCCCATGACATCACTTATGGTACACTTAACTTCTTCATTTTAATGATGATGAGCTGTACCACTCATACTGAATAATATATTGTTTCTTTTTGGCATGGAGAGCACTGCTCATATGTTAATTATCACAATCAGTTAATACCCAATTTGTGGCAGATCCCGCGAAGGTAAAAATAAAGACTGAAAGCATATTACAAAGCATACTATAAAATAAATTCAGTATAAAGAATGATAAAGTATTATGCGTAGTCCCCTTTGTTATATCCAATACAAAGGTTCCCATGTTGTGTCCAGTACAGATGTTTAGCGCAGAGACAATCCCAAAAGAGAATTTTTAAAGTATGTCCAATCTCGAAAGATTTCGTAACTGGGTCACATTTGGCGGGTACAGAAATATCAATTACTCCAACTTACAATACAAGACAAGATTGAAGATAGACAAGGAGTGGCATTAAGACAGATGTCATAGCTGCGTAACATTCTACAATATGAGACCAGTAGGTATACGACGGATGGAAGAGTTGTTCCTCGGTGATCACCAACGTTGAGGGAATTTGATACGGCACTCGTAGAAGATAAGTTTAAATTGTCTCCAATATGGGCACATACTCGAGCATATGTACTTTAGCCATGATATTAAAATCATTTCTCAATAATTAAATAGTATCACAGGGTATAATTTTAACGTACCTAGTGTTTGTTTTTAATAGATACAAATCCATACACGACAACCACGCCACGTAATTATTGCAGGTGAAACTCATTATGCGCAGATATAATATTACCACTGGTTTGATACAATAGATAAACATGGCGTCAATTTCCCCAAGGATAAAAGTAATGACTGTACAATAATTACTAGGGTGTTCTAATAACTAACATTTATAGTGTATATTTGTAGTAGATTTTTCCGTAGATTCCGCGGCGAAGAATAAGTCTCCTATCTTTTGTATAAGAGTGGTAGGGATTATAAAACCGGTTCTTGTAATACATCACATATAAATATTATATAATATTAAATATCTTAAATTTGGCGATGAAATCTGAAGATATTTTTATTATTCAGATTGTTTAAAAGAATTTCTAAAATAGTTTCATAGCATAGTTTAAGACAATAGGTCATGTTCCATATTTGACGTGTTAAAATCTCAATTTCGTAAAAAAAGTTGACGAGTAATTTGATACTTTTACGAAAGAACGACATGCATATTTATAACATGCAGTTCGTCTACTGATCGCCCAACTTGTGAGAAATGCTGTGGTGGAGTTTGTGAAATACAACTATGACGTAATATTACCTATTATTACTTGGTTGCAGTAGCAGTAATTAGACATAGATATATAATTGCGACTACCACGATTGCAATCAGTAATTAATTATCAAAGTATTGTATACTTCTAAATGAGATTGTATGACGTGCTACGGTGTTTAGATAGCTATCTGTTATAATTCAAATAAGTACAAAATTTAAATGCTTTTCATAGCGTTGATTAATCAAACTATAACTCCTATGTACTCGTATAAATCTAGTTTAGTGCATTAGTGCACATATGTATCATGTCAGTTTTAAGAGAATGAAATATTATTTTGTCATATCTTCCATATATAAATTTATGAATAATCATCTATACAGGTTTAATCCAATCTTATATCTTTATTTTACTAAAATAAACCATAAAGTTTATCATTGAAAAACTGATAAAAAAAGCATTCACAGAAGTGAATCGTATATTCATTTATCGTGAATTGCTGGGTCCACACAGCTGGATGCGAACGTTAATCATCAAGTAAAAATCTTTATCTTTCGGCGACAATTCGGAGCATTCCCCGAAGAAATATTCGAATGAATGCCTTCGTTATCTGTCCATAAGACGTAACAAAAGCATTCATTCGAATATTTCATCGGAGAATGTTCCGAATTGTCGCCAAAAGATTTAAGATTTTTAATTGATGATTGACGTTCGCATCCAGCTGTGTGGACGCCGCCAATGCGACGTCATAATTATCTCTTGAAAATCCGAGGCATTAGACTAACGACAGTTAGATTTACATTATAGCGCTCATGAGGCCATGTTAAGAGTAGGTGGCACACAATGAATTGAAAATATTTGCATGTACATTCAATCAACATATGGCCTGCCGATATTAATTAAAACGTAATTTTAGCATTGGACATATTTGACTATTAAAACATATTAATACAGAAGTTTTGCAAAAGAAATAGCTAAGTATAAGATGAACCCCTTATAATCTGTTTAAGAAATTATTGATCAATCCAAGGAAGCGTTAAGTTCGAATTATTTTAGATGGTTGATCATGCATAGAACTACTCAACCTAATTCTATTGTAACTTTAATCAAATATTGCCTAATTCCGGCAACATGAATATGAATTTAATTTTCTAATATCCATTCATTTGAAGTCTTTCCTTATCATATTCCAGGGTTTGTTAGTTAGAAATTAACTAGAATCTATTTATTTGTTTGAGATTCTTGTATTCTAATTAAAGTGTGATGTGATAATATTCAATGCTTAGTTGGCATAAGTTTAAAGGTCGTGTATTTAGTTTGCGAAATAAGTAATTTCACAAAATGTTTAATAATTATTTAAGGTCGTTGACGAAAAATTATTTTGACCTTTGATATTAGAGATTTAAATAGGCAAATTTATTACTAACTTTACCCGACAAATTAAAATTCATGTGTCATAACAATTTATTAAACAAGGCTAGTAAAGCATTGTAAATTTAAATTTTAAGCAACTATGCATGTGACTTGCTGTTGTTGATTGGAGATGTAAAATTATTTTGCAATAATTATAATTCAACAAAATTATCAAAAGTATACAAATATAAATTAACTTGATTGTAAACGTATTTTTATTTAAAATGAATACCAGCTTAAAAAGTGTCACAGTTTCAGTTAAATTATTTTGTAAAACTTCGTGCAATATTCAATCATTATTTAAAAGGTAAATTTATGTGTTTTAGAGATTATATTTTTTTTTATTTCTCTTTCTCACAAAGTTTTAATCCTATAATGTGCGAGTATACATTTGTACAACGTTGTTAATTTAACGAATGTCATGGCTATTATTTTCACCATTAAAACTTTTCAGCCAAGGTAAATTGGTTGAACCCTTCAGATTTTTAATAGCAGTGTTATATCATAAAATGAAAAACTCAAAATTTATAGGATAGCATAGATTATTTTCGTGACATAATATAGTGAAAAATAATAACATTTCAATTTATAAATAATATTTCACTCTTACGAATAAACACGATATAAATTGTAAAGAAAACACGTTGATTTTTATAACTTTCAATAAAGTTTAGAATTCTGATTACACTTCAAGTCTCGTAAAATCGTAATAATATATCTCTGAATAGTGTATGCTGATTGGGACGTTTCTTGAGGTAACGAATCGTATATAATAAAATACATCATTATATTCATAGTTTGTTCTATGTAGAAAGTATGAAAAAATATAGATGTAAAAAATAATAATATAAATATAGGTATTTATTTATAGACTACGCTCAAGTGTATATCTCTCTGGTTTCTGAGTAACCTTTATGGTATTCAGTGTATGCAAGTATAAGAGTATACAACATAATAATATTACATAGGTACGTTGAACTTGCCATGTTCAAGTGGTTGCCAACTTCCAAATTTTAAGGCGCGGGATGATACTACACTAAGTTCGTGATATTAGATCACCTTTTTTCATACAAATTTTTGGCAAGATGCTTTTCATTATTTTTTTATGGCTTTACGTCTCTCAAGTATAAAAACCAATTTATTTATAAGCTTAAATATTTGGTTTCAGGCAGTTATACGAACAACTATTTATACGCTAAATAATAGTTTTCATGAAGAAATAAAAGGAACAAATTAAATACCTACATCAAAATGAATTTGATTCTACGTAGAGTTCTTGTTAAAAATACGTTTCTCATTTTATTGTGAAAGTTTATGGGTGACCTGTGAAAATTAGGTTCTCGTAAAGCATAATGAATCACACATAATTTAACGAGTTAAATTTTGTGATGGGTTATGTCACTCATCTTGAATGTCTGATTTTTTATTGACAAGGAGATTGCATAGACAATTTGCTTTCCTACTCCACAAGTGAGAGATATCGTGATAGTATGATTTCATTTATTTCCAAACTCCCATCAACATGTGTAATTGACAGGAATGTGGAGATAAATAATAAAATAATATATCTTAATCGTATGATTATCAAAGAATATTTATATAAGAAAATAACTTTTGCATTTGTGTTTATTTTGGTAAATACTTATAGTAAGTTTGGTTGCCTTTTTTATGTTAAACTTGAGTTTTACGGAATAATCTCATTTCGCAGTACAGGTTTATTTCATAGGTGTTGCTTTTATAGAAAAAGTTTAGTTTAGCCATAAACATTCCATGTAAAATATTCCCGCCAATATTCCAGAAAGTTTCTATTATCTCCCTACTGAGAATTACGGTCGTAGTTTCACACGATGGACATTATTCTAGTGTAAATAATATATTTAAAACGAATACTGGAAACACTCCGTGGTAACAAACAACAGAGGAAAAGAAGAGCTGAAGGTGCTGAGGCGAATAGTGCGAGTGTGTATGTATGTATGTTTACGTGTGAAAATATAATGCGTGTATGTGTGTTAGTGTATGAATGCGATAGAATGATCTGAAGAGAAGAAGAGAGAACTCGATAGTCCCGCGCAAGCTCGAGAGGCTGCGGTGCCCGGGATACTGCCCCCCTCTCGCCTCTTCAGTCTCCCCTTCAATCCACTTCCCGCCGTCAGGACACCTGAACCTCACAATGCATGACCCCGTACACCATAATAACAGTAACACCCAGATTGTGTATCCAGACCTACATTCCAATAATTCCTTTCAGCCGTTTATATTATAATAATGGTGCCGAGTAAAAATATTCTATTCAATGGCAATGATACCAAATCTGGTGGGCGTTGAAATGTGCCAAATTATCGACACTTTCTTCAAAATACTTTTTTTATTTTTCCAAAGACAATCAATTTATAAAAGCGGTAAAAGATATGTTTAAATTTCGAATATATCAATTGGATTGAAATCAAACAATGCGTTAAATGGATATTCTATTTTTAGTTTTAAAATCTTTACAAATTTCACACTTTTTTTGGACGGCTGTATCTCACTTTACCATTTTTTTTATTCCTTTTGATGTTAGTTTTATTGAATATTTATTTTTCTGGTAATATTAGGGTACTTTGCTAGTCAGAACAAATTTAAATGTTGAAATATCAAATGACTGAATATGCCCTTTGAGATCAAATAAATAAATAAATGAAATAAATCACTTTCTTTAGTATTTATTTATGTGCTACGCGCATTGTAGAAATTTGTTTTTATTATGAAATCTTAATACGTTGGAATAAAAACTATTATCAGAATGATTTGAAAATAAGAGACAAGATCATTTAACGCAGATCGCAGGACTTTCTATTATGGAGCCATATTCACAAATGCTGACACAGATTGGTAACGGGGGTGTTACACTGCGACACCTATCCCATCTATGAAAATTCAAATTCAAATTCAAATATTTTTATTGAGATAATAATAAACACATACAAATATACAATAAGCACAATTATACAAATCTTTATATTATCTGTTTTAATTTTTTTTACCCTCAAAATTGAGCAGAGCTCGTGCTTTGAGGGGTTATAGGGTTTTTACAAATAATCAAACAAATTCGATCGAACTTAATCATTATAGAACATCACACACATAATCCATTTACCATAATTTTACAAAATAAACAAAAACAACAACAACAAAAAACAACGACTAACCTATCATCAACGACACAATCACTTGACCTCATACACATCTTTCCCATTGAATTACCCTTTTTATATTCAGTTTAAATGTATTTAAATCATCCGAATACTTAAACTTATTCTCTTTTTTTAAGCAATTGTACCATCCCACCCCAAGATATGTGTAGTGGTGTTGTCCAGCAGCTGTCCTCTTTGCAGGCACTTTTATTCGGCCTCCTAACCTTGGACACTCACTAATACTCCCCAGCGGGTGCAGTTTTTGAATAAAGTATTCCTTACAAACTTGGTATACTGCCTTCCTCTTATAAAGGCATTCCAAGGAGGGGACCGTAAGCTCTTTAAAAAGTTTCAGGGTCGGGTAGTCAAAAGGCTTTCTAAGAATTATCTTCATAACACTTCTCTGATTGACACCCAGTGAATAGACGCTGTTCTTGTAAGCACCACCCCATGCCAAGATGCCATACTGTATGACCGACTGAACAAGAGAATAGTTATCTTTTAATTGTTTCACTTGCATAATATCTCGGAGTCTGTAAAAAACGTAAAATAGCTTTCTCACTCTATTTACAGTAGCCTGTATATGATCCTTCCATTTCATATGAGAGTCTATTAATACCCCGAGATATTTAACCCTGTCAACATTTTTTAGTGTAACACAATTAGTATTTATGCATTGTTCAGATTCGTTCTGACAAGAGCTATCATGAATTCTTATATTAAGATTTCTTGTAGGTTTACCTCTTACATTAATTGAAAAATTGACATAATTTGTTTTTTCAGCATTAAGGGATAGTAAATTTCCATCGAACCAATTTTTTAGCATATTCACTTCCCTATTCGCAGTATTCGCAACCTCATTCCACGTCTTGCCACGGACAATCAATGCGGTGTCATCCGCAAATGAAAGTACCGTCGACTTCAGTGGGAGTTCAAATATTTGGTTAACATAGATAATAAATAAGATTGGTCCCAGTACTGTACCCTGTGGGATCCCGAACTCAGAGGTTAATGGTTCACTGAGAAAAGAATTGATCTTAACTCTCTGTTCTCTTTGAAAAAGATAACTTTGAAGCCACTTTGCCGCTTTTCCCTTAATTCCTATTTGGTATAATTTATCTAGTAGCCTACTGTGACTTATGCTATCAAAAGCCTTTCTTAGATCCACAAATAATCCCATACACTTTTCTCCCTCATCAAGAGATCGATTAACCACTGTTGTAAGTCTGGCCAAAGCATCATCAGTTCCCATTCCCTGTCTAAAACCAAACTGATTATCATGTATGATCTTGTTTGAGTCCAAATAATTGATCATTTGCCGTTTAACAACTCTCTCAAAGATCTTAGCTATATTGGAGATAACAGAGATCGGCCTGTAGTTGCCAATATTCGTGCGATCTCCTGATTTGTAGACGGGTGTCACGTGTGATATCTTATATAAAGCTGGAAAGGATCCGTTATTCAAACTTACATTTATAATATGTGCTATAGGGTGACTAAGGTATTGAGAATTTTCCTTTAAAATACTAACACTCACACCATCAAAACCTGGAGAGCTGCCACCTTTCAAACCCTGTATCTCTTTCAGTACTACGTCAGAATTGATCTGCTCAAATCTATTAAGAGAATAATGCAGACTCATACCGGAGGCACAGACCTCACTCACAGCCCTAGGTTTTATTTCACTAGCAAGATTCTTTCCCACCTGAGTGAAAAAGGAGTTGAATCCATTTACAATTACATCCGGCTGTTCACGCATACTACACACTTCGGAATTCAGTTGTATCTCTTTGATGTCTACATTTTTTGCTCTTTTGTTAATAACTTCATTAACAACTCCCCATACCTTACGACTACATGAGCCAGCTTTGCTCAGTTTGCCCGAATAGTATTCATTTTTAGACTCTCTAATAACAGTTGTTAATACATTTCTATATTTTCTGAAATTATTCCTAGCCATCAAATCATGGGGGAATTTCTTAGTTAATCTATATAATTTTTCCCTGTGTCTAACTGAAGCTACTAGTCCAACTGTCATCCATGGTGCAATAACTTTAAGTTTACTCTTTACATTCTGATTTATGTCTAATGTATACGTAGCTCGAGATATGTGCGATGCAAGCGTATTATAAAACTCTGAAGCACAGATATTAGTATCTAATGAATCTAAAGTTGAGTCCCAAGACTCTGCCTCAAGTGTTACTTTCAGTTTTTTCATATCTATTTTAGTTAAAGTTGATTTCACAGATCTACGTTCAAGTTTACAATTATTTATATTTTCCAAGAAAATACTTGTGTGATGATCTGTTATATTATTTGCCCATACGATACACCGCACATTTGTCAACCTATCGAGTGAAGTATTCGTCCAGAAATGATCCAAACATGATGGTCTTTGACCATCCACTTCTCTAGTATATAACCTCGAGCATAGTTTATAATTTAGCTCCGCCATTGTGTTCAAATAATTGGTTTTTTCTATACTAAAGCAGTCATCAGCCACGTTAATATTGATATCGCCCGTTACAATCACGTTCTTACCTCTGTACTGCAGAAGTAATTCCCTAATATCATTTATAAATTCCTCGACAACCGAGCCGTGAGTCCTATACAAAGCAAATATATGATAATCCCTGTCAGACTTTTTCAATTGAATATGCAAACAATTCACCTTATTTATTTGTACCTCACTACATTCGACACTATTCACGTTGTGTGTAAATACAGCTATACCACTATTCCTATTGATAACATGTGAAGTCGCATGATATGTGTACTCTGTCATGTGGTAATCAGGACTGTCATGACTCAAGTGAGCCTCGGATAAAACTATGCAATCTGGCCTTTTATTCAAACAACCAAGATGTACCAAAAACTCGTCAAAATTTCTCTGCATACTTCTAATATTAGAGTGCATCACCATCAAATAATCATCACAAGAATTAAGCATATAGTTACACTGATCAGCCGTGCGACAAATACATTCCTCGATATTATAATTACTATCTATATCTTCCAATAAATTCTGCTGCACACCTGAATCTAGTGAACAGGTGGAGGTAATTTTATAACACTTAAACACACAAGTCGCATATAATATGTCGCACAGCCGATAGTAAATAGTTGTAAATATTCCAATACACCAATACTGTTAACACGGAAGAAATATAGGCAATCCGAAGTCGAAATTATCTCAGTATTAACTTTTGGATAATAAGGTTTAGTTAGATATCTATATAAATACTTTGTAACGCGTGATTCACATAACTTGAGTTTTATTTCGATCTCAGATCCCCACAACTCATCATATAAAATAAGATAAACTGCATCAATGCCATGCGGCACACACAAATATTTCAAACAATCAAATGCACACAAGTCCAGAATATAGTACCGGCACAGTACATCAAATATACATATTAAGTGGACGCATATACATAATATTATACACAATACATCCAGTACATAAGCGTAGTACCGATTCAGTACGGCAAACATAAATAATGTAATCAATACAATATGACTCCCAACAAACAAGTTAGCAAGGAACAATTTGCAGTAATATAATTCATTCCCCAGTGGCGGCGGTATAGTCGTCCGAAATGATTTCCGATTGGTGCATTGTGCTTTGCGAATATGATCACTAAAGAATACCGTGAACATAGTCTTCGGCATGCAATTACAATTCGAAAATTGAGTGTAAGAAGCTGAGCATACACATCGATAGTAATTAAATTCATTTACAGTCACAGTCAAACTTACATTAAGGCGCGCTGATACTTTAATATAAAACATTAACAGAGTGTAAACCATGTATGTGCCACCATAAGAAGATAAGTTATAAAAATGGTTATTTCCTTGCAACACCATGTTTCTCCCATCATTATGAACTATGTTCAAAATGTTTTCATTCAAATTAAAACTACGGAATCTTATGAAAAAAGTATTTCTCAACAACAATAATGCAATCTGGTTAGTTGGAAGGTTCTTATATTCTACACTTTTGAGATACTCTGTAATAATTGTAGTAGAAAACAGTAAAAAGAAAACATTTAAACAAATAAAACAATCAAACATGCACATATTCTTCAAATAAATATGCAACAAGAAGCGCGTTAATCCTAGCAACACAATAAATTTAGGTATAGAAAATTCGGTTCTCCGATGCAAAAACCTTTCCGAAACATAGTTTATACTTTCCAAATAATCATCGGATACAGAAAGGGTACACTGATACATTATAAGGTTTAAGCTACCAAGTCCGCACACTCGCACCACCACAATCAGGGTCCGAGTGTACCATGATTGATAACATCTCCCAACCATATCAACCAATGAATGACATTGAATATTTCTACATTCTATACAGCGTGTATTTCTAAATATTGACACGCATTTGAAAGCCATTTCAAAACAAAAAACACACAGTCAGTAATCAATTTTTTGTATAGCTCTTGCGAAAGCGTGTCGGTAACATTCACATTTATTTTTGTCCATCGCACTATGATCACTTTTTCTTTCTGATTTGTATTTAATATTAAAATTTTCACAATTTACACACACAGGCTTCTGATCTTTTTTTTCACAGGTTCTCAGGTGGTGACCGCCTCCACAGTGGAAACATATCGCTGGTTTTGCCTTATTTAGGCAGGTGACAGAAGTATGTCCATGACCCAGGCAGTGGAAGCATTGGGCCACCGGGTCTGAGTCCACCACCTGCAATCTCTGGTATCCTAAAAAGATTCGTCCCTTCCCAATCAAATATTTTCTCATCCCAGATGTTGTTTCAGCCAGTAAATGATTTTGATCCTTATTTCCTTTAATCTTTATTATCTTTTTCACAATCAGTTCATTTGATTTTATGCCCATATCCCTCATTTCGGTGTTTTGTTGGATTATATCATTCGGTAAATCGCTTACATCATAATCTGCACTAATATTTTTAAAGACCACACATGGTCGTCTTTTTTTAAATATTTCTACTCTTAGTGTTGCACCAAATTTTTCTGTAATTAAGTTTGAGATGATCTGTATGTCATTTCTTGTAGGACACGTCATCAACAGGCCTCTCTCTCTCAGTCTTCTTGTGTAATTCACTGCTACACCGATAGATGCCAGATTCAGATTTGACTTCATAAACTTCTCTATATCGTCCACTGTCATGTCATCAACAGATGAAACAATCAACGAAAATGTTTTTACACTGTTTATCTTACTTATTCTACTTTCACTATTTTCGTGAGGAAGTCTATCTAGATTCAAAGTTTTTTTTATGTCCTTGACCTCCTGAGCCATGGTTCTTAGCAACGGTTCAACAGTATCTGTCTTCAACCGCAACTTCTGGTTCTCCATAAAAAGTGTTTCTACAATTTCGTAGACGCGGTCAATGTCTGTGAAGACTTTTTCCCTATTTATGCTTGACATCTTGCCCTTGCCGTCTGTTACCACTGTCTTTATATTCTGTAGGATGTCCCTCGTATCACTTAGGACATCCTTTTGCGGGTGCATATCTCTCGAAGGCGTTTCAAAGCCGAGCATTCTTGCCGGGATGTCCGTCACAGATGTTGGTCCAGTAGGTGATCTTGGGGTTATCAAAGATCTTTCAAAAGGACTTGTCATAATGTGCGAGCTATTAAGTAACGTGACACTCTGTATATGAGATACAAATTTACAGTTTATATGGGATTTTTTCAAATCAAATTTCTATTATTCACTTTATTTATACACAAAAGTAATTATATCACTAAATCACCGACGATTCAATCTTCAAATCACCTTGTTTTTGTTTAAAATATCGACGTTTTGTAGACGAATTGAATATATTTTATAGAGCGAAAATCTTTTCACAACCACTTAGTATTGCTACACCGATTTTTTTTAAATAAATATCTCGTTGATATCTAGAAACATCAATTGAATAAGTATTTTTTAAAAAGAAATAGTTTTTTTTTAATATACCTATTCAAATAATATGAAGCAAGATCAATTTGATATTTATAAGACACCAAATATGGGTCCATGAAACAAAGACCTACGTTGTGAGTAACACTATAAAGTATTAGCCTGTAGCTGTGAAGCATGTGATAACATAAAAAAATACTTTTTTATACACACTTATATTTTTATTTTTGTAGACAATATTGTTTCGTCTCTTAATGAGACATTATCATATCTCATTAAGAGACGAAACAATATTGTCTACAAAAATAAAAATATAAGTGTGTATAAAAAAGTATAAGTTTTTTAATTAATTTAATATGGATACACAAAAAGTGACGGATTACATTGAAAATAAAAAAATACATTCTTATATCCTTATTAACTTATTCATTTTATCACTATTTTTTATTATGATAAATTTCATAGCATTTTGTTTAAACCTACAATTTAAGAAGATATTTTGATGGAAGAGACACTAAAAATTCAATAACGAAAAATAATATCCTCATAAAGTACACAAGGCTATTTGTTTCTAAGTGGATGTGTCGTTACCAGAGCCGAGACAAAACGATAAGTCTGAGCGCTTAGGGCAGTCAATCGAAAACAACCCTTCTTTTGTCGAAGGAAATTTATTATCCTATTTTTTAACACCCAGGATAAATGAACAACGCGAAACTTGAGCTTATATGAAGTAAACAAAAAATACTTATAACTTTTTATGGAAAGGACTATAATCAACCTAAATAAATAAAACAAATATCTCGTGGGTATTTAATTATTAAGGTATAGATGGGCAATTAAGTTAAACAAAATTTTGAATAACCGATCTCCAGACAAGAAGAATATTGATGAAGTTATGAAAACTAAATTAGATTTGACTCTGTTTTTTTCATTCAATTCTTTATAGATAATACCTCGGTTGTATACATAAAGTCCATAATAAATTAATTGAAAATATCGTCCCTCTTCTGACTTACTGTCGTATCTGACATTTTTGGCGAAATCGAATTATGATAACCAAAATGTGCCCTGCATGTTCTCACTAAAGATCACACCAGTTACTGGTATGATCTTTAAACTATTACCGGTATCCTAGAACAGCTTTCTGATTTTTTGTCGTATTTACGAATTACTTTAAATAAAATGTGTTGTCATGTAAACAAATTCCTCAACATTTCATCACAAAAATTTATTCTGAGATAAGAATACAAATAAAATAATGTAATATATTTACACTGTATCATACTAGGAGAGACAAAAATATGCACGGCAAAACAATAAAAACGCTCTCCTGAACAATTAACATTTTGGCAGATACGACTGTTAGTCAGAAGAGGGACGATATGATTTGATCACCGAATAGAAAACAGTTTATTATTAAAAGTTCTGTCAACTAACCAGCGAAGAATAGGGCTTCCACTCTTTTCTATATAATGACATGTTTTCGTAAAACATAAAATTTAACATCTTCAATCCAGCGATGAGGTTTGCCACCCATCTAGAATGTCTTAACTATTTGTTGAACTGTTGCATTGTTTTTCTTAATCAAATGTTACCTATATAGATGTAAGGTAGTAATGCCGAAAAGTATTTATGTAGAATTGATATTGCTAGTATTTTATCTGTTGATTAATGTGATTTATTTTTCCTGTATTTTATACATATTTTTATTTTTGAACATTGTAAAAGTCATATGCCGTTTATTTTTTAATAAACGGCATATGATTGTTGGTGATTTCATTTGATAACAAAAATGAATTCTTAATCAAATAATGTACGAAAGGTAAAATTATTACTTGGTCAATTATCCAGCTGATGAATGATCTGACAAAATAAATATAAACGAATAAATGGAAGAGACGCGACTATCTATAAAATTCAATTTCTTGCTACCGAGAACAAAGTCTTTCAATTAACTTTAGTGTCTAAGGAATGTTTTCAATGAATGAAAATCATTATTTTCATTTAATCCGCCCATTTTCAGCCTTGAAATACATCGCCTTCGTATGACTTACCTTTACCCGGCCCTGATGATTAAGCAAGAAAATAATATATTACAGAGTATTCTAGTACATACTAAAATTGATACGGATATCCAGAAGCAATCCGGTTACAGCCTATCCGGCTATGACATATTCAGTCGGATAACGGATAGAATTAAAATTGAAAGGCATTTGAATTTTATATTTATATATTCCAGAATCTGTTTTTTTTTTGTGTTGAGCGGGTATGAATTTAGAGCAGGTATAACTGAGGCCTTATGGTCGTCGACGATTCCGTCGTCTTGAAAAATGAAAGTTTTTCCAATTCGGGTTTGTTGTCGGCTCCCCTACAGTGGTTTTGTTTCTGATCTGTGGAGCATTTTAGTTCTTTTAGTGTCCGATATTGGAATTTTTTTTTATCTACTTTAGTGTATATTGTGATTTTCCTTCTTTTTGTACTTTTTAAGTAAGTATTTCTCTTATTTACAGCTTCATTCATTAATAGGTAAAAGTGGATACTTTACTGGTTTACTTATTGTTTATTGTGTACACTTACACTTTATTTTGATGAATGAAATAAAATAAAATGAAAAATTAGTGCGATATCTACATTCCTTGAAATAAATCCATTAAAAAACATAAAATGAAGTTTGTATCTACCTACACTCTCACGCTGTATCCTAAGTGGGGTAAGCAGAGAGAATCCAAGGGAACATATTATTAGCCTATGCAAATTAAATTTAAACCTATTGCTTATCATATAGAGAAACTATTTATGTACCTACTTATTATTTTAAAACAGTATTTTTTTAAAATTTGTTCTCACCTATGAATATCAACTGGTCGTTTAAACTGCACTTTATTTCAGACTACCTCCTATGAGGTCTCCGATGAGGACAACATTTGTTTAATATAGGATCGGGTAAGTGGAAATCTCCAGATATTTGTCATATTTGAACGGTCTATGATGTCCTCACAAAAATGTTATAATTATAAAAATAATCCCACAGTACAACTCGATTAAAACTATCATAGTGGTCGGATATCCTGCTATCCAGTTAGAAATCTCAACAGATATTCGATTTAAGAACTAATACCCCTACTATCCACTTCATCACTAGTACCATATATGTTATGCTAGTAGAATAGACACAGCATTACTATAATAATATCTTTACGTACTATGTTTTTTTTTTCTGATGCTTCTCCTCTCGTCACCAAAGCTTGTGATCATCCCAAGTATCTTCCAAGGGTAACGTGGGATGTTATTAGATGGAAGAAACACTCTCCTGTATAATTTATTCTCACTGTTGTATTCATTACTATATATGTATATAATATATTATTGTGATTAGAGACTATATTACATATTGTATATCATAAGACACCGATTCAATTAATTTTATTGCAATGGACATTGCAAAACTACATATAATCATTAGATTGGATACTCATTCGAAAAGTTGGTATTAAGTTCAAGCGAAACTTGAAACCAACATGTTTTCAAATCAGTCTTAAAAAACATTGGTACAAGGTTGTGACATTATTGTTAATTTGTTTATGTTGGGAGTGAAAATACAATAATATATTCTACCCTTCTAAGTAAAAACACAGTAATTACCAAAATACAAATCAACTTTACAAAGGAAAGAACATACTTGAGGAAAGTAAAGCACTGGAAACAGAATATGACAAAGAAAATAATGGAGATGATATCTTAAGAAGTGAATTTGATAATGCCTTATCAAAATTGAAAGACGGCAAAGCACCAGGTATTGACCTAATTCCATCAGAGCTGCTTAAATGCGCAGGAAGCGGCATGCTTGACACTTTGTATAAGCTTGTCTGCAAAATATATAACACAGGAGAGATACCTGAGGACTTCGCCAAATGTCTGATACGAGCGCTACCTAAGAAAACAGGCACGACAAAGTGCGAACAACACAGAACATTAAGCATGATATCACACGCTTCTAAGATACTCACCAACATTATAATGAAAAGGGCGGAAAATAAAATAAACGAAACACTTTCAGAAGATCAATTTGGATTCCGCAAAAAGACAGGTACAAGAGATGCAATTCTGAGTCTAAGACTTGTTCTTGAAAAGAGAATAACAGTGAATAGAAACACGTATGTAGCATTCATCGACCTAGAAAAAGCATTCGATAAAGTAGAATGGGAACAACTTTTTAAGACTCTAAACCAGATAGGAATGAGCTATAAGGACAGAAGAGCAATCTGGAGCCTATACAAGAATGAAATGGCTGTAATTAAAAGCGGAGAGAGCTGCGCAGAAGCGAGAGTAGAACAAGGTGTAAGACAGGGATGCTCAATGTCGCCAGCACTCTTTAACTGCTATATACAGCAAGCTATTGATGAACTCAGAGAAGAAATGAAGAATTGGACAGGAGTAAAAATAAATGGGAAAAAGGTTGACATGATTAGATATGCTGACGACATAGCACTGCTCGCAGACTCCGAGATGGAGCTGAACGAAGCCTTAGGAAAAATGGAAAGTATACTGTTGTCAAAGTACAACATGAAAATAAATAAAGATAAAACAAAATGTATGGTCGTTGGAAGGGAGGAAGCGACTGCGAACATTGCCATAAATGGAGTGAGCATCAAACAAGTAAGAGAATTCGTGTACTTGGGCAGCAGAATAAACCAGGACGGACGCTCCAAATCAGAAATTGTGAGCAGAATAAACCAGGCACGAATTGCCTTTAACAAAAAATCCAAAATATTAGAATCCCCTAATATTGATCTAAGCGTGAGGAAGAATCTCACTAAAGCCTTTGTGTGGAGCATTCTGCTATATGGATGCGAGACGTGGACCATCAGTAAGAGGGAAAGCGGACGGTTAGCGGCATTTGAAATGTGGTGTTATAGACGCATGCTGAAGATTCATTGGTCGGAACACGTCGAAAACGAAGAAGTGTTAACCAGGGTTGGCGAAAAAAGGCAACTCCTCAAAAGAATCTGCCAACAACGAGCTAATTGGATTGGCCACAACATCAGGCACCCAGGACTGCTCATCGCAATCGCAGAGGGCAGGACCGAAGGCACAAATGGCAGAGGTCGACCGAGAGACGCCTATATGGACCAACTGAAGAGGGACATGAGCTGTGGCTCATATATGGAGTTGAAGAGACTGGCTGAGAATAGGGAGGAGTGGAGAAATAAGTCAAAACTCGTTGCAGACCAATCCAATGGATTGTAACTCATTATATTATACAAATCAAAATTGCCGTAATCGATGTTTATCAATAAATGCAGAATCGCAGTCCAATTTTGAAACTACTTTTTTGTGTGTATTTTTCAAGTATTAAAAAACAAACATGCCACAGTCGTCAGAAATATCTAAGGTGTCCACTAATTTTCAAAATATTTTTCCTACTCATAAACTAAATTAAAAATAAACTAAATTTAAATTAAAAATACACACAGAATGTTAGTTTTAAAATTGGACTGCAATTGTGACACATTTGCATTTCGGTAATTAGCCACTGTGTTTTTATTTAGCAGGGCAGAATCAATGTGATGGATTAACACTGCAAATGTATATTCTGATGTTATTAATTTTGTAACCATGATTCCGAAAAAATCAGTACCTACTCATTTTTGGTGTATATTTTATATAAATGTTTATTCGTATAGACAAGTAAACAAATTGAATCTATCACATACATAGATTTAAATTTTCTTGAAGTCTCCGACAAATAATAGGTCTCCTACTCTTTACTGTAAGTTTATGGCAGCCCTTCCGGTGATTGCTGAAACTTCCCATAAATGAAAAAAAAGAATTGCACGATGAGTATAGATAACTTAAAAACTACCATTTTTGACGATACAACAACTTATTATAAGACATGTTACATATTCAATAATTTAATTATTGAGCGATAAGGTATGCCACCCATATTGAATGCCTTATACTTTATTGACGAAGATGAAAATTTGCTTGCTTAATCCACTTGTGAGATTTGCCTTGATTGTAGAATGAATGAATATTAATATCGGTTCAATAGCCTCCCGCAGAGACTTAGGTAGCTCATTAGTGTTATGTAGTACTCATTCATTAGGTCGATTATTCAATCATAGTACGTACATAGGTACCTATTATAATTTTATGAGACTACCAACATTTCTCGTAATGAATAAACCTATACTAAAAATATCAGTCTGAAGGCGAATGAGAATTGACAAAGCGAAGATGAGAAAATCGTTTAGATTTGGTAAGAGCAGATGCACGAGAAGCAATGGATTCTTAAAGGCTTTTTTAGACATGGAATAAGTTTGTGATTTTCGTACAATGTCTGAAATTTATTTAAGTGTAAAAAATTCTTAAAAAAATAATCATTACATAATAATGAATTTTATTATTTTTATTATTCAACTAAAGATCTACTGCAGTAAAACTAAGGCAATGATAGTTGATCGCTCAGGCAGGCTCGCAGACACGGAACATTATCTTCCAGGAATTGACTTTGTCAACGAATTTATATATCTAGGTTCTCTCATAAATAATAGAGGCACAAGCGACCAAGAAGTGAACCGCCGCACACAGATGGCAAAGAACGCAATGGGTCGTCTTGATAAAATTTGGAAAAGCCGTGAAATTATGAGAAACACAAAGATAAGATTGGTCAAGACGTTGGTATTCAGCATATTTTTATACGGAGCTGAAACGTGGACGCTGCGAGCTAGCGAACGGGCGAGGATCGATGCGTTCGAGATGTGGTGCTGGAGAAAATTGCTCCGAGTGCATTGGACCGAACACAGGACCAATGAGTCCATTCTCAGGGAGCTAAACATTTCGGTGCGACTCTCAACAATTTGCAGTCAGCGCGCTTTGCGATATCTCGGGCACATTGCAAGAAGAGAGCATGACAACCTGGAAAAAATAATTATAACTGGGGTTGTAGAAGGGAGAAGGGGAAGGGGCAGAGTGCCAATAAGATGGAGCGACCAAATTAAGGAGGCCACACAGAGCTCACTTCACGGGGCCTTACACATGGAGGAGGATCGCACAACATGGAGACAGATGGTTTACAGAACGAGGCATGGTGGTCACGATCCTCAGGATTGAGGGACCGACAGAGATGATGATGATGATTATTCAACAACGAGGTACGCTAGTCATCTTGAACATCTTAATTTTTATAGGCACGGAGAGGATGAATTGCATGTCTTCTATTTACAATTCGATTGCTTATCACTCCCCCTGTGAGCATTGTCGTTAAAGTAGGTATGCATGTTTTTTTACATGAAATAGATGTATTAAATATTTTTTCAATGTGTGTATTCACTTGTTCGTTAGTCTCTTTGCATGAATGGATTAATAAAAAAAATATATAAAATTAAATTGGAAAGTGCATTATGTACATCATGAATTTTCAATTTACAAAATAATTTGATTGCTTCATAATATATGTAAAATGATCATTAAAAAATGTGAATTTTTGCTTTTCCATTAAAGTGATATTGAAAATAATTTTACTTTTTCGTGTTTTTAATAAAAATCTTGAATTTTATAAATGTTGCATTTTAATATTATATTTTATTGCAGGTATAAAAAGGCTTTATATTTATAATATCTTGCACAGACTTTGTGGAGTAGAAGTACAAAGTTTTATTTAAAATATATCTTTGATATTGCAATGGTGTACACTGAAAGACTTTCTTTATGAGTTGTTACCAGTTTGACAATACAGCTCTTCAAGTGAAAATTACGAATAAGTTTTCTATTGAATTTTATAAGAATATTTAAACCATACCATCGAAGCAGAGAGAATGAGAGAGAAAAAGCTTCGCTCATTAATGAAATTGTAAAGAATTCATAGACAACTACTTACTACATAATATGTATTGTATAATAATACGGTCAGAACGGTATCTTAGAAATCAAAGCTTACTTGAACCGTGAACAATCGAAACAATCATAGAGAATTCTTTCTTTTGTAATCAAATTCTTTGTAACGTAATTAAACTATTCTCTTTGTTGAATATTTCTTTTTTACAAATTCGAGAAAAGAATACCGATATTGCAAAATATATTAAAGTTCAAAAAATTATTCAGTCATTGTATTTTTTTATTGACACGAGAGTAGAGTGTAAGATTTTTAAACGTTTCAGAAATTCATCGACAAAGTTTATGAATAACGAATCAAAGAAGTATTATTATTAAAACAAACGTATACCATATTTTGAGTTACTGTATCTAATACTGGGATGGTTGGTCAAAGAATGAGGTTGACAGCCGTATGCACCAAGCAAGACTTGTCTAAAAATGTGAGAGAAACTACGCAAGCTTTTTGTGAAGATATAATTAAAATATGTGTGGAGTTTCTTCTCATAAAAAAGCGATACTATAAAAAGAGATTAGAAGCGTTTGAAATGTGATCCTGTAAAAGAATTTTGGGAATATCCTGGAGGGGTTACATCTTAAATAACGAAATTATTAATAGAATCGAGAGAGGAAAGCACCTGCTCAAAATCTTTTTGGAAAAACCCACCAGATGGATTGGACTTGATAATGTGTCACGAAAATCTTCTATAAAAATAACAGAAGGGATGGGTTAGGGGACAAATCATAGGGGGTGACCACTCTGAGAACACCTTGACGATCTATTCGTGGATATGAGCCGCGGACCGTACGATGAACTGAATACGGTCACGCAGGATATAACACAATGGAAAGGAAGATGCAGAACTTTGCTGCAAATCAGAAACCAGAGAGAGAGAGAGACCTAATACGATTTGTACAACACGCATGTAAATAAAAGCATACATACATACCATCACGCCGCTTCCCTCGCGGGGTAGGCAGAAAGGATCGAGCGCCACTTCCTTCTATCCTTGCATACATCTTTCGCTTCCGTCACTGTCATACAATTCCTCATGCATGCTCTCCTGTTCAATGTGCTCAACACGTGACCGTCCTGTAGGATTTGATTTAAATGATCTTGCCATTTAATCCTCGGACGTCCGCGTCTCCGAGCACCATTCCTCTCAGCCAAATATATCTTCTTAGTCATTCTGTCCTCATTCATTCTTTCCACGTGCCCAAACCATCTTAACTTATTTACATTCATCTTTGTTATTACACCAACTTTCATTCCACATTCCTTTCGTATATCACTGTTACGCACACGATCTCTCAGACTCTTGCCACACATCCTTCTCAACGATCTCATTTCCACTGCATTTATGCCACATTCATCCTTTTTTAACCATGTCCACGTCTCACTTGCATACACGTTGCATACATGTTGGCACTAAGATAGCAGAGTGCACCAACCTTTTAGCTGTGGTGGATATGTTTCTATTTGCAATTATTGGTCGTATTGCACCATTTACCTTATTGCCAGCAACTTTTCTCCTTTCAATATCGCTTTCACACTTCCCATCTCTCGTGAACAAACTACCTAAGTACACACATTCGTCAACTTGCTCTAACACTTCGTTGTCAATCATTAATGTAAATAAAAGCGATTTTATTAAATGCGGATATAAGTCAGATCCTAATTGGATATTAAGGAGTGTTTGAATAAACGAAAACTTTAATTACATTTTATGTTGTTTCATCTCTAGGGAAAATTATAATTTAACTTTTTTCATTTTGGTAAAACATGTAATGATATGTATATATATTAAAATGAGAACAAATTAAACTCGCGTACACTCAAATTTCAGTCAGTTATTTGTGTTTGTTTATTAGAAACTTTCTCACATGTTTTTATTAAAAACTTTTTCGCACTAATATTACTTTCTGTACCTTCAACTAAGAACTTAACCTTTTTTCCTGTGCTTTCAAAAAAAGTTTTTGGTTCACTTATATATCCGTATGAAATTAATATAAAATTTATTAAGATTAAAGAATGATATTGCCGAATTTTGTGTATGTTCTTTAACACTTCTAAACATAAAAACGTGACATTTTTGAACGATTAAAATCGCCTATGCTCTCTATCGATTCATTTTTTCAAAAAAATACACATGATGTATTGTGTATTCATTTCATGAAAAACATTCTTTAAAATATTGTATTCGTTTCTTTATTTGTGTTTATGGCACATAAAAAAACACATATTTTCAAAGTTTTATTACATTCACTCAATAACATAGCATCGGCACATTTAAACCGTATATGGATGAAAAGTGAGAACGAATTGTATCATGAAAGAGATAAAATATTTTGAACAAAGAATTCTATAGAAACTTTTGCGATAGTCTTTGAAAATAAACGAGTTACAGATATTTGATTGCTTGACTAATCAAACAGATCTGCGTGATTAAAAATAATAAAAGTAACTAAGTATAAGAGACACTCAACGTACCGTTTTATTAAACTGTATCGTAAATTTATAACAAAGTTGCAATTTAAACTATGAACTTCAACTAAAAGATCATTATAAATCACATTTGTCGTTTTAATAATTCATACTATCTGTATTTACAGTTCTGATAGTTTGAAGGTTTTGATATAAACGAAGGCTTTCATTTATTTACGTTCTGTTTGCTTAAGGATTTACGACTTATGAAATAATACTTACTGTAGTAGGTATTTATTAAAACGTACTTATTAGTGGTGTGCCGAATGTTAAATTTTACAATTTGGTATAGAGATTTAAGTAAACAGTAAATTTTAAAAAAAATCTCCAATCCGTCACCTATTTTGCAATTTGGTGTAATAATTCCTTTCATTATAACATTTTTAAATAAAAAATCAATATAAATTGGTCAGACGTCTGGATTCAGGATCAGGACAAAATGTCGCCTATTCAATGCGTGCATCATCCCAATCCATCTATATGGCTGTGAGTTTGGCACTTAACAAAGGCTCAAGTGCGGAAGATAATAAGCATTAAAAAAGGTATCTTAGGAGGATTTTGGATATTACATGGTATGAACAAGTCATACACGAGAATGCCCAATGATAGTTTGCCAAAAAGAGCACCGTTCTTCCGCCTTTCCGGTTCGATGTATTGAGAACGGTTGTCATAGGAAGACAAGGACAGCAGAGCGCAGGAAATGTAGTGAGAAGAAGTGACGTAATTGGCACAGAGTCGCTCTGAATGGAGGAGGCTAGTTTCTGCCGTCGAAGGCGATGATGATAAATTGGATTTTTTTTGTAAATGTGTATATACATATTTTATCCAGTGAAGCCAAACTTCCAACCTATGACCAACATTCTAAAAACATGGGAATATTCGACACATCACTAATAACCTACCAGAGATTTGTTGTAGTAAGCGGAATAGTGATTTATAAACGGATAAAGTAGTATTTTGTAGTCTTAAGATATGTGTGTTAGATGTAAATGTTTGCTTTATATCATGTGGATACGTTATACTAACTCAGCATTTTTAATAATGTAGTATAATAATATGTTGGAATAATATCTTATCCCATTTCTCCCTAGTTTCATATTATCGATTATTGACGTCACTCATTTTACATCTTCAATTCAGCAATGAGTCATGCCTCCCATGTTAGATAGAGATATATTAGTACCTAGTCATAATAAAAAAATGATGGATTAAAAAATATATCGTTTTCCGTATAAGCATCAAACATATTATCATCATTAGCATAACAAAATGAAACAAAAATATTCAAAGGTTTTCGTCTATTGATTTTTTTGAAATTTTGAAAAATTTTCACAGTAGAAAAATGTAGTTGTTCTGCTGGCTACCTCATTTTTGGAAAATGCCGTAATGATTTTTGAGAATAATTACACTTATATTTTTTTGTTTGAATAAAAATATTAAATTTCACTAAGAACCACTACTATTGAATTGACACGTGATCGTTGATTTTTCTTTTCGCTTTATAATTCATGCTGTGATAATTCTTTTGTCCTTTTTAATTGTTTTGTTGACTTTTCATTAAATTTGTTGTGTCTTAATTGATTTTATTTATGAGTACATTATTTATATATTATGTACATGTAAATAAATAAATAAATAAAAAAATCAACGTTATAATAATCGTTCTATTAACTATATTATACTACTGTTACATGGCTGACATAGTTTTACATAAGTTTCAAAGTGTGCTAATTCGCATCTTAGATTAGACTATTAGTTCCATCAACTATAATACTTAGGTAGCACATTAATACACCGGATTTGAAGTCTCTACAATTGAATACTACTATTTTCGTTAGTGAGAGTCATTATGAAAGTAATTGTTTTAAACGTATACGAAATCAAATATAAATAACATTTGGTACTATCGTCCTTAGCTTCGAGTACATTTACAAGAAGTTCTGAGTACTAAAAACACGTTACTCGTAATGGAATTCGCTTGTTAGTTGTCTTCTTATCATCTTAATGGTGTTGTGTTCTTAAGAGATTTCTCACTCAGAGGTTGAATAGATGTTTTATTACATCATCATTAAGTATTATTATTATTATTGCCTTCATATTTCTGCCATTAAAAGGGTAGCGCAAAAGATACATTCCTTAAATTTCCTACATTAAATTGTATTAAAAGATATATATTTTATGCGTTATATGTTTAATTGAACGCTAATCACCAGCCACAATTGTTTTTTAATTACTACTGCAACAATATAACTGTATTTCATAATTATTTTCTATATTTTAAAAAATCCAAGAAAAAAGGGAATGTTTTCTTCTACTACATGTTCTTTATTGAGAGATATATCTTTCGTCTTATAAATATATTGTTGATATAATAAGACGAATTAGATTGGCCACGACGTTAGATCCGGAGAAGAAAGGGCGACTAAAGGTATTCTGCAGGGTATACCTGAGGGTATAAGACCGTTAGGCAGACCAAGACAAAGATTGTTAGATAACATCAACCGAGATCTGGAGGAGCTCAATGCTAAAGACGACTGGCATTTCATTGCTCAGGATAGAAAGGCTTGGAGATCTATTGTTTCGGAGGCAAAGGTCCTACAAGGGCTGTTCGGTATAATAAGACGAAAGAAGTCTCTCTGAATAAAGAACATAAAGTAGGAGAAAACATTTGTTTTTTAAATTCAAAGAAAATGGGAATTTATTTTCTATGATGTATGTAAGTATATTTCGAACGACTTGACACTTTTTTCTGGTGTACAAATTTAATTAAATAAGTGTTATTTTTGATCAATTGAAAAAGTGCGATAGAATCCTTCAAATCTTCTACTGAGTCTTACTAAATTGGTTTATTTACCACAATCGTTTGTATTTCAACTCACATGTTTCACAAAAGATGTCGTATAGTAGGTAGTACCTAAATGAGATATGACATACTTTTATATTTAAATTACTTTTATTGTTTCACTGTCAGTTATTTCCGCTTTGCTTGTGATACAAGTATAAAGGTAAATGCTGTGAAAATACCTAAGTATAATGGAAGACACATTTCTGAATTTCACATCTTCTTAAAATATAATAACAATATTCTCTGTGTTTATGTTCATATTCGTTTCTTCATGTTATGTCAGAACATCCGGCTATATGAGACTATTATATCTACATAACACAAATATACTCGAAGAAATAATTGCAAATGTAATAAAGATTCTAGAATAAGTGTCTTCAAATATCTCTTTATATAATATACAAATATTATTTTTTGTATTAACATAACACATAGTAAATTCATAAAAGATGAATTAGAATAACAATCAATATAAAAGGTTGCATAAATGTGAATACATCGGCAAATCTTTAAGAGTCACATATCTACCAAAATACTGTCTGAATCTTTGATAAAAATGTTAAAAAAATTAGTCAAGTTGGTGGAATAATATCATAAACTACATAGAATAAAAACACATTTAGATAATATATGTACAAAATGAGGAAACCGGTGTGGCAAAGAGGCAATTCTCTTGCTTTTGAGTCACGAAGTTTCGGGTTCAATTTTCGGCTAGTGCAAAATGAAGAACGGCCTTTTTCTAATTTTTCTAGGTCTGAGTGTTACATGTATGTGTTTGGTGTATTTTATATATGTAGGTTACGTCGCGTTAATACTTGTAATACAAGATTCATTTCTTAGTTTAGGACTAGCTCGACTTGCGTGAATTGTCCATATTATGTTGTGTTACGTTAAAAAGTATTATATGATACAATACCAACATTTCAGAAATACAAAAGTATGGTTATGTACATATTTGACATTTTTATACGTCACGTAGGTACGTGAAATGTCACGTGGGAAGATTCGTCAAAAAGTTTCTTTAGTGAAAGCCTGAAATTTCTAAAGATACAGTTTTTTACAAAAAAATATTTTGAGAAACTTGAAAGTTAAAAAGAAGTTAGTAATTGTGATTGTCAGGCGACGAAGGTGTTATAGCTTCGATTGGTGTGGGGTGTGAAGGTAGTAGATTTATTTCGAAAGAAACTTTTTTCATTTTATTTACTTGTTTAATTCTTCGCGTTTTCATTGCTTCGTTCCTTTAGCTTGGTAGGTAGATATTTATCTCGGCCCAAAGTTTTTTAGCATGTTTTTATAAAAGCACCTATGCGTATTATAGAGGCTTGTATATATATTATGTTATCTAAACGGCAAGAACCTTTACTCTTAGAATCAGCTGATTCTCTTTATATTATGTATCTTAAACCTTTATACATAATGGCTAACTACTTTTATAAAATAAAAAAGATGTATAACTGATATTACAAAAAAATATATAAACCTACTAGTCAGATATAAATTAGCATCTTAAAACTTCATAGTCTTAAACAAATTTTTGGTATCTACGAACTTATTCGATCATAAATAGGTTCCTCATTGCTGAGTATACTACAGTGAGAAAAAAATAACGAAATTTCACAATGAATCATTGGTACGTACTATCAGATTAGGACCAGTACTATCAGGATTAGGAGATAGTACAAACGATTCATTAGTACGAATCTATAATATTAACTTTTCGCAAACAAATTAAGTAGTAAATTTACCAACAATTTGTTTGCGAAAAGTTAATATTATAGATTCGTACTAATGAATCGTTTGTACTATCTCTCGTCCTAATCTGATAGTACGTACCAATGATTCGTTGTGAGTATTTTTGTCAGTGTACCTACCGTGATTACCATAAGTAGTAAGCATCGGAATTTTATCATTAATGATAGAACGTCCAGCGTCCTGCTAGAAGGACTACATGTCCTTGGTTATTGGAGGCTTTCTAAGCCTGCTAGCAGGATACAGTAAAAGCAGATATATAGTGCATCTCTTTCTCTTTTAGCGAGTTTTTGAATCATCTTTCTACAATCAGTTGATTCGAAATGGCTGCGAGTATAAGACGTGCTGTCCGCGTTCGCGCTAAAGCAATATATTTCGACGAACAAAATGGCGGAAACGCGTGGTGTCGTACTGCCAGAAGTATGGAAATCTAAGTATGGAAATCCAAGCTCATGTCCTGCCGGAAGGTCCTTCTGGAAGGACATGAGCTTGGACATTCTATCATTAAGCCCTGCATCTTTTTTGTTAAATAGTTTTCCGCATTGTGTTCTTTACAGCTATCATCACATTGCAAAACACATCTGAATTAAAATACCAAAAAAAACTGCATTGCAAAATATATTTTTTCACTAAAGTTCATAAATTTGTCAACTTAAAGTAATGTGTTTTTATAAACCGGTATAAAATAAGAATTATTATTTTTATATCTAACTGAATCTCATCCCTACTTAAAACTTTCGGCGAAAAGATTTAAAAATTGTTTAATGAAAACCAGTACGTGCTCAGATAAAGGTAAGATAAAGAAAAGTTTTGAACCGTGATATTAGACAGACAAAAATAATATGAAATATTCACATTATTTTCACTGAAATGATTTGTGTAGGGAACAAAAGATAGTACGCCTAGAGCTCTTGTATATTAACATAAAATATTTAGTGTTTTTTTTCTTGTTTTATGATGACGTAAAGGCACGTAATGTATTTGGAAAATGATTATTTAGTATCCGTAATATTAACAATGAAGCTTTTGAATATTTCAAATAGAAACTATTGACATTTCTTGATCAAAGACTTCCCTTCTTACATTTACTGTGTGTTACGTTATGACAGCTGATTGGTGCGAGACTTATTGAAATTTCAACGAGGGTATTTTATATTGATTGACAGCATCTTCATCACTAAATAAAGGTATAAACATTTTCAATTTTGAGAGATCATATCAATGTTTCAAAAAATGAAATATTTTAATAGGCATATATTTAAAATGTTCCTGATATAGGAAACTTCTGAGAAATACTATAAAAATAAAACGAGATAATAGATTTTCTTTATCTACATCACTTTCAGTACATTAGATTTCTTGATATTAAAAATGTGATTTGAATTTTATCATAGAAATTAAGACAGTAGTTTATTATAAATAAAACATTTTTATATTTAGTACTTCTGCAGTATTTTTATTGATCGCAAGCCGCTTTTCAGGAGTTTTCGCTCTTATTATCAAGCTAACGTTAAGCCGACTCATGATCAACAAAGCCAATGTGGAAGAACTAAATAAACATAAATCAAATATTAACATGGACGATTAACACAGACCGAGCTTGTCCCAAATTAAGATATGAATCCTGAACAATGAATAGTAACGCAGCGATATGTTTGTTTTTATTATTATTTGGTAAGCGCTATTGTGTGATGTACATAAATTATATGAAATATGTTTAAACCCTCAAAGCACGAGCACTGCTTAAGGGGTCAAATATGTAATAAAAGTGTTTTTTTAGTAAGAAGGTGTGTATATAATATTATTAAGTTGTAAATTTTTGTTTAAATAAAAATATTTGAATTTGAATTTGATACGCATATACAATGCACCACATACCCGTAACACCCAGGCACAGGACAATTCGTAAAAGGCCATTTTGAATTTTGCCCTGGCTGGGAATTGAACTCGGCCTCTCAAGACTCAAAAGCCTTGCATTGCCTTTGGGCCACACCAACCTACCAATACCAAAAAAATATTTCCATAATATTTTTTAGGTACTTATATTTCTTAGTAAGTTTGTCATACTAGATAAATAGAAGAATTTTATGATTGTTTTATGCGATATCCAATAAGAACACTTTGAATATTCGCAATAGAATCAACCATAGTATCTTACATCGAGATCTTACGTAAGGAGCAGAACTATTTCAAAGTTATCTATGTTCTGCGTAATAGTAATATTATGTATGTACCTATACTGGAGAAAGCACCTACACATTTATTTAGTGAATACTTGGAGTATGGTTAAAGGTTCTAAATAATAATACAACAACAATGTTTGATACTGCCAGCACGAGCCTGTGGACGATTTCTCAAAGCATCCTTTTCCCCTTGTCGTAAGTATGTTAAACTTTAGACGTTTGGTAAACCAACACTTTGATAGATGATTAATTATGAAATATATGAATTAAGTACACAGGTTTAGTTGAACTTTATTTCGAGATTGTGACCCAAATCTGTACTTTCATTAAATATCACTGTCCATTGCTTTTTTTTAAAGGGCAGCGCCCGCAACATACCTCGTGCCGTATCTGGTGATTTATATCTCCATAACGACACACACATGTACAAATAGGATTTAATGACGCATGTCGAGAAACGCTGCCCCGAGGGAGCAATCTAGATTACTGTCTACTACTGCTTCCAGGACACCTCAACTCACAGACTTTCCCTCATGATCTAGCCAGCTTCTTCTGAGATGACCTACCTGTCTTCTGCCTACTGCTTCAGCTTTCAACAATCTAAGTGGTAGTCTATTTAATGGAATTTAAAAAAAAGCCCTGTCATAGAAGCTGGACTTATTTGCTCTATTGATCTCGTCCAGCATATCGGGGGATGTCTTTACTGAGTTCAGGGGTCTACTTGCAGGAGCTTTGAAAACACAGAGCTCAGAAAGTGACCGAGGTGCCATATTATGCTAAGTCTCATAATAATAATCTTTATTGCACAAAATTAGTATACGAAGAATAAAAAACATGACAACATTACTACTGAATACATAAGTTTGTCTCAAAGACAAGGCATAGTTTGTATTTAACCCTTTCGCCTACTCTTACGCAGAGCAACTTTTCCAGCAAAATGGCACTATTCCTGGTATCCGTACTGACTTAAGTGTGGGCATTTTCGTCTGCTGGGTTAGTTCGACTTTTCGTATTTAACAGTTTTATTATTTTTACGACGTGTAAAATTATTTAAAAACTTACAAAAAGTAAAATTCCAAGAAGCTTAACTAACAACTGCCATAATAAAAATGAAACCTCCATAAAAAGAAATTTCTTTTGACAATTTAGAATTAAAATGTTAACAAAACTTAACGAGTTTGGAAAAGTTTTTGATAAAATATTTATTGACTCAATAAACTGCTTCGCAATTCTGTTTTTAAACAAAAGTGTAAATATCAAATTCAAAGAAAATATTAACAGAAAATTATTTTTCATTTTAAGATAATGATGAAATAATAATTGATTTACAAAATGTTATGCAATCTTCAAAACAATATAGCAGTTAAAACAAAATATGATCACATGTAAATAAAACATTTGACTGAGAAATGTGAGCATAAAAAAATTATAATACATGAAGTTTAAGAACACCATTCGAATGTCTCGTATGATCACTGTATCTTTACACGAAATGGCTCTTACACAAAAACAAATTATTTTTGTTCATATACTGAATCAAAGGGAGATAAAATTGTTAAACGTTGTATTTGTCATGGTAAATATATATAATAACATTTGAATGATTTTAGGTCTTAATGTGTATAATAGTCGTGCTGAGAATTCCCAGTTCGAAGCTTCCAGGATAATAATGATTTTACGGTACGTTAATAGAGAGAAAAGACAAAGGGTTTTCAACCTTCCTCTTGGGACAATCGAATGGGCAATTCCGAAACAATTCCTTTTGCGCAGCATTATGCTATATATACAAATACATACATTAATCATATAATTATCTACTTTAAACATTTCACATTTTAACTAAGTATTTCTGCCAACGCTATTTTGTCTGGGTAAACTGGTTTGCATTTACGAGGTGCCATGTTCTATTCATGGCTTAGCCATAGGGGTTCACACAAAATATTTAGTTTCCTGTTTTACTTATTTAGTTTAAACTTGCAGAAAAAAGTTACTATTTATGTTTTCCTATCAGATACAAGTACAATAATAATTTGATGTATTTATTAAAAACGTGATTCTATACTTTACAATGACATGTCGTTCTAATTCAGTAATCTGACACAACATTATGTTATTCTATGTAGAACAATTAGTGCTTTCAAGAATTTTTTAGTTGTTTAAGCTTTCCTAAACGTAATGTGAAATACTGATTTCATAACGATTTTATTCCATCTTTGTCACGGGAGACAAATTCCAGTACGAACATGATGCCGATAAGCAAAGAAATTCCATAGTATAATATTGTTTTAACAAACGTAAAATAATAAAAATAAATTGTAGTATGAGAAAACAAGCAGCTAAAAGACGTTGTCAGCTTTGCGAAAAGACATTACGAGTTTGTTTTTATCTTCAAATGACAAGGATTACAATGGGAAAAAATCCGTTGGTTCAGAGCCATTGACGACGAGAAGATAGAAGTAGGGTGAAATGATAGATTTGAGGAATGAAGAAAAGAGGAAAATTATTACTACAGTCAAGTGTCTTCTGTTCGTGAAATCTTCTGTTACCTACACACATATGATTTGGAATAACAGTAGATTGTTCCACAAATATACATTATTTTTGACAACAATGAATTTGAATTACCTATTACATTTACTCAAGTGTAAATTTGTTTCGCTATTGAGTTTCGAGTTGTATAAAATGAATCAGTGTCGGCAAGACTATAAAATTATTTAATGATTTGAATGTTCATGCTGATATTTTCAACATTGCATACAACAACTTTACCGCCAGGATAAAGACTCTACTTTAATTCTATTGTTTCTTTTTGTTGATGTCTCTTTTGTGATTCTTTTCTGTCTTGCCTTATTTTGGATTTTGCTTTGTTTTTTTTTCCTGCTGAGATTGATGAAACGGTTGAACGCTATAATTCATTGCAGAAAAAAACTTATATTTTCGAACAATATCCTGAATTTAAAACAATTTGAAATTTAAAGGTCTGCTTTATAGAAAATTTATACTTATTATGCTACCTGCAAGGAATTAGGTTATGTGTATATAAAGCACATAATATCTGTAGCTCGAATTGAGATATGAAGATTTAATTGAATTGGATTTACCATCCATATTATATTATTATAATAAAATTGATTAACTGAAAATGCTTTGTAAGCTTATTAATAAAGGAACCAAAGTATAAAGAAAGATTCACATCGTCAGGTTGGTTTGAACAAAAATACCAGTAAACTGACAAGGGCGTCACAAGGATTTTCTTTATGGGGAGAGAGGAAATTTGTTTGAAAAAATATTTAAGTCGTCAATGGCCTTAACGTCCTCTTCCTTGATAAACCATTGTTTGGTTTGGACCATTGTTTTACCGTGACAAAGAACGACATTAAAATGTGTTTTGTTACGGAGAGAGGTGAATCAATTTAAGGTAAATGAAGTAGGCTTGTATCTACCTGAGCTCTCGATACGATGAACGTCTAGCAGAAAATCACGATAGTAAAAATATCTAAATTATATAGTTTTTAATATTGAGTAAACAAGTAAAGGCTTTCCCAAACCAATTATAATCCAGCATATAGTAAGTATCATTAAGTAAAATTGATTAATTCAAAATTGAAAAAAGATTAATCTACTGAAAGCTATCGGCTGAATAACAATAATAATAATTATTATTATTTGTTAGCCATTATGTCCGAGAAACGAACAACAAGAATAATTGATTAATGGAGTATCGATTGTTATTCAAAATTCTGTTTGTGTTGGGGAAAGGTTTATAATATTTTAATAACGGTTATTACCATTACACATTGTGAGAGTTAAGCGTTTTTCATACATCGAACATTGTATAACCAACCTATCGGTGACCAATATTTTGTGTTTATAGAGTGACATTTGAACGACTAAAATAAATAAATAAAATATTTCAAAATACTCAAATAATTATTTATTGCAAACATTCCATACAAATGAATTCGGTCTTTCTGAATTTGTTGATTTTTTAATTTTTCTGTTGTGAACTCTGGAAATTGACGCTAGTTGTACCTTTATATTGAACATCATTATTTCATTCATATAATGATACATAACTGGTTATTTGCTGCATGTATACCTATTCGTGGAGCATTATGCAGAGCTCGTGAAGGCAAAAGAAATAGATGAAAACCTCCTACACGATAGACTGAAGGTTCGCTGGTGTCTGGTAGCAAAAAGATTAGGACAGAAATGTCTAGAGACATGTGGGGGAGTCAAAAACACAATGTGAAAAAAGTCTTAGAGGACTGGAGTTGAGAGAGGGAAGTAATTTTGAAAAAAAGTGAGCTAAATAATTAAAGATATTAGTTTCAAAGACTGAAAATATCGATAAAGACGTCAAAAATGATGTGTAGGTTGCTCGAACACGTGGAATATAACGACGGACTTTTTGAGTAAGATAGATTGATGAGAAAGCATAGGTACAAGACGAATAATAGGATTATTGTATGACTGAAATGGATGGAGCTACACAAAGATATTTTTACAAGAAATTTGGTGTGAGATGACAGATACAAAATATCGACGTGTTGTATAGTAAACAACACGTACATTATATTTCATACAGCCCATTATTTTCACCTTCCTCATATCATTTGTTATTATTTTTATACACATTCAAAACTGTATTCTAGTCGTTTAAGAATAGCACCTTCATCATTTAAAATTAAGACATTGTACATCTTAAATTCAGCGATGAAGTTTGCCACTCATCCTGAATGTCTTGATTTTATATTGGCACGGAGAGGACAGCTTGCATGTTTCTTACATGCAGCTGGTCTGCTGGCTACCCCACTTGTGGGATATGCTGTGATGGTATAGATTAGACTTTCATCATTTGTTACATTTTTTATTGTTTTTGACATCACATTGGCTGATTTTGTGTTTTTTCAAATATTAAGTTTAATTAAAATTTTATAATTATAAGCCGTGTGTTAAGTAATCGACGTGCATGTATTAGAAATTGATATATCTATATGGCGTTCTGTCCCTCTGCCTACCCCACTTGATCCGTAATACAAGGTTTTTTTTAAAAAAAAAGATATATCTGGGTTTTGTTATAAACACAAATACAACCTTATACACCTTTCACACTAAGCTAAAAGCTTGTGCCGTAAAAGGGGGTTTTTCCGGCACCCGGGATCGATTTACATCTTAATTTGGAACTAGCTCGATCTGTGTGAACTGTATGCATGTCATGTAATATATAGTATTAATTAAAATTATAGTATTTCCGAATATATAGTACGTGTTTTGACAAAAAGATAGTTCGCTGAAAGATTAAAAAATAATATTATAGACAATATGGTAACAATCTTTGCCTTAATACTTTGGCGGTTATTTGGATAACATATTAGATCCTCAGAATTAAGTCTATGGCTAAAATAATTTTACTAAAAGATGTCAAATTAAACACATAGGTTTTTAGTCAACTTTGAACTAAAATGATATTGCTTTTGAAAATATTTAGTATTAAAAAATATATAAAATATTTGCTATCAAATACAGTTCTTTGAGTGTTGAAAAAGAAAGAATAGGGGTTCTAAAATGGAGAGCAAAATAAAGACCAATTATATCAAATTTATGATTTGCTCAAGCGATAAAAGAAACATTGCGTACTAGCAAAAAAATTAACGTCTTTCTTTTCTACAGAATTAATATAATATAACTTTTCAGTATTATTAAATGATGGATGCTCTTTCTTTAATTGATTAAAACAACCCTTTTACATCGAAGTTTTGGACAAGTTGGGTGAATTAATTTATTTCATAAATTTGTTTGAGAAGTTTTTTTGATTATTGATTGATCCTTCACATGTTTTTCCTTTGATTAGGTATATATTATATTTTATTTATGTACATATATTTTCATATTTATATCTGTACGGCTGCGAGTCTTGAGACATAACCAAGAATCAAAAAATGATGATACTAAGTTTGGAAAATAATTGTGTTAAAAGTATTTTGAATATTAGGTGGTATGGGCATGCCACAAATGATACTGTGCCCTAGCACATTCCGCAAAGATCTGTAGTCTCTTAATACAGGAAAGACTTTTGAGAATGTCCAGTGATAGTCGGCCAAAAAGAGCACTGTTATTTCGTCCACAAGGGAGCCGACGGTCTGAGCGTCCTTCTATCACAATACACCGTTCCTATGGAGGAAGAGGCTGGTATCTGCACCCGTGTTACAGTGAGGACTGTTAAGGGACAAGATGATGATTTCGAACTCACACTTAACTCCAAAAAATTTTTTCGGAATATATTTCAATACTTGTTATCTTATATTCATTGAAAATATTTACAGTCTCTTTACTAAAACATAGCTTTATTTGACTATATTTTACAAAACTATAAGTTATTAAAGTTTTGTACATAACTATCACTGGTGGAAATGAGCGCTTAAGTTCGAAACCATAATTAATAAAGAGTTACTAAGATTTGTAAGCTGATTGTGTAAAGAACAATGAATAAAAAATGATTTTGAGTTTTAGTTTTAAATTTATTACAGTGACTTAAGGTTCCAACATGCGGTGTCGTTTTCAAACTGAACCTATTACAGGTATAGAATTTTGGAATACTTAAAAACATTTAAAATGTCTCGTAACTGTTATATAGTTAATCCTTCTAAAATAACTGATATTGAACCTATTAAAATACATATGTACTAAAACGACATCGAATTTCGTAACTTAGGTCACTGTAATACAGTAAACTCAAAATCATATTTTTATTTCTAATTTATAGAAAAGAGTTAAACAAAATGAATACCAGAAATATACTTAACTTAAAGAGCTATTTTTCAACTTTGATAATATATAAGCAGTAAAATCATGTAGTAAAATTTAACAATAATCAAAATTATTCATTATTGGTAGGAAATTTGCACCAAAATTTATATGAAAGAAAAAATAAATAAAAATACGTTTGAAAAATAATAATTCAATAAATAAGGTTTAATATAATCTGTGGTGGATCGGAAAATTTTTGGATATTGTTAGTGAATTTACAGCACACATTTACCTCTTATGAATTTTAATATTACGTGTATTTCAGTACATACGATATACTCCGACAATCAATAATCGATCGTTGGGAAAGCACTCTAATTGAGTGGATTGTTACTAAGGTAGTATGTTTATATGTTCAATATTAACAAAGGTATTCTCAACAAATATAATGTAAGGTACTATGAATACAATAACTTGGTTCGTTTAAGGTATTAATAATACAATAACTTGGTTCGTGAAATTGGATAGAAATAAATAAAATTCCACTTAAACTACGATGTCGGGTTAGAGTAAATTAGGACATTCTTTTCAAAAAGTTCTAACGAAAGGACATGTTTTCACGTACTTTATTTTTTTATAAGAAATATTATATTTATGAAATGGTATTATTTTTATGGCTATTTCAGCAGGTAGGTAAATAATAATGAAACAATGCCTAAGTAAAAAAACACGAAATTCGATACATTGTGAAAGCTAAAAGGTTTTTTTGATAAAAAGATAAAAATATATTAAAGGTATTCATTGTACAAATCAATGACTTTTGTTTTAATACTATCTAAACTTTTCTTTCTTTACATCTTGGCCAAGGTTCACACATTTTGTGTGTAAACTTAATACAAATAAAAAAAGCCAAATTAGCCGTACAATGTGAGAATAAATAAATACCATAGACATGGTAGGACTAGAACTGTTTATTTACTTACATTTATGTTATGTATTCAATGTATGTTTTTGGACAGGATTTTGTACTCAGGACTTACATTATGATAATTAGCAGAACAAAACGTGACTAAGCAAGACTTATAATACACAGTGAAATAAAACGCGTGGTGACGTAGTATCATTATAACATTTAGTCAAGTGAATAGAATCTGATGTACCTACATTATAAAATAAAACAATAGAGTTAATTTATTTCCGTGGTATGAAAACAGCGACTTCACAGATATTTCAAATGTACGAGTTATTATTACTTGAAAAGAAGAAGTTTATCTTCATCCCTCATACGTTTAAGTGCATAAAGTATGATTATTTAAAAAATTTTTTTTAATTAATTTGAATGAATGATATTATTTATATCATTCATTCAAATTAATTAAAATATTATTAAGATATTATTTATCGCTTATTACATTTTCGAATGCGCTCATCTTTTTAAAATTCAACTTGTTGACAGTCCATACTGCGAGTGCGGCCTAGACGAGGAGACGCTTGACCATGTTTTCCTGGGGTGCCCTATCAGGGATGCGTATGATATTTTTGTAGATGCTCTTCAAAACGATTGCCAATTCCCCATGAATATTGAAACATTATTGAGTATGACATCCGATACAGTCCATTTGTCCCTTCTCAAATCAATAAAAGCTAATTTTATTATTCTATAATCCTCTAACTATCTTCTCTTTGACAATTTAACAACACTTTGAGACGTTATTGGCGGCACAAATCATCCTTGTAGGATGTTATGCCACAAGTGGAAAAAAAAAAAAAAAACATTTTCGAATGCCTGGAAAGTCACAAGTTAGGTGATCAGCCGATGTAATAAACATGCAATTTATGCAATGAAATAGATTTTCAAGAAAGATGACACATCTCATTAAGTATTATTAATTTAATTTAAGACTAATTGAAATGACATCTACATTCTACATATTCTAAAACTAATATTATACTAAATCAATGTTACCCATGCCCATTTAATTTTGTATGCAATATAACTTGTTACTAGAATTGAACTTACTCAAAAAAAATCATAAAAAATATATCAACAACATTGAAGGAGAACCACCGACCACCCAAATATCGCAGAAGTTCAGGATCTTCGATCGATTCGATTCTACACACAAATCTCGTCCGAACCGGAGGCGTAATAGTGCGCAACCTGAAGAGCAAGCTGGCCAAAAAAAAGCTGGGTGTGGTGCCTTCTGATTTTTTTAACCCCATGATATGAATTACAAAAAATATGATGCTTACAAATTTTACATTCTGTTCCTAAATCACATTTTTTTAAATATCATAGTCATAGTAGTTTTAATTTGCTATCAAATGCATAAAACTTATCAGGTATAAAGAAAAGAAAAGAAATTATCATTGCAAGCAACCTTTCTAAGATATGATCAAAAAGTAAAAATATTTATTCAATGCAACAAAAAGAAAATTAAAAACTGATAAAAATGAGATGTTGGAATTCAGATATGGTCACTAAAATGAGAGTTTGTACACCGGGCATCAGTTATAAAAATATTTAGACAAACATACACTTATACATACATGCAGGGAAATATTACGAACTGACTCATATTTGTATTTATATCAGAATTATTATATTTTTAGTTCAACATTGAATGTTGGTATTGATTTTGAAAGTAGGTCAAAGAATCCTTACAATATGTCATAACAATAAATGCTTTTGTATCAGATAAGTGTTTATTAATCCGTTCAACAATAAGTTATAGCATAAAATAACATTTTGTTTGTATTATGTTTACATTCTGGATAGGGTATTCTATTAATTTCCGATCCCAAAAAATAATTTAAGTCATAATAATTTTTCATACAATAAAAGTTTCTATACATTCGAATTATATTATGTTCTTTGGTGGCCAAGTATTTTTTATTATGTCCATAAATCTATGTTTTGTAATTTGAAACAAGTGTTTTTTCAAATTACATAATTATGGAATTCTACAACGTGTCCACCGACACAATTAATCCATAAATCTATTTGATTTGCAGTTTATAACTTACATAATTATATTCACATATAATGGGGTAATAATCATATTAGGATATTAGATAGGTACCTAATCACCTTAACATATATTTTTATATTATGCTTTTGAGATATCATTTAAATAATATTGTATAATTCACTGTCAGAGCCTTTTATATGTTGACAATCCATTAATGCATGGAATAATAATTGCTTGTAAAGACACAACACAATTCGACCGAGTATAATTAGAAAAAATCCAATAACAATTATAGCAATAAATGATAATGATATTTTGAATGGGACGAATACATGTCAATTGATAATAGTTTATGGTCAGTTTGAATTAGGTATGTAAATATATAAAAAATACAAACAATTATAAATAAAGATATAGTGATTGGTCAGGTAATATGATTTTTGGAGATGTATCTCAGAGCTAAAAATTATTATGTTTAGGTCAAAAATACAGCTGCTGAATGTATTAAAAAAAATGAAAGTATGTCAATATGGTGTTTGGATTAATTGGAAGAGATCGGCCCTTTGCGATTAACTTGCCCTGTGTATATTGATTATATTAAATTTGAATGCATTTCTCTATAAAATTGAGTGTATTGTGATCAATCTATAGTAAAGAATGAATGAAATAAGTAAATATACAAGGTGTATTTATTAATTCAGCAGTTTATTACTAAATTCATCATCATCATCATCGCCCTCAACGCTCCTCTCCATTCAGAGCGTCTCTGTGCCAATTGCGTCACCTCTTTCCACGACATTCCTTGCGCTCTGATATCGTTAAGGAATAAGGAATATTACTAAATTACAGATTTTTTATGTATGATTCAAAATATAATATTTTTTTTTAAACTATAATATTATCTCTTGTATGACAATTGCTTAATTTTCTGAAACACATTTCTTCTTATTTACAATTTCACGCCGAATAAAATATTTAACTTAAGCGTGTGTTTATATAATGTCTTACAACAGTAATGGTTTGGTGATTCCGTTAGAAAACTGTTAAACGAGTTTGATTATACACTGGGTCGTTATTTTGTATTATTACCTTTTATGTTTATTGTTTAAAGTAGTTAGTACATGCGTAGACTACCAAGTGCCTACTAATATAGGTTTAATTTAACATTCCACTCAGAATGTTGAGCAAAGTTCACTTTAATAAATTTCACAAGGTATATTTGTAAACTTCATATTACATTTATAGGTACATACATTTACATGTGGCAAATATTCCGCTTGGGAAATAAGCGAAACCACTAAAACCCCCTGGAGATGAACGTAATGGAAACTTTCAAAAAGAGGGAAGCATTTAGATTTTGGTGCGTAGTTTCTATACTATACAGTGATTGTTGTATCTAATAGTGGTTCCAACTATTTACAATATATTTGGGATAACAACACAAGTTAGTAAGTAGCCTGAATATTTCGGGTATTTACTTAATAATCTTTTGAAATGACTGGGTAAGGTTACGGCTGACGTGACGTGCAAATGACATAGCTAATAATACCAAAACTTAATTCAAATTCCTTGTTGTTGACATTAAATTTTGTAAATGTCAAAAACTTGTAAAATAGACGCAGCAAAAATATGTTAAAAGTTGAACTATTACGATGTTACTATTTGAAGGGAAGCGAGAACGCTAATATTCAATCATATAATGTAAATCATAAAATTGCTGACACTTTCATAGAACACAAAGTATTTTTTGTATATGGTACTGATTCAAATACAAAAGATAAATGTGTAATCGGCAATAAACGATATATGAAGAGAACTGATGTGAAAACAAATCTCAATAAGTTGTGTCTAAACTGAACTTTTCACACGATCAAGTGAGAAATTCAGAATCAATCCTTTCTACAATAGGTAAATAAGTACTTGTAGTGTCTTTGTTAGTTGTAATTGAGTGAGTAGTCTTTAACAAATGATTATAATATTACATATTTATCTACTTTATTTCATTTTGTTTGATGTCATTATTATTCCAGCTTTTGTATTTAGTTTTTATTATTGAAATCCGTATTGAATGTGGTCGGAAACTTAATTTTGTGAGAGAGTGATATATATTAATTACGTGTGTATCTTTCTACTCATTAAAACTAAAACAAAAAATAAAAAAAATAAATTTTTTCTTGTAAATGAACAATCTCAGTTACTTGAATGACACGTGTTAGACAAATGTATAAGGAATTTTACCAACTTACATCGTAAAATAAAATGAGATTTTTTATAACACTTTAATCACGTCATTCCACTTGAAGGAGATAAGAAAAATTTAATAAAATCGAATTATTTTCTCATTTCTACCCCAGTTTACCCCTCTTTCAATAAAATTCCATTGAAATCAATAATATATGTAGGATAATAAAAAAACTTAATCGTTTCTTATATCAGACTCGAGATAAATGTTAACGTAACTTCTAACATCATTTGAGAACTTATTTGTCCCGAGAAAATATTTCTCAGTAACGAAAATAATAGTCGGGATAGGTAGAACAAAAGTAATAAAAGTCAAAATATAGAGAATAAACTGCGAGATAAATTTGGCTGTGGATATAAAGATGGTACCGTACATAGATATACTCTACATATATATATAGAACTGGTTATAGGAAATGTTGATAGGAAAGTTGTTGAAGGAAAGACTGAAAAAGAATAACGGATAATGAAGATGCTGCGTGGCTTGGGAAAAGAGAGAAGAGATAAAATAGCATTACATAATCTATATTCACTCATGAATTGTGATACTACCTAAACTACTTCTGCTCTGTCTTTGGCAGGGAAATTACCTCCTGAATTAAATTTCTGCAATATGCATATTATGGGATGTTCTATATTTCCGCTCTACATACTCTTAAACTACTAAACTATCTACTGAAGTAAGGAAGCGGTACTACTGTTAAATAGACGACAGTGAACTTGTGTATTTCATACATAATTAGTTTTACCTTCATTGTGTAATACATATGTAAGAGACAGTATACAGCGAATGGATCGATAAACTCCGTGTACTAAGTTGATAACAATAATACCCACATACTATTGGAAGTATACTTAGTAGCTCAGTAAAGATCGAATCATTGTTTTGTTTTGGCTTACGATGAAAAACAGAAAATTAATCCATTTCTTAATATTTCCGCTTCGGAAGTTACGAATTTTGATGTAAATGATTTTCAAATAATGTTTCATTTTGATTCAGTTCATAAAAGTACAAGGTTTATTTTAATAATTAATCGTCATGGGATTACTTTGCCTTTTAATACAAAATCCTGTACAGTGAAAGTTTTGCAATAGTGTAAGAGAAATCAACAAAGAATGCATTAAAATTGTATTGAAACCTCTAATATGACTAATCAACTCAAAACTGCTGATATCAGACACGCTTTTTCGATCACGTTAATCATATTTGTTTTCAATTTGTATTTTAACTTAATTATAATGCGATTTGAAACTAGTGTTCCTTTCTACTGGAAAGGAACACTAGTTTCAAATTGCATTATTATGGAATTCTACTACGTGTGCACCGACACAATTAATTAATTAATTAACTTAATTACTTTTCAAAGTGATCAGTTAAAGAAGCAATGGCTTTTCTTGAGTTTTGCACATAAAGCAATGAGTTTTGAATATTATGTTAGTCGTTTATTTAGCCATAAAAATAAATATTATATTTTCCATACCATTCTAATATGAGAAAACTATTCAGGCAATGATACAATATAACCTACTGTATACCTCATTGTAAATGCATGTTGTGTTGCTTCAAACAGGTACTTTTGTACTACATGCTACTATTTCACAATAATTGGCTGTGCAACTGACAAGGTAATTCATGACTTGTTTATAGTCGTAATATTGCATTCTTCTTCATAATGTCAGTTTGATGATATCTACATGATTTGTTTTCATGCAGAAGTCAAGGGCGATGCATAATATGACGTTGTTATACTAAAAGCTATATAAAAATCCAACTCAATATCAATGTTATCATGAATGTCAAATGGTCTTGCGATTAGGGTACATACCTAGGTATATATTTCATATTATAATAACAGTTATTCTCAAATTAGATATTTGCTCGATAAATTCTACACATTTATATGATATCCATTATATATTATAATAACAGTTATTCTCAAATTAGATATTTGCTCGATAAATTCTACACTTTTATATGATATCCATTATATATAATTATACATGTCACGAAGAAAGTGAAACAAAGTATGAATTTAAAACTTGTTGATCTATCTATATGCAGTCGTGCAAATGCTAACTTGTATAAAAGAAATCAATGATAATTAGACCGTAGGCTCTAACTAAACATTACTTATTTTGTTCAATATTAGGTGTGTTTGATTTAATCTACAAATTAATAAATATTTGTAAACTTGCGGTTCGAATATTGGTTCGTATACGGTACACTTTGATAAACTTAATTTAGTTCGCGCCACACTTGCTGCTAATCCAATTATATAACACCAAAGATAACAAGAGGTTAAGTTACGTCATAATAACGTGTATGAGGCCCTATATAAATATAGTTCTCATGACGATACTGTACAGCTACGTAACAGCTAACATACATATTAAACTAAAGCAATAATACCAAGCCAATAATAACTCTATACCACAAAGCCTCTGACGGTAATTGCTCGATGATAACATGTGGTCCATTGATGCAAAATGATGTAACCCGCAATATGTAAGGGATAAAGACACTCTTTATAAATAGATAATCTGTTATGTTATATAATATACAATATTATGAAAGACGTTAATGACATTATAAATGAAAAGGTTTTTCAGTGTTTTGCTTCGCTGTATCATCTCTCCATGTTTCTTCGAATATTTCTTTAATAATGTAAAAAGGTTTAGCTAAATGTAGGTCATTCTCATAAAACGCTCATAGTAACACAAAGCTACGTTAAAATCATGAATAGGAAGGATAAGTTGTAATCTACTTCATAAAATTCCTTTCTACTTCATATTATTCGTGAAGTGATACCAATGATATTGTAGTATATACTTAAAATATGGTTGAGAATAACCGTATTTTAAACATTCGAGATGTTACTTTACATGAATACTTTTTTGTAGATAACGGTAATTTAAAATTCAATAATAAAACAAGTACAAGAATCGTATATCTATTTCATTGAGATTCAGCTCTTGATACATATTTATAAACCAGATTCAATTTCTATGTAAATATCCAGGGTTTCATTATTATCAATGTTTTAATATGGCAGGTAATTACATTAAAAAATATTTACTTTTACCCCTTCTAAATATTTGGTTTATTTAGAAGCCGATGTGGATTATGGTAAGAATTCCGAAAATGTTCTATTATATAGAATGGAAGTGAAAGCTAATGACCAAAATACTTCTGAATTTATGATGCCTACAGAAATATTACAACAAATCCAATCTTTATTTATGGATGTTGTTGTAGTTAATCTAAATTTATTGGAAAAGGTAGAGGTAATGGCAGAATCCGTACATAAACTAAACTGTTGGTTGCGGTACACTTTACCACGGCTTGGAAAATATGTTTTGAACATTTTGTTACGGGCATTCAGGTAAAGAAAATGTAATGGAATTCACAAGTTGCTATGTGTGTACGTGTAGCTGATACAAACCTGCATACCTCTATATCAGAAAATCATAAATAAGGTATTTCAAAGAAACTTTTTTTTTACAAAATCAATACTTACTATACGACTCACTGCTATTTGAATAGATATAAACGTAATATGGTCGGTATTTGAAAACGTGATGCTTTTGTAAATGTCTAAAGAATATGCATAAGAATTAATGTCATCGATAACACCTGAATAGAATACGAAATATATTTCCGAAGACCATACACTGAGAGATAATATAAATTCAAATTTAACTGAAACAATTTCGAATGTATTTTATCGAATGAATAAAACCATTCTGATTGCGTGTATTTTTTTTACAATTGGTTGAATACATTCATGATAATATACGAAGATTAATGAGGTTTGGGGAATTAATTTGTTTTCATCCAATACATGTAGAAATTTAATTAAAACATAATGAATGACAAATACCCCAACTCTATTTATTTGGTATAAATGTTCAGCAATATCATTGTATGCTTAATTAAACTAACAATAATATAATACTACTACAGGCATTGTTTAATAATAAACATTCCTGTTATTCCGTAATAAACAATAATTATTGTTATGGAATACAGCATGATATATGTACATACATATGTACTCGTAGTTTCAGTTGATTAATTTTAGACTGTTAGGTACTAGGTATGTAAATAATTTGGGAACTGAGATGTCGATACTTATTAATTAAACGTCTATTAATTGCGTCAAACGAAAGAATAATTTAAGTATTTAGAGTTAATATTTTGAAAAAAATCTCACGATGTCCTTGATTTGCACATGTCGCTTCTTATATACCTACTTACATAATCCTTTCATTCACTCATATCATCACAATATTTCCCACAAGTGAGGTTATCAGCGGGCTTTCGTTTATAGCGTATGTTATGAAGTAAAGACATTCCTGATGGGTGGCATACCTCATCGCTGAATCATAGACGTTTAATATCTAATATACATAGAATGTTTAACAAATACTTGCAAGGCACTCAAAAACTTATAAAAAAGTGGCTTCTTTGTTTGAGAATTCTAGAAATTTTTGATAATACACTTGTTAAAACAATTTTCAGTTCGAATATCACAGATATATTAATTACAATACTATTCTCCACTGGGGACACTACGGATAAAATGAATATAAAAAAATAATGAAATTAAACAAATATCTGTATAAAAAAGAGTTTTGAGTTCTCATGGAAATCGTGCTAACTTGACGAATGTACCCGAGTTAAATAAAATCAATAGTGAAAAGTTAACAGTGTTTTGTATTATCAAATATGTTAATAATATATTTTCACAATGTGAACACACAAACCCTAAATCATTTAAATCTATGTTTCCACACACAGTAATTGTGGGCTATTTTTTACTGCTTTTGTGAAGAAAAAATGTTTCTAGAGTCTAATTTATCGAAAAATTTGAATATTTGTTTTTGGAAATGAATTATACTCTTTAACAAGAAATATTCTTTTCAACATATGTATCTATTATTTTACAAAAGAATATAAAGAATTTCATAGCATAAAACCTTCAAGTAATTTCGACAGTGGCCGCATATTTTTTATACTACTACTACTACTACTATACCATCACGGCATATCCCACAAGTGGGGTAGCCAGCAGATCAGCTGCATGTAAGAAACATGCAAACTGTCCTCTTCGTGCCAATATAAAATCAAGACATTCAGGATGGGTGGCAAGCCTCATCGCTGAATTTAAGAAGTAAAATGTCTTAATTTTTTCGAACACCTGCCTTTTACAGGACACTCGAAAACTTACGCAGAAGAGTGGGAGACCAATTCTTTACCGGGTGCTCCACTATTTTTTATAGCATATAAAAATATATCTTTATACGTTTTTTTATTAAGGTACAGCAATGCAAGATTATCACTCTAAACTTAAGATTTTTTAAGACAACATAATAAAATGTGATATAGTTAAATTATAGATAAAAACCTTATTTATTAGAAGTTAAATTTTCATGTACAATTATTTTATTTCTTTATCGTTACAATCAGGTAGCCACCGGATAATCTGAATGATGTGAAATACAAATTCATTGAATCAAATTAGGACGCGTTAGTTATATGGACTGTGAGAATATATGATTAAAATATATTTTATGTCATTAATAGGAATCTTAAAAAAAATGATTTTTTACCACATATTTCAATAAAGAAATCATCAAAGTTACAAACAAATATTTTAGAAATTATCCGTGACTTGCAGTCCACTACACTGAAAAAAGATGAATAGAAAGTAATGTAAAGTAACGCATACAAAATGTAAATGACAAAGAAATTATTTTAATTGTTATATCGTCAAACAAAGTACGAATATTTTAAAACGATACTATAAATTTAATTAAAATTATTTTTGAAATTCGTAACGTTTTGTTTACTTAATAATGAAGCAAAACAAACAACATTCTGCCACTGACACAAAGTTGTGAATATTTAAAGTTGACTCATTTGAACATGGCAAATAAATTTGATATTATTCTCGGAAGAGAAAACAAGTTAGAAAAAGTCGTTTGCATTACATTTGCAGTACCGAAGTACACAGCTGTTTTGTATTGAAATTATCTTTATTGGATAATATTATTATACTTATTATTAGTACTCAATGCCACTACAGGACACACAAGTCTATTTAAAGTTTTGTGTTAATACATAATTTGAATTTTTGTATTATTTTGTGAAACAGGAAGTTAAATGTAGAACAATTGAGCAGAAACATCTTATTATTATTCAGATAGGAGGTCTGTTGTTACATACTGTATTACTGCTAGATATACTTTCCTCTACGATTCTCGACACAAGACTCATTTGCATACCAATGTTTGAACATCTGTGAAGTTGTTTTGGTCAACTAGTTTGTGTTTTAACTATTTAATATAATTGTAATCAGTAAACCTTTTGAAGTGAATGTAAGTACTAGTATATTACTTTACCGTAGAAAAGGTTTCGTTACAAACTAGTTATGAAATAACACGTAAATTTATTACACGTATTTATTGAGTTTTTAATTCCTAGTTTATTTTCTGAGGATGAAAATTATAATATGTCTATAAAAAAATATTTTTTTTATTAATTAAACAGATGCTGAAAGATACCTCTCAGTTGGTTCACAGTACTTGATATTGAAAGCTCATTGTTTTGAAGGGCTTTAAGTTGAGAACAAGGAAATGAATTAAAAATTAAAGAGAATAAAATAAGAAAATGTGTAAGATATAATATCAGTATTGTTTTCGACGAGAATTCTACAACATTCTTGTTCCATTGTAGATATCCATTAATATATTTGATTAGCCTTATTAAATCTTTAGTAGAGTTGTGAATAGCAGAAATAATAAATTCTGTCATCAAAATAAATGGTCCGTTTTCTAAAGTGAATGAAGGGAAGTCAAGAAAAAATTATGTGAAAAGAAATATTACATCTTATTCTTCCCCAATTCATCTCAGAGAAATATAAGAGAGGTATAACACCCTAAGTATCTCACACTCTTTACAATTTACCTTTTCTTTTGGGTTTTCAGACGCGGTTCACTTTATCTTACAAATTTTTGTCCAAAAAGTTGTTTCTTTTGTTAGCCTCCCACTACCTCAACTACTTCTCCTGTGAGCGAGAGATGATTGGATAAGAACAGTCTTTGAGGCACCTTCAGCTTTTACCAAAGGAGACCTTGTAATTTCGCTTTGAGTGAAATTTCTTCTCTCGAGTTTTAGAATGTATGTAAGTGTAGACTTTTTATTTGGTACTTGAGAAACAAGTTGATGGAATTCAAATTATATTTGTTGCGTATGCCTTCCTCAAAACATTTACCTTTACTTTTTACTCCCTCTTATAACAGCCTGTTGTGATGAAAATCGTGAAATATTTTTAAAGTGGATAAGATGTGAAATACTACTAGTGATATTTTATATCTATTGTACACTAAGTAAATCTGGTGATTATTCAAGATGGTTTCACAGATTTCACCTGAGATGATTTTTTAAAACTACAAAGGTAGACTGGAGTATCTTTTTATTAAAATATGTAAATCTCTTCATCCATTCTTCATGTCTCGTATTGAAAACACTTTTTTACTCCGTAATAAACTCAAGTAAGTTTACTTAAATAAAAAAAAATCATTTGTTAATATTTATTTGTCCACCTAGAAAGACTGAATATTAAGAAATAAGTAAAAAAAGTTTTTAGGTGATATTTATTTTAACAATTTTGTATTTATGGTAATTTATATAAAATTAAACTTTCTTTTCTGTTCTCTGAAAATGTCCTAAAACTCATGCGAAAGTTTGCATTGCAGGATTTAAAAGTGCTAAAGAAGAGTTTAAATGACAAACCAGAGTAGTAAAGAAAGTATACAGTAATAAAGTTCTTCGTTTTCAAAATTATATGGGGAAGTTTCCAGGTAACAGATTGTAAAATATTGTATGAAAAAACATGAGCATCTTATGTTTAACAATTTGTTATTAAAATACTCTGAGAATTTTATAAATACAATGAAAGATATTCTAAATATTATCGCACGTGTTTTATATTCATATATATCTACAATATTTCCACAAAGCGGTAAGAAAATAATTTTATTCCAAACATTTGTAAGAACATATGTAAAACGTTGAGGTAAATTCACGTGAAACGAAGGTATTAATACATAAGTACAACAGAACCACATGTGTTCGGAGTTTTCATGTCATTATTTATTTCGTATGTAAATTTGAAGTCGTGAGGGAAAAACATAACATTATTCATAACGATTATTTAATATTTACCCTTCATACATTCCAATACTCGTTATATGTTACATAAACTAGGTACAAATGCGCAACAAAAGAAATGATCAGATGTTGGTAAAACATTTTATTTTCTCACTAAAGTGTCGACAACACTCACCAGGCACTCAGTGTTTAGAAGGAGTGTCATACAGGGTTTATATATTTATGTATATAACTAAGTATGTAGTCTACCATTGAGAACGCATTTGAAACCGAATTCGTAATTCATGCAAACTTCCAATATATTTTAAATAGGGCGCTGGCTTTTTAAGCCGATATTGAGACACAAAACCGAGTGTTAATTTTAATCATGTTTGACCCGTAATATAAGCATATCTGCCGCATGAAGCAAATGATATAAGTTTATTACAGTTATTTTGCGGCTGAACATTTATGTTATTTCAAGTAACGCATTATTAAAAAAAAAAAAAAACTGGTAAACTCATGTGATAAATTGACATATATAAATTATTCATTAATTAAATCGTTAATTAGTTTTGCATATTATCATTTTACAATTTTTTTTATTTTTTTATTTATTATTAAATACCAACATAAACAATATAATAAATTTACACTACAATTGCTACAATAATGATCATATTATATTTTACGTAAGAGTTTTTCAACCCTAAAAAGAACGAAGTCTTGTGTATGGACAGGGAGTAAACGATTATTATTTATATTTTTCACATACTTATTATACACTTACTACGAGATAAGATATTTGTTATATAACAAGTTGTAGTAGTTATACATTACTACTTTAATCTTTTTTCACCTTGCTAAGAAGATTATGATATCTTCTGCTTTCGCAAAAGACGAACAGCTGTACTTGTAATACAATTGAATATATTATGATAGTTTTGACGATTTTCTGGATTTCAAGGGAGTCCGCAATGTAGACAAATGGATAAAAATTGAAAGAATTGAATAATATTAATAAAAATCTGTTTGCACTGGCAATGAAAGAAATATTTTATTTTGTAGACTAATATTTTATGTAATAATTACTCAACCATAGGTACATACATTAGATATTTTGATGGAAATTCAGCCCACGAGTATTGTTTGCGCATTAAAATATTTAATATGAAATCTTCATTGTTAAATGTTCATATAAATGAATAAGCCTATTTGTATAAATGCGTGATTTATAGAGATCTCATTCAGAAAATAAAAAGTTCAAATGAAGTAATACAATTTATGTTCTCTTCAAAAGATTATCATGAAATAATTACACTAGTCTTTGAATTTCGCTGTAGCTGCAGATGGTCAACTGCCTACCCCACTTGTGGGATATACTGTGATGGTATAGTTGTAGTAGATTTTTCCTGAATATATTAAATTACTCAATACGATTTTATTTACTCATTAAAGATATGTTGCGTAATTTTGAAAGTTTGTTTTTGAATAAACGATCGATTCTATGAAAAATGTATCACCAATCTGTATATCGTTGTGAATGCGATGATATTTTTATGAACGAAGCCAGGCTTAAAAGCTAGTCAAAATGAGTATTTCACTCCTTTTGCCTAATACTGAGATGATAAATGTGTGATGTTATGAAGAGAATATAAATAATGGCTTTAAAAGCAAAATATTTAACTTCGTCTCAAAAACATGTTTATTTTACTAGAGAGCATAGGATAATATTTTTATAATATTGTCTTAATATTTCATCTTCGTAAACGAAGAAACTTGTTGTCAAAAATTAAGTTTAATATTATTATGAGTTACATTATATCCTAAATGTCTAAATTGAATGATATATCTCATTCACTTTTCTTTGTGCTCACTTTTCTGTAGGTTTTGGTGCATATTTTAGAAGAAAGATTTCGCTAAACATTTTGCAGACATGCCAAATTTTGAATGACTTGCATGCCTATTTCATTACATGTAGATTTTTCGTGGACTATCTTCTTCTGTAGGTACCCTGTCAGGTCCCCCCGACGTTGGCGATCACTATGGCATAGGCGTCTCGGTCCTGCGCTGTCCGGTCCTCCACACCTCTCATTCCAGTCCAATCTCGTATATTGCGCAGCCACGATGTCTGTCCACGATACATATATATATTTATTGTGTTGTAAATATTTTGTTACTATATTATGTAAGTTGTATCTCTTTGCACATCGCATTGGCCAAAAGCTGTAATGATGTGCAAAGTAAATTTGATAAGAATAATAATAAAATTATGCCGTGATGGTACAGTAGTAGTACCTAAGCTCACTAGTTACACCATGTGACGATTTTCCATCTTAATATGAAGAGAAGCGCACCGCGTGCACTGACGCAATAAACAAGCTTTCAGACGTGTTCATTTTTTTTATTTAAAATTACTGCTACAACATCACTTATGTACTAACTGTTATATGAGTATTTAATTAATATTATTATGTGTAGTAAGTACTTTATGAAAACCTACACAATAATGTTAATACTTATTACACGTGTAGGTACTTATTTATGCTCATTAAAAAGTAATTTAAATCACGAGGCTTTTGTTAAAGATTTACTGCTTGGCAAACTTTTATGATACATGCGCTGAATTTATATATTTACTTGCAGTGGCAAAGCTAGAATATTATTCTCAATTGTGATGAATACAGAGTAATTAGTACATAATAAAAACACATGTGTCTACTTAAATTTATGATTTTTTTCTGTAATTTTCCTTCATCTTTCACTTTTCATTATTTAAGTTCAAAAAGAAAATGAAGATTTGCTTTTTTTTTATACCTGTCAGCATATTTCAAGCATTCTTGGGTTATAATTCATTCTTAATTATCAAGTTCAAATATATGGGGACCTCTTTGTAGAGATGTTTTCCACCGAAAATTTCAAGATATTTCAATAATTTTTCGAAAAACAATTCTAAAGAACTTAAATAAAATATTTCAGTTAGCAAATAAATCAATCATTTAAAACGAAGTTTTTAAGAAATGAGATATTTAAAACATACCTGAGTAAGTAAAAGTCAATTTTCACCTTAAAAATGATGTTATTTATTTGTTTATTATGAGACTAAAACTCTAATATTTTTTTTTTCTGAAAGCATGCAGAATCATAAACCTTGCATTAATTTGTAAGTATATCTAGGTACAGAAAATTTCGAGAAATAATTCATAAAAATAACAAAATACTATAATAAGATTGAATATTTTACCGATTTCTAGTTACGGTACTGTTTATAATGTAGAAAATTGTATATTAATTATAATATAAAATAAATTATTGTTGTTATGTTCCTTCCAGGAAATGCTTTAAACGTCGTTTAACATTAATTAAATATTTACGTTTCAGCCCCCGTCACTTCTAGAGTAACTACGTGACAGAGGGTACCTACAAATAGAGATTCTAATATGAAATTAATGTGCCATGTATTTGTCACAAAATAATACAAAATTCAGCCACTTTCATCAAACTATAATCAAAAATGCATTGATTGATCGGACGATGGTGTTTCATGTTAAAGAAAAAAATCATTATATAAAAAATTGAGGATATCAAAATGCAACTTTTAAATACATTGTTTTGTATTTCATATCGCAACTTAATTCATGTCCAATAAATAAAAAATAAACATTTTATCCTTTAATAAATCTTAAGGTTCTTAACATAAAATTAATCCTAATTTTTAAACAAAGATTAAATTTTTACAACAAAAAATTCCCTGTATACAACCCCTAAATAAATCTCCTGTATCCATATATTTTTTCAGTAATATCGTTTTATCGTAATGGTAAAGTAAGTCAGTTATAGGATTTGAATCTGTGATTTTCCGTTTTGCGGAAAAAACCACCGCAAGGGCCCATTCAAGAATCATTACATCTCCTGAACAATAAGGTATTTGCCTTGAACACCTGCACACTCTCCAGAGTTCGCTACTCATAGGGTATTTTGTTCCGCAGCATCGGAACAACCACACAGAATAATTATGTTTCATTTTCCTTTCATAATATCATATTAAATTGTTGATAGAAAAATTAAACGAAAAAAAATAAAAAAAAACTCAAAGCAAACTAAGTATAATGTAATAGGTACTTATAAAAAATATGAATCCTATATAAAAATATCTTCCACGAATCTGTATCAAATTATTCATAAATTAAATAAAAACAGGGAAATATTTTTTTAAAAAGTTGCTCATTTTTTTGAAAGAATTTATTTATTCAGTTTCATCAAAGACCAATCTTTAATAAAAATAATTAAAAAGAGATATTTGAGTTTTATTGGGGAGTGGTAGGTGGGTATTAATAATTTAGTAATTTAATTTATCTATAGGGAAGGTAACTACACCCACACGGTAATTTAAAAATATAAGAGGAAGGGGACGATACTAATTATTACCAGTCAGTCTGAAAATAAATAATAATACACTTTCCTTGTATTACATAATTTATTTTTGTTATAAATTTTTGACACAATTGGATTCATAAGCGTCAAGACTCTGTGTTGTGTACTCCATAAGGAAGTTCACATTTGTATGTGTATCATACACAACATACCAACCTATTCAGATAGGTTGATAGGTGAGTGTGATCAATTGGAATGATTAATCTAGAAGGGTTCAAAATATGATTGATAATTTTTCTACAAACTGGAGTGGTAAGGTATGAAGTCAGGATCCGAAAAGTAAGTAAGAGCCAATATTGAATATTGAAGAAGTTTTTTTTAAAAAAAGATGTATCTAGGTTTTTGTTTACGCGGATAAAAGTACCACATTTTGCGGTTGATTATGACAGGCAAAACGGAGGGACGCTGGGGGGTTGGCAGAAGGCAGATATCGTGGCTGCGCAGTATACGAGATTGGACTGGAATGAGAGGTGTGGAGGAGTTGTTCCAGATAGCGCAGGACCGAGAAGCCTATGCCAGAGTGATCATCAACGTCGGGGGGACCTGACAGGACACCTACAGAAGAAGAAGAAGGATTTTTGTTATAAACCCAAATATAGCCTTATACACCTTTTACAGTAAGCCAAAAACTTGTGTCGTGAGATTAAAAAGGAAATATAAATTTTATTATGATAAAAATGTCAAAATTATATAATTTGTTTATATACTCGTATTTTATCACAAGTTTATTACAACCTAGCGATAAACTCGCCTTCTATATATTGAGGTATACAACTGAAAATTTAACTGAAAAAAAATATTTTGTAATGATTGATGTTGTAACCGATGCACAGTAAAGAATATAAAAAGAATAAATAGGATGTTAGAATAAAATAAACATGTATTAAAGTGACAACTTGAATTCGTGGTATAAGCTGCAAAGGTACAATTGAAGATAAGGGTGGTATAAAGAATGTTTTAGGGAACAAAAATTGAGAAAAAAATAGGTACAGGTTTTTTATCATTTTAATTCAAAATTAAATTAATTGTGTAATATGTATGAAATATGAGAATTTTGTACATGATTTTACAATTTGCCTACACGTGTTGCTTCCTTTCATAAAACAATTTTTCTATGAAAATGATATTAGAGTGATGATTAAGGTGAAATATTTTTTGAGGAGCATGAGGCATCCGACATTTTCATTTTCATAAATTGTTTTCTATTTAGCAAAATACACATTTTTATATTTATCAAGTACCCGTAATCGAGTGAATTATGATTAAAATTTCCATAAATCCCATTTTGGTATCTCCCACAAGTGGGGTAGCCAGCGGACCAACTGCTTGAAGTATACATGAAAGTCGTCATAATTTTTTTTTTTCGCAGAATTTTATTAGGTCAATGTAGAACTTGATTTTTATAGATTACAGCCAACACCATACGAATGGTTATTAAATTATCTGACACATTTTTTTAAACTCTATTTGATCAAAAACACACAAATGTCCGATGAATATTTTATTATTTAATTTATAATTATTTTATTCTTCACAGTACATTGGTTACAATACATAATAAAATACTGTCGTAAAAATAACAGTTATACAATTCAATGTACAGAGGGCGAGTTCATCGCTAAAATGCGATGTCTTCCAACTAACCCGGTAATGTGAGCATCATTTTATAAAATATCTATTTATCTATCTATTCCCTCACGCCTTATCCCAAGTGGGGTAGGCAGAGAGAACGGCACGCCACATGGTAATATCCTTGCATATTTCTTCACATTTATACAATATCTCATACACGCATATCGATTCTCTTACTTTACACACGGCCGTTCATATCTCATACACGCAAATCGACTCTCTTACTTTACACACGCCACATGGTAATATCCTTGCATATTTCTTCACATTTATACAATATCTCATACACGCATATCGATTCTCTTACTTTACACACGGCCGTTCATATCTCATACACGCATATCGATTCTCTTACTTTACACACGCCACATGGTAATATCCTTGCATATTTCTTCACATTTATACAATATCTCATACACGCATATCGATTCTCTTACTTTACACACGGCCGTTCTTGAGAATTTGATCGCCTGCGCTTTCACACATACCTATAAATTATAAAAAAAGCTATTTATTTCATTGATAAAATATCACGTATAAATTCAAAATAGCTATTAATTTAATTGAATAAATTGAATATGAAAAAACCACATTTTAATGAGAAAGACTGTGCGGTGTTAATGAGAAAATTAATAACAAATATATGTAGGTATTTAGAAATATTTACTAAGTAATTTGTAAAGTATATTATGTAGTATTGAGAAAATCAATACCAAGTTTCCTAGCATTGATAATACAAAACAATCAATACAATGGATACAAAGGTTTTGAATTAATATTGTTGTACTATGTAATAAATTCACCCCTTAAATTCAATTCAATATACATATCAGTGAATCACAAGGTATTGTTCAAACAAGAATGACAAAAAATCACTTTGGAAAGTGTTATTGAAATCATTTGCAATGTAAAATTAATGTAACATGAAATATTTTGGCATCAAGCTAAACATGTAATATAACAATAACATATGTATAAATAATAGTTAACCTTTCTGATAAAAGCTTAATGTTTTTTGATTGATAAAAATAACGAGTTGTATAAAAAGATTTTTTATAGAATTTAAAATAAATTGGTAAGTACTTACCTGTATATTTCTCGAAAATATCTCCAGACTCGATGGACATAAGGGGTGTTTCTCCTTCTCCACTAAACGGAGTCTCATACCTTCTATCACTCATGGTGATTTTATTTTCAAAACTTTTATTTAATATCACAAGTAATTTTCACTATAGAGTCACATTATTTAAAATGATAAAGTCAAAACCTTTAATCACAAATTAACGTTTCTTGGCATTAAAGTTTAGATAATTTATTTTTGAGCTAATTGCAATTCATATCAATGACGTTAGAACTTGTTCACTCTATTATTTTATCGTGATTGATAGCGTCGTATTTCTATAATATATTAGTTTGCTCTGTACTAAATATCAAACAAATTCCAACTACACGCGATTACCCAAATGGCGAATTAATTATTAACCCCACTACAAAGGTACATAAAGTCTAATATGTTGTTTGTACTTAGACTGCTGATTCATTGGTAGCTGTTACTAATGTATATCTACGCTTCTCAGCAACTTGAAGCAACAATAAAGAGCTTTAACCAAACCAGTTGGGATCTGTAAACTGCTCAGTTGAATATTAAACCAAATAAAAGCGGTTTCAATGAGTATTACGACTCAATATATGTGATATTTTTATAAATGATGAATTGCTTTTTCACATTACATCACTCTTTTCAATAATGAAATACTTATCATAATAGAAAATAATCCGTCTTTCATATTTGAATATTGATAAACAGTGATTTGTTTAATCGTATATCAATAAAATTAGGTTTAATGTGCAATTTATATATTTCCAATCACAGGCAATGATTGGCTAATGAGGGAAACAGTGTTGGATTTAATTAATAATAATTATCAGCAAATCCCTGATAGAACGCAATCAATTTAATAATACGGGCTTATCTCTCAATAGTAATTATTATATTATTGATTGGAAAGCGCAGTGATGCGAGTAATACTTGAAATAACAATACTCACATTCTGTATATTGAAAAACAAACATTAATAATACTTAATTGTACTTCAATCGAAATGGTTCACAGTTCGTTCATTAACGACTATCCGTAGAACTATACATATGTACAGTGATTAACAATACTACGCATTTAAATGTATTCATATAACAATTCTTTTTTTAATTACTCAGTTTAATGGAAGTAGTATTGTGAATACGTATGATTGAACAAGGGATTATTGAAAGTATGTAGGTCATGTAAAACTGAAACACGTAATACTTGAGTTATACCTACATATTTAATTGAAAAAAAATACTTATTAAGTATGATTATAATATATGTGTATGCCGTAAAATCATCTAATCATCATCATCATCATCGCCCTCAACGCTCCTCTCGGGAGCACAGGGCAGAAACCAGCCTCCTCCATTCAGAGCGTCTCTGTGCCAATTGCGTCACCTCTTCCCACGACATTCCTTGCGCTCTGATATCGTTGTCATAGGAACGGTGTATTGTGAAAGAGGGACGCCCGGGCCGACGGAACCCCTGCGGACGGAAAAACAGTGCTCTTTTTGGCCAACTATCATTGGGCATTCTCAAAACATGTCCCAGCCAGGACCATCGTCTCTCTTGTATTACGGAGATTACAGGTCTCTGCTGGGTGCGCCGGCGCACAGCATCATTTGTAACATGTTCATACCATCTGACATCCAAAAATCATCTAAGAAGGTGGATAAAATAAGTAAGTATATTAAATTACATACTCCAGAGAATTCAAAGACTAATGAAAAGAAGTATATTAAATGCTTCATGGTTATCTGCAAAGTGATTGGTGATTTCACAAGTCCACCATTTGCCTAGTCATTGTTGGTGCTTGGTGTATAGAGCAGAAGCCAAAAATCTTTCATAAACATTTTGAAATTAAGAATATTATTAATGTTTGAGACATTCATCATTTAACAATAACGATTCATATTTGGTTGTTTAAGTAATTATTTTCATTTGTTATTTATTAAAAAATTATCGCTACCTTGGCTTCAGTGGAAACGTACACCATCATGAAACAAAATACCAAGTTTTAGAAAATCATGGTAGAGATAATTTTCTTAATATATAACAAATTAGTATAGTTGCTAAAACAACCAAATATTTCGAAATTATTTGAGGTATAAAAATGGTAAATATTTCTATGAACATGCATCTGAAAAGCATATATTGTAAGTTGATTACAACATATTTTATATATTATATATATATTTCAAATGAATAGTATTTTAATGTAAGTTTCTCCAAACAAAGTAAACAATTCAATTCACAAAGTTACTTCCGTCCATTATACATATTCGTTGCTTTTATCATACAAATGGAATGCAAAACGAAAACATTTAGATAAAAAAATAATGAGTGCATTTCGTTGAGAGAAAACACAAAAATGTTTACTCCGTATTGTCTTAACCAGTGGTCTGCAACCCCCGGTCCGTTGAAGAAACATGAAGGTACGTCCTATTTTAGTTGCGCAAAATTTGTGAAATATTTATTTTAACAAAACTAAACTGAGGAGATCGTGAAATAAATTAAATTCTTAAATTTTTTGAAATTCTGGTGACGGAAGGGAAGGGGCTAGAAATTTTGAATGTATAAAAATCATCAAATTCTAGTATCTCAGACCTAAGATTAAAAGAGGTCCTTTCACGTAAGCAACTACGTCTCCCCGGCAGCGGGCTGCGGTATAGCTACTAAAGTTTAACGTTGATCGATCCGCGGAGATAAAAAGGTTGTAGACTTCTGTTCTAAGCTATGTTTTTAAGACGTAACTTGGCCACAATGGAAAATGTTCGCGTTCTAATTTCACCTACTCAAAAATGTGGGACATGCATTGGTACACAAACATAATATGGTAGAATATAAAAATAAATATCATAGTAAAATTAAGAATTATTTTTATGATGTCTGGAAAATGTTAATTGAATCGATTTAAGCACAAAGCTTTATTATGCATTAGTAACAGAATTTCCTCCATATTCATATGATTGTGTAAAAATTTATTTTAAATAATTATTGAAATTCAGACAAATATATAATCAAAATTAATCAAATTGTGACATATTATAAATTTTCAATATTAATTCATGTCGGGCAAAGTAAAATATTCTCTTTTCAGTCAACGTTAAACCGATTTCCTCTTTGAATATTATTTATACGATGTTTGAAATGTTAGTGTTAATGTGAATTAACTAAAACAAAGGAAATAAAATTGCAAATTGTTTTATAAGGAAATGTATGCAAATCATTCAATATTCACCACTATACTTTATATTTTCATATTTAAAACTTCACAAGGTAAAAATTGATACACTGGGCATTATTCAAATTTGTTATTTTCAATATGTAACATCAACAAAGCGAGCGTTTGAACAGTGTTTTAAAAATTTGCGAAATTTTATGTAAGAAGAAACTGCGTTTATAATGAATACAAACATTACCGAAAAAACTTTTGTGATAAATGTTGCTAGTGTAAGAAATAAGGAGAAAGTAAGTAGTTATGTTGAAAACATGAATCTTATGATAGAAAATGCTCATTTCAACGTATTTTTATTAAATGGATCCTTTTGTATAGAAAATATTGAAAAACACCGATCATTAAATTTTTTTGTGGAATTTTCAGATTAATTTAAATAAATTTAAATTTATTATGAAAATAAATGGACGACCTTAACTCGATAGAATGTTCTTTGTTCTAGTAAAATAATTTAATTTAATTAAGGATGGAGAAAATTCTTTAGGTTTGTTTTGTATTTGAGTAAAGGAAGATTATCTAATACATACAGAGTTTATCGTAATACGCATCAAAACCCTTGTTGTTTTATTCAAAACATAATTCGTAAAGCTTCTGTGTCGTTTGTAAATAATTCATAATTTTCATTTTCTAATCCAAGGCATAAAATTTATTAAATATTTTATCATCCGCCTCAATTTTGCTAATTATGATAAAATTTTGAACTCTATGATGATTAATTTCGTAATTGAAGGTATCACTGAACGCTAAACACGGATTGTATTGTTTCAGGTTAGAATTTATTTTGTATACTACGTAATTACAAGGATCTAAGGACTGAGGTTTACTTAGTTTCAACACAAGAGTTTTCAAGAGAGGCTAATAACTTTGTACACAACTCTAACTAGATAGGTCACAGTTTGCTCCTACCGCAAGTGATATCGGCCACACAAATTCTAACTTGTAAGCAAATACAAAACAAAGTTATCACTTCCTCTGAACATCAAGACACAAGGAGGAAATTCTACTTTATTCTACCTTTGGTATAGTTAAACTGTTTGCTCACACTACTTCTAAAAGCACTTTGTTTTACAAAGAGTGAGCGTTTTACAGAGAAATCTGAAGAAATTCCGTGGAAAAATAAGGTTTTTGCCATGTAACTTTATTTCTTCGATACGTGGTATAAATTTTATTTTAATATAAAATAAAAGAAAAAAAGAAAAGAATTGTATTTTAAGTCATATTTGAAAAATTGTATTTTGATATATGTATTTTTTTTTCTAGTATTGCCCCAGAACAGATTTTAATCTAGTGGGGCAATATATTCCATTATATTGTTTTTTTTATGTTAATTTTGTATGCTCTATTGGAATAATAAATAAATAAATAAATAAATAATAAAATAAATATTCACTTAAGAATGAGGGACGTCGTGGAGTGAGAAGGAGGCAGATATCGTGGCTGGGTTTTATTTATTTATTTATTTTATTCTTCTTGCACATCATATAACATTCATATAACAAATTAAATAAAGCAGTATACACAAGAAAAAATGGGATGATGTGCAGTGGCGAGATTATCACTATATATTGATTTCTTCCATCTAACCACGTCACATTAACACTAAACAAAAATAATAACAATAAAAATACAAACAATAAGAAAAATAGCTACATAAATTAGATTGAAAAAAAATAGAAAAAACTACAATCCACACACCTAACACTCCAAAGGGATCGGGAACTATAGGAAGGGGTTAAGGGATGGATGCTGAGTTAGAGTTACTTCTTGACGGCGTATTTAAACCCTTTAAAAGATTGAGATTTTATATGGCAATGGATCAGAATAACACAGATGAGAGAGCTGGTCCGAACAGCGTGGGACAGAGAAGCATTCTCCTGAGTAATCGCCAACGTCGGGTGGGGACCTGATACGCCACTGATAGAAGAAGATTAATTAATTGAATAATGTGTAAGTACTGCAATCGGATATTTTTTATTATATATGTGTACATATGACTCTATGATTAATAGGTATTATAATTTGATAAGATCTAGATTTTTGACCATGTGCACAATAAAATAAGTTTTCTTTGTGTAATAAAGAAGAGAACGATTGACTTTTTCAATATAATAATATTTCCTTTTACGGTTTACTTACATACTCCGTAGTAATTTCCTCTATCATATAATCGCAACGCCGAATATTGTGCTTACATCCAGAAATACATCGCCTTATGATATTTTTATGAAATGTTTTTTCCTTCATTGCGATCATTTAAAAAATCCCAATATCTCAATAATATGTCCTGCTTTAGTACATATCAATTTGTTTAAAAACATAACTAGTTGACGAAATCATCAACAGTACTTGTACTACCGCACAATAATTATTTGAAGAAAATGTTTCAAAATTATTATTGAAGTTGAAACAATATATTGTTTCTATTTAGTAAAAATTAAGTTGATAATGAAGCAAAAACTATTTGGAAGGGGAGTGTTACTTACGAATTGAATTACTAACTTGAAATTTATAAATGTTACTTTTTAAGATGTATATACAAACATTATAAAAACACACAAAGTAATAGTTAGTATATGTCACACGGAATTTCATTCAACCCTTGTGTATGAAAACTGAACAAATACCTAACATCCTTAGTAGCCTTAATCATTACTGTATTTACAAACTTTTAAATAAGGTCGCCGGAATCGGGCTTTCAATATTAGCGTCAAATAATATTCTCTGAACTTCACACACAAACGTCATGATTGTAGTGTTTGAGCTTATTTCTAATGATAAAAAAAGTTATTCATGTATATAAGATAATGAATTTGTTTAAAAAAAGTAAGTAGTAGCCGAAATGGCCTTCAATTTTATTTCTAATATGCTTAAAGAATTGCTTTATTGATGATTCACACATTAGATAATGTAACAATTGATGTTTTGTCTTTATTGTTTAATAGTCACTTAATGAAAAGTTAACAATAATTTATGTCAAACAATCAATGAACTAGTAATAACCTGATTACATTTGTTTTGACTGGAGAATATCCAATTTATAAGTAATAATAATCATATGTCCATATACATCACACATAATTACTTCAAACTTTGCAGCAGATTACTATGTCTTATGTATTTCATTGCTAGATACACACTTCATCATTTTATTATTTATAATCTTTTGTCGGCTCTTGAAATATAATTGCAACAATTAAGACGGTCGTAACAATAATGAAAATTTACTTCAAATATTAATGGTTTAATTAATGTAAAGAAACACAAATGATTTACGTTTTAACATTTTGTATTATTAAATTTATGAAATATTTTCTAATTTATATGTAACACTTAGACCATCTGTTTCCCTCAATTTGCATTGTATAGAATTGTATTTCTTAAGAACATACTGTTAAGACTATGACAAAGTAATTAAGTAACTACACGATATGTACTAAATTATTTTGTCTGATAATGACTTTGTATGTCCAAACCAGATACCTAGACTATTAAAGAGTATTACAAAATAAATGTCAATTCAATCGATACATCAATAAATTCTTATAATTCTGCTTCTATTGACATACAATAAATTTCTCAAAATGAAGAAAAGTTGGTCAAATTTTTTGATTTTTTTATTCTCACTTTGTATGTATTTATATTAATAACTTTAAGAAACTAAATTGAAAATTGATCCAAGTATGAAACGTATATTTCTTATTCATTGTAAAATAATTCTTATATTACTTTTTGTTTCTCAATCAAGAAACAAAATTAAAGTATTGTTTTTATTACTTTTCTGACTCATTTTCACACCCCCACATAAATGAAACAATTCAAAAGATTAAACGATAAAATATTTAACATATGATATACTTTCATATTATGAATAAAAGGTCACACATTTGTTTGAAAAAGGTAAACGTTTGATTAAGAAAAACTTGTACCTATTACCTTAAACTTATTGCCTGTGCCATATAAACGTATACAGTCGATTTATTTCTACAAAAACTGTTTACTGAAATTATCGTTGTGTGAAAAACATTCAGGTTTGTGTATTTTGTTAAGTTTCTTTGGCATGATTTTGAGAAAATCTTGTGAAAAAAACTTTGTTTTGGGTGTTTTGATGTCTGCAAATAAACACACAAGTAGTTTTGATAGCTTGATACATACAATACTAAACATGTACGGAAACCTTCAACTAACATTATTTTCCATGCGTATAAAACTACGTTCATTTAAAGCTGTATGTTTAGAACTAGAAATTTTTGATCTAGGAAAACCATATGATTTGAAATAATTCATTGCAATTGGCGAAAAAAATATGAATGAAAAATAAAAACGTTAGAGTATTGGATGCAGAGATTTTTTTTTTTTTTTGTTGACAATTCACACAGACCGAGCTAGTCCCAAACTAAGATATGAATCTTGTATTATGGGTACTAACACGGCGATACACATATACAATGCACTAAACACATATACATGTAACACCCAGACCCAGGACAACATTTTGCCTACACTTAATTACAACCATTTTGATAATGATGAATGTCGAAGTGTAAAGTTGTTATTTTAATGTAAAAAGCTAATGTGAAGTTGTATATGGTTGAATAAATAACTAATAATGTAGAATACTATGAGTTCACAAAAGTGTTTGTAATATGAATAAAAAAATATTTGTAATATCAGTTATTTTAGAAGGATTAACTATGTAACAGTTACGAGACATTTTGAATGTTTTTTTAGTATTCTACAATGCACATCCGTTACTTAATTATTAAAATCGCGATCGATTTCGGTAAACCTATACCATTGACGAGCGATATAATACTGACTAATATTTTTGTTAAAACATCTACCAAAACAAAATAATTGAAAACAATAGCTGCACCTGTTAAGGATTAGGCATTGTAAACATTGTGAGAAGAGGTGATTTAAAATGATTTATTACTTTATTTAGAATATTTACTTTTGAATTTAAAGCTTTATTAATTTCTAATGTTTCCAAAGAACATAGTTCAAAATAATTATTTATATTTGTATATTTGAACGAACTATTTGTTTTTATGAAATTGTGATCAAATTCAATAATATGTTTTAACAAAAATATTAGTCAGTATTATATCGCTCGTCAATGTTATAGGTTTACCGAAATCGATCGCGATTTTAATAATTAAGTAACGGATGTGCATTGTAGAATACTTAAAAAACATTAAAAAAAAAATATTTACCTAGAATATGTTATCGAATTGAATGTCGCATATTCGTTATTTAAAATGCGTACTTTACTTATAAATTCATTTTTTTTTCATTGTACATTGAGGTTTTACTATAGAAAAAAGTATTATAAAGTTATGATTTATGCAATTTTATTTAAAAAGGCCGAGTTTATTTCTAGATTGCAATATCTTCCATCTGACCCGGTTATTCGTATGTAAAGTATTAGCAAATATTTCTTACAATCCTAAGAAAATCTAATCATTGAGATGTTTTAATATACCATTATTCTTTTACATATTTTTCTATAGAGAATCATAAAAGAAAGATCCTACAATAAGAAGCGATATAAGGAGAGTTTATTATAAGATTTCGTGCCACTAGAAAAAAGTTATCGTTTAATGGGAAAAATACAGGCCATTCACAACACGAGGAGTTTTCGGTTCAATATATACATAAGTGTTTTCATCCATAAGAACTTTGGTCTTTATCTACGAATTTATCTATGTATATCAACCCCAGTAGAGAAATAGCTAGAAAGCTTTGTTAGATCGTTTATGATCACTCCTGTTCATAGTGGGATTACGGGAATATTTCGTAACATTTATTTATTATAGATACTTATTTTGTATATTCTGTCTATTATAAGAATTGAATAAAATAAAATATATTTTCTTTCTGTTGTTGTAAAATCGGTAAGCTTATTTACCTCAGTAGGTAAATTGTTCGGGAGAAGTTTGATTGAGAGAGTGCGAAAAACAACTGAGCGTAATATATAGGATGCGTAAGGAGTTTTTTTGAATGATAGAGGGTTCACCGATTAAACCTTCGAATGATCGCAGAGAATTTTTAGGTAAACACCAAAAACTTTTATGTAGACTTAATTGCGAGGACCGAGAAAGATTTTGGCTTGTGGTGGGGTGTCATTCCAGTTAATTTGCGAAATCTCTTCACTCTGCGTTGGGAGTTCCCGCTCGTGTGAAGGTAAACAATACCCTCCCAAAGTGGTTTACCCTAACTAAATGAGTGAAACAATGTTGTGTTATGTCGCCGTGGCTGTTCAGTATATTCTTTGAAAACTAATGATGATGTGGGGACGATTAGGACATCAGAAGCAAATGCATGATGAAAGGATGACGAAGAGGTGAGACAAAGTGCGTACGTTCTAGAACTACGTATGTATTTTGAGCATGTGGGTCTAATTTTAAAGGACGATCGCGTATTGAGTTAGAGAAATCGGCTTCATATTTATGAGAACCTGGATGAATATAAAAAAGCAAAAAAATAATTATGTTAGGATAGATCAATATGGTGTTCTTTTCTCCCTGCCTACCTCACCAGGGACACGGAGTCAGACTGTAGATAGATAGGTAGGTACGACAAAATTTTGCTTGTTTTCGAGGAAGTCACCCAATTATTATTGTATTTAGCATATGAAACATTTCTTGCGAAAATTTCACGGACAATTTTTTTTTTTTTTTTTTTTTTTTTTATACCATCACGGCATATCCCACGGACAATTTTACTTTTCAAAATGACATTGCTACACTATTTATAACTGAACATTTAGAAACTGATGCTCTCTGGAATATATTTTATAAAGTAGGAATTTCACGGCAACAATTAGAATTTATATGGTGTTTTATAATTTTTATGTGATAAAAATACCCCCATTGAGTTCATAATTACGTAGTTGTGAAAATAATTTGTTTATTTTTTCCCCAAATGTGAATATCCTGAAAATAAATCTGAGTCATCAATCATCGACAGGACCGTCACAGAGATTTTATGTTCAATCATTAAATCGAAATAAAATCACTCATTCTTTTTCATATACATCAGAAACTTTTTCTGTCATTTGAATTTATAAATTTATTTCCACAAAAAGTCAGATTATTTATTTCAATTTCATAAAAAGTTCACGTACCTAGTTGTATCGCTGTACAAAAAACTTTTAATAAATGGACTGACTAAGGATATTGTTTACATCTTACAGTTTTCAATGTGGGCATATTATTTAACTTACTTACTTGGTAAACTTAAAAACCATGTACAGGTTTTAACTGACGCTATGACAAAAGCTGAAATGAAGATCAAAGTTAGGTATTTTTTAAAAAATTTCATACAATCAGATCTTGGAGACTCGATTTACATGCCAAAAAGTATTAAGAATATTTTTGATTTCTAAGCTACTCTTGATTAATAATTTCAATCGCTTTAACTCCGGAAGCAAGCAGAAACATTCTGTTCAACTCAAGAATCGAACCCACCAATCCCTCACTCTTTTGGCGAGTCTAAAGAACGCCAGTCAACCTATTTGAATAGGTCATTTTTTTGTCAGGTTCCCATCTAGAGTTTGCGAATACAGGCAGCTTAGGTACTAAAAAAATACATGAATTTTTTTTTTAGAAACCGCTCATTTAGACAAATTTATAATCAGTAGAATATCAATAACCAATTGTATTTACGATAAAAATAGTTTAGAATTTGCATTGATACATTTTTTTTCCGGGATCAAGGTAAATTGAAACATAAAAAAAGAAGTTAAGCATTAAAAAGAAATATATACGAGATGATTAACTGGAGAAAAGGACATGACAAAAATAATAATAAATCAGTCAAATTGAAAAAAATTGTCTTTCAGAAATCTGAAGGCAATTAAGATGGGATAGGGGGGTGGTTGACGAAACTTGAGATGAATAATTTACGAGTTGGCCTTCTAAAGCTGTAAGCTGTTTGTAAAGGAAAGGATAATATTATATACATACAAAGTATTATTATTATGTCACTGATATTTACTTTAAAATGTCAACAACAGTGATGAGATGAATACTCTTTTGGCCGGATAAAGTATAACGGATTAGTGTAACGAAAATGGTGAAATCCTTAACTCGATATCAAATTGGTAAATAGTTAGTCATTGTAGTGAGTTTTTAAGAGCATGTTACTCTTTAAATGAGACTGAATGTAAACGAAAGCAAGGACATAAGACGTATCTTTGGATAGCTGAGGCGTGATGAGTGGATGAAAGATACGACAACAATAAAAAAATATTTTCTCCATGAAGCCCAGTGACAGAAGAAGTGTTGGAGGGCCAAAGCTGAAATAGATGAAAAGCGTAGAAAAAGACCAGAGAGCTCTAGGTGAGACCCATTGGTGATGGGGAGAGAGAGAGACGGAGACGGCTTTTTGAGGAGGCCAAGATCCACACCGAGTTGTATTAGCAATGATGACAATGACGTTAGTGTAGACAAATAATAAACTATCTAAAAGAGTAGATACTTTTTAAGATTTTATATTTGATGGTTGGCAGTGTTATAGATTTAATTTTAGAATAAATCTTGGCTTGTAATATAAAAGTTACCGGATATTTATTTGATCTCTAGTTGGGCATTCATTACTCTCTTTCCTCAATCCATGTTGTCTCGTATCTTATTTGCTTAAATATTTCAAAGATGTATCTAATCACTATCAACGGTGACATATGAACAGAAACGAAGATAAATTATTTAAAGTAAAGAATTGAGAAAAGGTCTATGTAGGTGCTAAGTTGATATTAGTGATATGCCTCTCTACTGAAATTTAAAAAGAAAAATACACACAATAAAAAGTAATAAAAATACATCTATCCGTAAAGTTTTTCTGTAAAAGAAAATCACCTTGGAGAATCGAAAACTTTCAAAACAAATAACAAGAAATAGATTTTACAACTTTGTCAATTGAAACGATCGTTGCGGTATGATGAAAAAAAATCATGTAAGACAATAAAAATATTCGCATCGTGTCTAATGTTTTATTTTATTTCACTATCACCTTAGCAATCTTTTGTTATGTGAAAAGTGTGGAACGATATTATTGTGTTACTAATAAAAAATATATTTCTGATAAATTCATGTGGTTATCGAAAACTTTTACAACCGAATGTAACATCACCTTTTGGTCAAATGACATAAAATTTTCAACATTCGCAGGATTTTTTTGTTTTTTTTATATGTAAAAAATTAATGCCTGATAGTGTGTCGATGGTTAATCGCATTTAAAATATGGAATTAAATTAAAATATTTACTAACTACTAAAAAACACAAGCGTGAAATTTCTATGGGAGAACATGTTTCAAAGTTTGGCATCATTCCTCATAGTTCATTATAATCTTGATTCGGGTTAATCTAGATGTAGATCAGTGATTCCCAAAGAGTACGCTGCAGTTCCGTCAACAACCGTGTACGAGTATGCAAATAAAATTACATGAATTGAGCAGAGTCTTTCGTTGTTTTCTTTCCAATCCGCAATCAATTATTCAAGAAAGTCAAAAAATTTAAAAATTAACTGATGTCAGAAAAAAAATCGACTATTTAGGGAGTCGCAATCCGAAAAAGATTGGGATTCTCTGATTCAGATAATTAAATGGAATTATGACAACGTTTTTCGTGAAATTACTTTTTTTGAATTGATATCCTTTAATCTTTAATTTTGACAAACTAGGAAAGTGATAGTATAGGGTGAAAGCCAGATGAAATATTCTTAATCCTTAAAGGAAATTCGTAATATATGTTACATATATCGTCACATTACATGCATTGTAAAAATTTAGAAATATGAGACCACGTTGATATGCAATTTGCAAGTGAAAATATGAAAGCGGACTTTGAATAACAATCTATGTAATATTATATGTTTCGTGTAAATAAAGCGTTTAAATTTTCGATCAAGTTTTGTTAGAATTTTCAACAACATAAAGAAAAAGAATATACATTATAATCTTTTTCTTTATGTTGTTGAAATCTCTTGAAATCTGTTGTTGAAATATAGAAATCTCACGGAATAATCCAAGCACAACCTTAGTTAGCAAAGAGCGCCCTTGAGGTGGATTTTTTTTCACAAAACGGCGCTTTACAAATCATCCAAATAATAATAAAATATACGTTAAAGTATATTTTATTACAAATTTATTAGTTGAAATGTTTTTAATTACTTCATTCATGACTTTTTGTAAGAAATGATTAAACGAAAAAATGAAGCATTATGATTTATTTTAATTTGGATGAAATGTCTATTTCGAAAACACAAACGGAATTTTAATGAAACTCACATTTTTAAAAATTTTGCTAATTTTTTCTTTGTGTTTTAAAACATATTCAATAGACATTGTGTTGGGGCAATATATTAAATAAAAAACCAAAAAAATCTCGATATATCTCAATTCCAATATGTATAAAAAACAAATAGTCGTGAAAAGAAATGTTATTTGAAATCATCACGGTACTATTTTATTATGCAAAGCAGAACGATGTGAATAATTTTTTAGTTTTACCATTTTGTAAAACGAATATGAAAATATTCGACATTATTACGTGGCGCCATAACCCAATTCCATAACAATGAGTGTTTGTTTAGCAATATATTAGCTATTACACGAAAGAAATAATATAAAATGGGGGAAAAACAGTAAAATTGATTAAGTGCCTTTAATAATATACGAGAAGCAATATATTGACGTCCTCACCATAATATTATTGCATAAATTTAGTTATCCACGTTGAATGAATTAATTATATATTATTTGCCATTCAATTTTTCACTCAGGAAAAAAAGGAGAAACAAACCGATGATTCTGTGCTTATTGTCTCATTTCTTCTCAAGACATTTATAAATAGTGCTCTCCTTGTTCAGTAACTATATTTTACTATTATAACTAACTAAGTAAAGGTTTTGTGTGAAAATGGGTATTAGATATAAAACTTATTGAAAATGATGAAAGCACCTGGCACCAGGATAAAATAAAAGCAATGATAATTATTCAGTGAAATTTTACTTGTGATACAATTAGTGATGGTATTATTTCATGAGAAATACAATACTTATTCTCGATAACGAAATTCGCCTGAGTCCTTTGGTACATCGCGGTTGTTATGACATTATTAATATCTGTAATAGAAGTTCTCTATTAGCTTAATCGCAATAAAATTAAATTGCTTTGTAGATTTCTGGAACTAATTGGTGTAATGGAAAGCCGATAATAATAATGATATAAAAATAATTTCGAATTGAATAATTTTAACTTTATAAGAATTTCAATATTTTTTTATTAAGTTACATTATCTAAACTATAAAAAAAACAATCTGCATATATTAATCAGAGCGTGAGATTTTAAAGACAATCAAGTTTTTACTAACTGGAGGATATAAAATGGCTAATACGTGATCTATGTAGTAAAGAAGATATACCTACATGGCTGTGAGCTTTCTCGTAGATAAAATGTCTAGATAACATATCCAGATCCTTTAAGGAATGAACACATTGGGTATAGACGAGAGAGCATATTTTCCTGTACAAATGAGCTATTTTAGAGACAAACATACTATTATGAATAAGAAAAGATGTGTAAAGAAGTAGCTAAGCTGGTATTAAATTCTCTTAGTTGGAATTAATATGGTAAATGTATCTAAATTATTTCATTTAAATCTTATTATTACCAAGAACTATGTTAAACATGAAAGAATAAATTATTCTCTCTATCTTTAGTATGTAAATACCTACATATTATAATCTGAATGTACTGAGGCAAAGTTAGGGGTACAATTAAGAAGCTGCTCTTAGTGAGCATCGTATCTTGGAATAAATTTATGCGATGACCCAATTATGGGGTTCACTCGAGTATTTGATATTTAAATGTAGGGTTTATTGGATAGCTTATTATAACGATATATTAATTTAGTATAAAAATATTTGGGTTTTAGTGGAATACAAATTTATCGGTTGATTTCTAAAATATAGGGTCGATTTCTTAAATGGCTGAGGTTATTTCTACCCATTTTTTTTTTTTCTTTTTTACCATAAACAACCCGAGGTAAATAAATATATTTCTATATTTCTGTCCTTTTCCTAAATGAAACAAAAACTATGAAAGCACTACTCTATGATTAATCTATGGCATAAAACACTTCTTTCCGGCTTTTGTCAGGTTTTCTTTTTGCCGCCCATGTTGATATAATTCATTTTATAATCCAGAAATTTAACCCATAAACGACTTAAAAACACTCAATTTGTAGAAAATATTTAAGAGAAAATTAAATGTAATAAAAATATCCATTAATATAAACAAAATAAAGTTAAAACACGAATTAGAAATTACTAACAAAACGTCACACAAGTCTAATGACAGTATAAACGTCAAACAAATAGTTGGTATCTGTTATCTGTGGTTGGTATGTACTTTGGGTAGAAATAACCACTTTTTCGCGGAATATTTTTGTTTGTATACAAAAAAAAAAAAGGGTGAAAATAGCGCCTCCGTTCTTAAATATATATCTTTCTTATAGGTTTCTCTGAGGTTTGTGTATTTTTGAAAATATTTTTACAATGTTTTTTAAAACAAAGCATGTTTCATGGATGAAATACATTTTTATGGCAATCATAATATCACAACCTGTATACTACCTCACTAATGAGAATAATTGCCATAATGGTATAAATATTACATTTTAAAGGTCTGTGGTAATTCAGCGAGGAGACATGCTTCCCAGACGGGATCTGTGTCTTGGTTTGCGCAGTTCACTCATTGATTACTATAATATTAGAGATATTCTGCTGGTAATGATTTTAATTATTATATATGTAAAAAAGTAAACACGAAGTACTCGTTTGCACATAAAATTTAAATAACAAAATAATGAGGATTGTCTGGAAGATGTTGTATTACAACAAGTACTCGCTCTGAGTACTCATTGTTGGTGTACTGTTTTGTACTTTTTGATCTGACTTTTATTTACAATATTGTTCTAATCATTTTATTGTAGCAATTTTGTACTTAATAAAGATTTTGTACTATTATTAATTACTAATTTAAGATAGGTATAACTTACGATTTTAACATCACGAAAAATATTTAGATTCACCATTATAAATCCTTATTCTTTTTTAACGAAAAATAACCGTGGAAAAGATACGGTTTCAAATAATATTTAATAAAATATTACTGAAATTTGAAATCCCTCAAAGGTGTGAAAAATTCTAATGCAGCAAAAAAATATCGGAATATTTGCTTCTGTAAAAACAATGGGAATATTCGATTACAAGAAGTCGAATTCCAATTTTCATGATATATTGATTAAACGTAAAAAATATTTTGTAGATATAATCTTGGATACAATCTTTTACACTGTCATCAAAAATTTACAAAAATATATAATAAAAAGATTGTGTAAGATAAAAAACAAACTGATAAAAAAATTATAATATTACGATCTTTCGTACTGTCACCAAAAATAGAGAGGAAAAAACTGATGAAATTGTTAGAGGTATAATTTAAGCTCATGGTAGGTACTCACATTCCTGGTAAATTACTTATTGTAGTTGAGGAAAAAAGTTATCGTCGGGAATTTTGCTAAATCCTACAAATCCCATCTTGTCTAACACTGTTTAAAAAACACTTTTTAAGTTTTCATATACTCAAAGGTAATCTGACTTTTTTAGTTTTTAGAATATCTAAGTTTTACCTCCACTATTATGGAAATTGGTGACGAACAGTATTATCATACGAAGCTGTTGATTTTGCTTTTCATTTGAGTCTTTAAAAAAATATTTATAGTTGCAAAACTTGTATGCACTTTTATAATAATAATAATGATGATTTATTAAAGAAAATATACATTACAAAATTATCATACAACAAGCAACCCACTAGGCGAAACCCGTACAGAGGTAGTGTCTACATGAAATAATATTGTTTACTTCAAATCATAGGTAAACAATTATCTTTTTGATAACAAAATTATAAATAAAAACAATATATTGACGTCACGTAGATGCTGATAGGGGTGTTTTTGCAATTTATATGCTTACTGTATACAATTTAGAACTGTACAATTGTAATGTGCCAATGAATTTTCTAATAACCAGTAGGTAGTAGTTGTGATATGAAAGATAAATTATCCTGGCTGGAACGTGTTGGGAGTTTCCGTTATTTATTGGTTAAAAAGTGTATTTTTTTTCTTCATATTTATGATTTTTAACAGTCATCCATATCATAACGCTTAGAATAGTGACACACGTGGGTACAAAATAGCTCTAGATGGCGTAGAATTCTTTTAAACTTAAAGTTTTCGAAAAAAATAGTTAATATTTAATATTTGTGATTAACTAAGTAAACATTTTTAAGTATATTGATTTTCCATTCTGTGAGTACAGAAACTAAACCCACGCTGTATGTTAATAGAAGGTAAATTATGTAAATGCTATGTGAATATCTCTTTAGTAGAAATGGTGTGTAGAGGGAGAGATTTTGGAGGTCGAAGGAGATGGGAAGAAGAAAAAGTTGTGGCCCACTTACTAAGGAACCGAAGAGGATGTGTAGATTTACTCAGATATTAGGGTTAAGAGAATTAAATACAAATATGTGAACACATCTAGTTATGTGCCTAATGTACAAAAGTAAAATACAATAATTTTATCATGATTCTTGAAACTTTGGAAAAGAAAAAGCAAATCTCTTTCTATCAATGTGTGCGTGAAAATATTACATAGAAGTTTTATCGCTCATTGATAATATAATTATTTTGTAAAGGTTAGAAGTAATATTAAGTACTTAATTGTATATTATTATTCACCTTCATTATGAAGTATTATGATGATACAGTAAGAATACATTTGTATACCTGTATATACATATATCGGATGTACCTAATTTATTATTTATGACATAAATAAACTATATATTTTTCAGGAATATAAGAAATCAACAATTATTTATCCTTCATTTTAAAATTAATTGTGTAAAATAAATGTTAGCCTATGTATTTCTCTTTGTTTTATATAAAAGTAACATATTGTTAGTGATGTATTTATTATAACACCTCTTACGTAAATATAAGTAAGCTTATCATTATTGGATTATTATATTAGTTGCATATTGATCGATAAAGAATGACACAACTCTTTATAATACTTAGAATTTGTTCTAAAAATGTAGTATCCTCCATAAAATTTTGTACGTTAACTGATAAAATTGTTCCGTCAAATCTTCGGCAAAGGATAGGGTTCCATTACATTCGGTAGGTTTTGGAATGCCCTGTAAAAAGTAGGTTTTTGGCAGGCATCACAAACAAGATATTTAAAATATTTAAACTAGCGACGAGCTATGCTAGTATGCTACACATTCTAAATGACCTATTTCATTATTTCGAATAGAAAGTCTGCTGGCTACATTATTTGTGAGAGGTGCCTAGACAGGGCAGGCAGATAGATGGAATTGAGAATATTTGTGTAATTGATAATTATTCTCTCGCCGAGAATAAAGTTCTTTGTTTAGAGCGATTTTGTGCCAATTAAGTAATTTCTTCACAAACCATAAATATTGTATTCCTATAAATATCTTCTGAGATAAGTAAAGATTCAGTTTTAGAACTTGCAATGAGGAGGTATTTCTGGAGGAAGTAGTTTGAGCATCCTTCTCAACTAGGACAAGAAGAATATTAACTCGAGGTGGTCGATAGCCTGAGAGTAATGTCTAGGACTTTCAACCGAGAGATACGGGTTCGATTCCGCCCGCTACCAACCTATTCCACCTTCACGCAACAAGTATATTGTTTATTCTCAGGGTGTCTGAGGTGTATGTAAGTGCATTCAATATCCAGATTGACAAAAAAATCCATGATTTACTTGCTTGGATATTTGGGAAGTTATATTTTGTCCACCGTCCACTTCATTTAAATATTAATAATTTTAATTGGACACAAACGATCCTAAGCGAAAGCTACCTGTAATTATCAAGAGAAATATATGACATTATACTTAAAGTTACGTACTAAGTAAAATATTATTAATAATGATAATAGTACGATGCCCAACCCTATTAGTGTAACATGTATAGTATCCTTTATAGAGCTTTATATATATCTACACTATTCCATTAGCTCGTGCTCATACCATTATAACGATTAATATTGAAGCCATATGTTTCTAATGTAACATCTAATATTATACAAACTAGACTCTAGATTGCTCCTTATCAGATTCACCAAAGCGCCACAAAGCAAATGCATCTCACTGGTATCACAAGCATCTACATAATTTAATCACATCACGAGCAATATTCAAATCTTTATAAAAAATGCATGGATGCATCGAGTGAATAGGTAAATTTTATACCTATTTACCAATGTGCTATCAAAAAGTCAAAAATAGAGGTATCTGCAGAGTTATGGAGGAGGTTTAAGTTCAGCAGTGGACAGAAATGGCTGTATAAGTAATAATTTATACCATCGTGATATATCCCACAAATGGGGTGAAATGTGAACTCTCAAGGTAAATGAATAGTAAATATTGTTCTCCGCATGCCCGAAGACAGACTACCACCAAGTTCTTTGGAAGCTGTGGGAGAGGGCAGAAGACCGGTGGACCGGAAGAAGATGTATGTATGTATGTATGTATTATGACACGTGGCGCGGAGATAGCCCTCTTGCCTTCAAGTCGCGAGGTCAAGGGTTCGATTCCCAGCCAGAGCAAATGACTTTTTTCAAATTGTCTGTATTATGTGAATAGTGGCGTTTGTACTCATAATGCAAGATTCATATCTGAGTTTGGGACTAGCTCTATCTGTGTGAATTGTCTATGCCTGTAATATAATCTTTTGTGTTTTGTGCATTGAACATTGTTATTCGTTTCAAAATGTGTAAAGTTTTTAATTAAATAATCAATTTCTTAATCACAAGTTTTATTTCTTGTGAGCAAGAAAGTGGTAAACCAAATTATTTCTAGAGAATACAAGAACGTTGTGTTTTGTATACAATAATATGTTGTGTGACATTATCTGATTTGACAAATAAAATACTATCAAGACAATAATAATGTAAGGGTTGGATTCCTTATTAAGTTAATGAAAAGTGTGAATTCCCTACGTCTTGTGTTAATGGGATTGTGTGTTCTTACAATAAAATGTAAGTATCTACAATTTATATAATTACACAAAAGATTTCGAGAAACATTGGTCGGAACAAAGGGAAAAAATTGGGTGAAACAAAATAATTAATATTATATAAACACCACCTGTGCTTGTTCAGGGAGTAACAAACTTTTAGAATTAATGTGCCTACTTAAGTTGGTAACAAAAACAAGTTCTAACGTCATTTTAAAAATAAAGTGCCTCGAAATATAATTTAAAAGGAAAATAATTTGGCAACGAGTATTTGTTTATTCGTATATGAATAATTAATTGATTTTCCTATCATGTTTAAACACGAAAGATTGATGGTTATATTGAATAGAGAATGAGATGAAGATGGATGATTATAAAATTGTAACGTTTATTGTTGCTTACGTAAAGTACCGCTTGTAAGAAGAATCAAATGAAATTACAACATCTTATCAACAAAGTGAATCATAAATCTTACGCCTTATTTTATTACATACCTAGTCCATCATATAAAAAGCTTTTGTTATAATCATATTTTATTTAATAAACAAATAGTATAAATCCACGTTTATTTCTTCGTTCCATTTCTCATATTGCTTACATTAAATAAACGAATATAAAATATCAATATAATAATGAGAGCCATAAAACACTCGGGTATTAATGAGTTATGTTCGGGAACACACCTTCCTTCAAAAGTTAATAAACATGCTGGAATATCCACAAGTATTACAACAGACTGGGTGTCATAATATTATCCCTGTTACAGTCGTAGGTATTATATTGTATACACAGCAGCTTTGTAATAAAACGGCACGACCAAAATAAACACAATATTATTAATGAAAGCACCGAACAATTCCATTAATGCTTTATTAAAGAAGTTAACTTGTTGTTAAATTAGCCATAAAGGTTAAGTGAATGTTATTAAACAACTTGTCAATGTGACTATTTATTATTTTGGCGCATGCGTTCAACTACCGGCGCGCACCGATGTCAGGTCCAACCTTAGAACGAATAATAATATTATTATCATCTATGTAAAGTAGTGTGTAAAGAAAAGTAAAATAATATGAAGATGGATAATAATATTGTTTAGTGGTTGCTGCTTGTATCGAGGCGTTTGTGTTACTAACGTTGCGTGAAACAGGCGCGGTATAGCGGGGCAAAGCTAACCGCTTGGATAGGCGGCGAGTCGGCTGCTAGGCGACTAATGCACTTGGCCTGGCCGTGACCTTCCACTAGGCTGTACAGAGCCCTTGAATAGCCCACCTTCGTGTAATAATAAACTTTAAACGGTCCATTGATTACCTGAACGGTATTATCGCATTTCTAATACATCACCGGCTCGTCAGTTCCGTTCATTTCAATATTCTCAAGGAAACGGATGTGTGTTTAACTGTTGTTATGATACTTTACATACATCAGATAAAAATATTATTTCATCATCATTATTACATCATGACTAAATAGGAAATGGGGTGAGGTCTTGTTTAACTTATTATTGATTTCATTATACATTTCCTTAAACGATTAATTATGTAGGCGAACAAGCGTTTCTAAAAATAACAATATTTTATTTGATACACATTTCCGACAAAAATAAAAACTCATTTCAGACTGAAAGAAATATTTCAGAGCTAAGAAACATTTGACACAACATCTAATATATTGTGCAGGTAAATATTTCTGAAAATGTGATTGATTTTGTGTAGTCACACATTCTACATAATAGTACGTCATTTTCGTCTGTTTTGAAAAACTTACACGGGATTCAATGTATTTTATCAAATATACGATACATTTTTGTACCTATGTGCTACGTCTAAATTGTGTTACAAAAGTTGTCAAATATTGTAGGTATTGTAGATGAAAGAAAACAGATTCATGAAATAGGGTTGTTGACGTATAATAAATATGTGGATAACAAATCGGGTCAATCCTATTTACACAGAATATCCCGAAAGGGTTAGCTCCTTTTCATAAAATATTGATAGGGATATGTAAGATACTAGGCGTGGGCCATATTTCATGAAAAATAATCTTCATAGCACCTGTTCCATTTCGTAATACGTAAATACTCATGTATTAATATCTGTGAAATTTAATTTTCTTCTTAATTGACAAGAATTTATTATACAAGAAAATAAGCGTGTAGTACCTTATGTTGGTAATTGACTGGGAAGAATAGTTAATATGCATTATTTTTTTTCTCAAGCATCTTTCTGTCGTTAGATCTAGGTCTTTGATATATTTATCTATTGGTCTCCTTCTTGGGTAAGTTCAGCGCACTTTCTACTAGCGGAAGGTATACTTGTGGTTGATTTACGCATAAAAGTACTATTAATAGTTTAAGTGTATGCGTTTTTTAGTTTCATTTTTATAGTTGAATTTTTATTGAACATATTGTAATTGTGTGAATGTTAGATCTATATGTGCGTGTTTGCTTGATGTCTGCTCGAGATTGAATGCATGTATCTATAGATATTGTGTGCATGGTCTGGATGTTTGATTATTTGTGTGAATTTTGCTGATTTTTACTGATTATGTATATTGAACATCTGTAATGCGCCTTGAAATAAATAAATAAATAAATAAATAAATAGTCATTACACAATTAAATATTTTTGGTTAGTGATATGAATTTCGCTTTCACTAAGCTAACTATAATTTTTTTTGTATTAATCATCATTCAACTCACGTAAACAAGTCTATGTTCTTCTTATACGGTGCATGGTATAAAATCTGTCAAGCTATTCAAAGGAGTTTTATTAAATATAAATAAATCATAATATATCTCATATTCTTTATTTTTGTTTTAAAAAATAAAATTACGCTTACAAAAAAAGGTTCTTAAAGTCAAATATTGTGAATATCTGTCTGTTTAATTATGCCTTTTATAGTTGTTAAATACCCCAAAAATAATATGGAAATTCAAAAATATTTTATTGTATTCCCAAACTCCACAGTGTGTGTATAGTGTACGTGTGGGTTTGTAAGTAAGAAAAAATGGTGAAATTTTACATACATTATTTTTATATTTGTAAATGCATTGCTATTTGAAATGAAAAAAAACTTTGATTTCACACAAAGCAGTCCAAAGACATTCAAATGATATTAAATTCCAAAAATAAACATGGCAATAAGGAATATTTTGCAGAATCCTAAAACGTTTGATGTTTATTGTCATTTTTTCCATTTGATAGATTGACAAAGTTTTCGAAAGAAATATAACAATCAAAATATTATTTTGTTTCTCTATTTTATCATTTGGATTTTATCTACGTTTGTTCTGTCGTATCTTCAAAACTCATTTCTCAAATATTGAAATTTCATTGAAACTCTAATAATACATCATTATTATTCCTCTTCTATCAAGGTTTTTGAAAAACATTTCAAGCCTTGAGATCTTATCACTTCATTTAGGACTATTTGTATTTTGTCATCAGCCTAAAGAAGGAGGCTGGATAAATTAAATTTTTAACTTCTACAATAATAAATTACTTAGAAAGATAGTGTAACTCTTCTTTTTACTAAAGTAATATTACATGAAAACAAGAAAGAAAAGATTTTTTTTTCTCAAATGATAGCCATGGGAAATGAATAGCTACTATTTTTTTTAAATGAACCTTTTCATTTCTTCCACGTATCTTACCATAACACAAATGTTCATTTTCAAATGGCCCGAGGGTTCCTCGTTTCAATGAACCCTGAATTTTAAATCAGAAAACCGGTACACGAAGCAAAATACATACTCGGATGATCATACTAAGCGGCGCACTTGGAAAGGTGGAAATAATTTTTTTTTTGCATAAACAATACATCCACCGTAAGTATAATGTATGATAAGTATATAAATTTTAACTCATTCTAATCCTTCTTTGAGATTTCTATTGTATTTTACACTCCAAAGCACAAAACTGAATGTTGGATTATTCTGAACACGTAAACCAAATATTTTTGTACGTAGCGAATTTTATATATTATATTTTATACCTTTTACAATAATACTAAGAAAACATTTTCCATTCAAAAAGTTACATCATAAACACTCAATTAAATGGGTTTATAATATAAACACACATACATTACTATATTATAATGTATGTCAACAAGAATTATAAACCTTATTTAATTTATTAACCTTTCACCAATTTCCACGTGTACGCATTTTTTGAAATATGAGTTTATTGAAGTATTTTTATACAATCCTTTAGTATTATATATTTAAGTATGGTAGGAACATTCCATAGAAAGAAAGTAACTTTAATAATATAGACTTGTTTATTGGGTAATTCAAATAAATGAACTACCATACGAATGAGGGGAAAACATTATGTACAAGGCACACTAACTCTATATGTGTAGTACTCATGTGTAGTAGCTACCGTTTCCACGATGGTTACTTCGACGATAGATTGTGAGTTGTATTAGTTTCACCTGTAGGTATGTAGTAATATCTACATACATACAATAATCATTATCTGTATTAACGTTACGATGTTATAATATAACATACGTATCTACTTGACCCTCGCCTTACACGATACGTCCGTATATCTATAACGGATATATATCTAGAATATCACATTATCTACATATACTACAGTTATATCATATTATCGTCCCTGACAATATTCCTCATTACATTACCTTTATGTACATCATGCACGTTATATTATTCTTTCATGTTTTTAAATGCAAAACTCACCAGTACGTACGATCAGTATAAAACTATATCATATTGAAATAATTATAATAATATGTTTACTGTGAATACATTTTAATACAAATGGCTCTGATACCTGAAGTAAGAATTAAGTAGTTGTTTGAAAATAGACGGCACCTTGACCGTTTACAATGTCGATGAAGCGATAATATTGTCCGCTCTTTTACTTACCTACCTATTTACATCAACTGGATGAAGTGTATTATAATATAAATTATCAAAGATGATAAGGCATTATTAGTGAGGAAGGTTATTGTGAATTTCTAAAAAAATCATGCATTGGAAATTTGAGACACTTCTTTACCGCGGTGTAAATACGAATATTTAAAAACCAATAAAACAGATTTCTGAATTATTAGGTTAACTTTTCATATGAATTTGCATAATATTATGATGTTTTATTATCTTTCATTATCAGAAGTAGACTAGCAGTGAACTTATTGCATGTAGTAATCGCACGGGTAGTTCTCTTTGTGGCACAATAAATGAGACATTAAGAAAGAAGAACTGAAGATGTTTGATTTGTGATGTACTACTTAAAAACTTATATTATAACATATCACTGTAAAGCCATATACCTACTTTAGATTTTATTTTATTAAAAAATAGTATATGACTTTATCACTATTACCATTCTGCAGAGTGATAGCAGTATTTCGTAAAATAAATAAATAATTTGAATGACAATGATTTAAATATTTTATTAAAAAATAGTATATGACTTTATCACTATTACCATTCTGCAGAGTGATAGCAGTATTTCGTAAAATAAATAAATAATTTGAATGACAATGATTTAAATATTTTATTAAAAAATAGTATATGACTTTATCACTATTACCATTCTGCAGAGTGATAGCAGTATTTCGTAAAATAAATAAATAATTTGAATGACAATGATTTAAATATTTTATTAAAAAATAGTATATCTAAATTCAGTTCGTCGGTAGCCTGGAGGTAGAGTCTCGGCCTCGTGAACAAGGGGTCCGTGGTTCGATACCAGGTGCCGGCAAACTTCCCTTTCACGACACAAGCTTTTAGTAGCTTACTGTGAAAGGTGTATAAGGTTGTATTTGGGTTTATAAGAAAAACCCAGATATATCTTTTTAAAAAAAAAAAAAAAGGCTTTATCACTATTACCATTCTGCAGAGTGATAGCAGTATTTCGTAAAATAAATAAATAATTTGAATGACAATGATTTAAATATTTTATTAAAAAATAGTATATGACTTTATCACTATTACCATTCTGCAGAGTGATAGCAGTTTTTCGTAAAATAAATAAATAATTTGAATGACAACGATTTAAATATTTTTCATAAAATAGGACATGGTCAAGGATGCAAAGCTTTTACCGTTCAACTATGGGATGATATAATGTAATAACCAGTAGGTATGCAGTGCTGTAAAAACAAAAGGTTGTATGTAGACTGAACCTGTTTAGTGTGAACTATTTCCAGTTCATAATATTTTCAATCCACTGCGTCGACTCTTCAAGCCAAAATTCTAGGAATCTTATACAATGTACATCATAAATAGAAGAATTCATGGAACGTGTAAGCGAAGAGTACTTTCGAGAATCCACTCTACAACACTCTGTATTGAATAAGGCATGTTAGATACTTACACACATTATTCAAAGTTTCTGCATCACGAAACGGAAGCATCGAAAATTCTTCAATAATTTTTCACAGTGAATTTTAAAAGGGTTCATCTTCTATATTTAATAAACAAACAAAAAAGTTTGAAGGATTTTATTTTTATTCAAAAAATATTCATAATATTTATTTCTGTATTTCTAAAATAAACGACTTAAATATTTAAGTCTCCAACAAAGATTTTTTGGAAGTTATATAAGCTGATGTTATTTTTGTCAAATAAGGAATATTAAATTACAGTTTGAAAAAATGTAATAAATAGTAAATCCGGAAATAGTCATTATTCAAAACATATTTGTATTTATTTATATTGAGAAAAAGTATTTAATGAGTGGTATTTAAGCTGTGGATTATTTACACCAATCAAGGTGAAAGTAAATGTCAACATTTGAGGAAATTCGAAACATTTAGTATTATGTTTCAATTCTATCAACAGGGGTACATCAAGATGACATGGCGATCTTCTTCTGAGCTTGCCATGTCATCTTCAGCGCACTTGCAGACGTCATGATCAGGAATGTGAATTCACCAGGTGGAAGAACTTGGCGGAGAATAGATACAGGTGATGTGCAAATGAAGGTGCTATTATCTACCAGTGGATCAACGAAGGCTGATCTTGTAATTTATAGAAAAATAAAAAATACTGTAAAACCTAAATATAATAAAATATATTTATTTATTTATTTATTTATTCATTTGTATATATATATATATTTACAATATTCTTGTGAAACTAAAACCATGAATATCAAGCTTTTTAAAATAAATTTTCATGATAGTTATTGAAGCGTTATACTCAGTACACATTATTTGTGCTGTGGTGTTGAATTGTGTTGTTTAGATTTTAGTATATACATTATCAATCTCTACATGAAATAGAAACAAAATATTATTTATTTATTTATTTATTTATTCATTCTTTACTGTACATTGATAAAAAACAATTACATAAAAGGTATACATTCAAATTAAATACAATCAATATACAGAGGGCGAGTTTATCGCAAAGGCGCGATCTCTTCCAACTAACCCAAAAGTATTAACTTAAAAAATAAACAAACATATGATGAAAATAAAAAAACATACACACATATATATAAAAAGGGAGACTGAAAAAAAAAAAACAAAAAAACAAACATATATGCATAAAGGGAAAGGAAAAGGGGGGAAAAGGGGGGGGGGGGTTAGGAGTGATGGGTTTCAGGTTTCAGAGGCTGTGTTTGTGTTTGTTGAAATCATTTAGTTGAAATCATTATAATAAATATTATTTATTATAATGAATTATACCTGTCAATATATGAAATTACAGGTTGACACGATTATTGTACGTTAGCAATACAAACTCTTTCGTGTAAAGTACATAAATACGTTATCATTATATAGATAAAGTAATAATATGTGCACTTCTATTCAATATCGATTATTATAATAAACTCAATGATTCTGTATATCTGACAAGGTCGATAAGGGGCGGAGACTAACCTTGAATAGTCCACCATCATCAAGGTAAGTAAGCTACACAATTTACAATAATATTTTAGTATGAAACACCAGAAAGAAAATATATGAATACAATGAAAGTTATTAAGCTTGGTTAAGCGCTACTTTGCCTTTAAATTCAGTAGTATTCTTATCCCGTGGAGCACCCGGTAAAGAATTCGTCTCCCACTCTTCCCCGTAAGATTTCGAGTGTCCTGTAAAAGGCAGGTGTTCGAAAAAAAAACAAAGACATTGTACATCTTAAATTCAGCGATGAGGTTTGCCACCCATCCTGAATGTCTTGATTTTATATTGGCACGAAGAGGACAGCTTGCATGTTTCTTACATGCAGTTGGTCTACTGGCTACCCCACTTGTGGGATATGCCGTGATGGTATAGTAGTATAGTAGTAGTATTCTGAGTATTAGTTTGTAAAATGCTGTCTTTTTGGTGGTACATATTTAAACACGGAATAGCATCGTCGAGAGCATTTTATTTGTAGCGACAAATTTATTTGATAGTGATTCAAAATACGTACCAAGTCTGAAATCTTTTTGAGTATTTTTTTTAAATAATGCATTTGGTTTTCAACAGATCTTAATGCAGCTAAAGCTCCCCCACAGAAATAACAATGTTTATTTTGTGAAGCTTGAGTAGACCGGCAGCGGAAGAAATAAAATCTATGTAGAATCTTCAGTTGAAAATCCGAGATTCTTATAAAGTTTTTGCACAACTTGGATAGTCCACCATTTTCCTCACATAAACACATTAAAGGTAATGATCAGATATCATGTTCTGTTAAAAAAAGAACTGAATTTTATTTTTAAGATAAATATTAATAACATAAGATAAAATTTTCTTTGTGTTCTAGAAGAGATATTTAATTTAAGACACATACAATTATGTTGGAATATGCTTCGTAAAATTCCATTTCTTGTGTAGGTCTATAATGAAAGGAATTTAAGCTTTACATTATTTAATATTTCTATCTATGTATAAAAGTATAATATTATAATATCACCATTATTAAAACTCCAAAATTACTGTTTAAGACATTCATTCATTCTTTACAGCCTAACAAATTTCAAATTATTAAAGTTCATTCAAAGGTTCTCGCAGCAGATAAAATTTTACGAAAAACAATAAAAATCATTCAACTGTCACCAGAAGATAGGCAAAATACTTTTGCGCGCCATTTAAGAACAATATAGAATCAGCATTCAATATTACAGAATTACAAAATTTGTTATATTGTTCTATTCAACTTTCAAAACAAAAAACATTCTTAAAAAACATAGCGTTGGTTGATATTTAGTATTTCATAATAAGAAAATTTAAGCAAAACATTCAAGCTCACGGAAAATCAAAGATTTCTATGAGCCAATCATTCATGATTATTAAATTGAAAAGTAAATGAAGTATCCATTTGTTATTCAGTATTGATATTGTTTTCAAATATACGATGATATTGAATACAATAGAAAAAAAGCAATAGGTATAATTAAAAAAAATCCTAATTATTAATATATTAAGATAACTACAAAATGCTTTATATACGTAGGTATATGTGGAAGTTGTATGTTGTCTGATAGTTTGTAAAAGAGGTTCTTGTTTATGATAAATATTTCGTAATGGAATTGCTATGAGAACTAATTTGTTTGCGCCAGTCACCATTACATTTCACAAAAAAATACATTTTACGATATACTATCATGCTGCTATCAAGTAAAATTGCTACTTAAGTTACTCTTTTATTATATGTAGTTAAAAATTCTGCTTCTAATTTGATTTCTTTCGACTTTCTCTAATAAATCACGGATATAATATTTGCCTTAAAAAAAAGAAGTTGCTGTATAACCATGAAATTTTAATTTCACTACATGCAGTGACAATAAGACAATATATAAGTTTATTTAATTTTTATTTAGGTATTCTATAAAAGCGTTGCGAATATTTATCAATATATTTTTTGGATGGTTTTTCTATTAGTTTCATATAATAAGTACATTGAGTATACTACCGACCAATTTATGTATTTTACTGGGGTCGGATTATATATTGAAAAAGCCATTGTTGGACATAAAGAAAAGAAACTGGAAAAGAATAAAAAATATGACCTATTGTGTGTGTGAAAATCAAGAGATCAAATATACCTAATTCCAATAGGTGTGAAATGAACTTGTTAGCGCCAAAACACATATATAGAATTTGTCCTTTAAAAAAACTTTATCGAATCTCTTAATTTATTTGGGTTAGTTGGAAGAATTCGCGCCTCTGTGATAAAATCGCTCTTTGTATATTGATTGTATGATTGTACTTGTTTTAAATGTATTTTTGTGTAAGTTTGCTTGTAATCAATGTACAGTAAAGGATAAATAAATAAACACATCTTAGGTGATCCATTGTCTTATATTACGAATTTATAATACTGTATTTTAGCTAACTTGTTACAAGAATAAGTATGTTATATTAATGAGACATATCTACGATGTTACTAAAATGTTTAGTAACATGGCCTAATCCATGAGATGCGCTTGCCCTTTGCACGATTTTCTGCAAACCCTTTCAGATTAAAAGTAATAACATGGCCACCTCTATAATAATAGTAGAAATTGTGTCACAGATAATCGATACTATCCGGGTTCACGCTTCGCGTTGTCGTAGTCAGCAAATCACTGAAGCTTGTTTTCATTACGATTTTTCAGGGGATGTTTTTTGACGTGGTTTTCCGTTGAAATATTTCATTATTTCAATCCACTAATAGAGAAAACTGGTGGAATAGAAATTCCCAATTTCTACTAGTGATAGAATAATCTGAAAGTTAATACATGGATATGGAATAATCTCAAGTACCTAGCATAAATAATTTTTACTCTTATAAAATATTAAACTCATGTCGGCCGGTAGTTTAATTGGACAGGGCACATTTCGCGAAAAAACAAAAAAGGTATTTAACTTTAGCTCCTACAAATAATGTACCCTCTTTTATTGTATTGACTTATAAAATACATAGATTTCATTGTTTGAATCCTAATATTAACCTACAAAAATAAGTGCCATACCTAATCTCTGGATTCGAGAAGTTAAATGGGTTGTTCTAAATATACCTGTTTCTTACAGGACACTCATAAAGAATGTTTAATACGACATATTATAATATTTAAAATCCAGCAATGAAGTATGTCACCCATTTTGAATGCCTTAAATTAAAGATGTTTAATGTAAAATACGGGATGTTCATTACTATAATTAATGCTATTTTACTTTACACAGACATCTTTTATTCACAAAAGATTTAATTTCAAAATACGTCCTTAGATTAGTATGTCCTTGTATCATTATGATCAAACCTTTAATAGTAGGTAGTATTTACTGTCAAAATACCTTTCTCTTCATTCCTTGTAGTAAGTACGCTTTCAATTATAAAATTATGTCTGTTACTAATAATAATTATTATTACTGTTTCTGACATACCTATTTCAAATTTTCCCTTCAGACACCGTGTCGGGATGTAAGAAATGGGATCCTTGAACACTATAATATTATATTTCCAGCATCGTATGTACATACGTATACTCACGATAACTTGTGCTTGTCAATGATGGATAGATGGTAGATTCTTAACAAAAACCAGACACAATAGATATTAAGCGAAGTTTGGATGTATTGAACACACTTCACTAATTCACTGTGTCGGTGTTTAGGTAGTAGAATTCCATATCGAAATAAATAAAACAAGCGTTTTATTCTACTAATGATTTATTCGAGGAGAGAGACGTCTTTCGTCTTATAAGGACATTGTCAATCTGACATATGACTGAAGATATTGTCAGATTGACAATGTCCTTATAAGATGAAAGACGTCTCTCTCATCGAATAAATCATTAGTAGAATAAAACGCTTGTTTTATTTATTTCGACACTTCACTAAGTAAAAGTTTGTTGGAAATAACGTCTTGTAATTTTCTTTGTGTTATTTCATTATATTTCAATAATATTTTTATATATTAACAAACATATGTACCTAAATATTATCACAATCTTTCTCGCTTGTGGGTTGGACATCGAACCAAACGCACTTCTCTTTGTTTGTGGTGTGATTATGGTGGTATGCCTCATCGTTGAACTGAAGATATTGCTAAATGCCTTATTCGATGATGTTTTACGAATACACGCCTTTTACAGGACACTCGAAAACTTACCAAAAAGAGTGGCGAACTATTCTTTATCGGGGACTCCACGGTAAATTTATTTTATAATTTTTTCTACACGTCTACTGGTAGCAAAACGGATTTTCGCGAAATAATGAATGAATAAAAACGAAAATCACTAAACACACAAAAGATAAAGAAATCGTAATTTCTTTCAAATAATCCAGCCCACATCAATCACCCTTGCATTATATTGATGGCACCGTGATTACATTCAGGTTACATTTCCGAGGTTGAACATCACAAGAACAAACGTACATGATGGTAGAAGTGTTCAAAGCTTACACAAGATTACATAAAAATAAACTTAAAACTGTAGATGAATGATATTATTCTTACATAACAACAAAAATACATCAGATATTCGTTGAGAAACGATATTTTTGGTAAAAAGTGTTTTAAAAATAAACTTCCAAAGAAAATTCAATAACTAGACTTGATTGTTTTTTTTTCGTTGAAATATTTCTTTATTAGCTTTGAATTCTTTTAATATGCAATAAATTAATATTGACTTGAAAATAAAGCAATTAAACGGAGCTTTTTAATGAGAGCGTTTTGAAGTCGAGAATAAATAGAATTTAAGATATAATTGCGATACTTTTTCGAATTTGAACAATGGTAAAAGAAATTTCAAATGTATTTACTAAAAACTTCTCAAAGTGATTTTTTTAATTCGTAATATTGATAACCATAGAGCACCCGGCTAAAAATGGGTCTTCCACTAGTCTCCATAAGTTTTCGCGTGCTCCTTAAAAGGCAGGTGTTCGATAAATCTATCTATTCTATCTATCTATTCCCTCACGCCGTATCCCAAGTGGGGTAGGCAGAGAGAACGGAACGCCAATTAGATCTGTCCTTACATACTTCTTTCGCTTCCTCTACAGTCATACAATTTCTCATGCACGCACGTCGGTTTCTTTTACTCAAAACACGGCCGTCCTTGAGAATTTGATCTACATGATCAAGCCATGTAGTTCTCGGACGCCCGCGCTTCCTCACACCCCTCCTTTCAGTCAACATTTTACAACTTAAATTCAGCGATGACGTATGCCAACGATCTATTCTATTATATTTCTTTTGGCACGGAGAGAATAACTTGCATGTTTGTTTAATGCGGTAAGTACTGCATGTTTGTTATTTGTGGGATATTCCGTGATAGAACAGTATAGTATTCGTAGTAGTAATATTATTATTGACATGTCACAATAGTCATATAGTCAGATTGCCAGGTAAATTCTAAATCATATTTTAACCTAAATAAAACTCTAAATTATAATTTATTACATCCTTCTTCTTTGCCCTCGCCTTTATCCCAGTGGGGTTGGCTCACCTAGTCCTCATCTTCATCTATAATTTATTATATCCTAATTGAATGAATTGATTGTATGTATATGCTGTAACTATAAAATCTTGAATGTCATTATCTTAAATGTTATAGATTCATGTAGTTAATAAAATTAAAGTATCTCTTTTCGGATTAAAAATTTCCTTCTGATTATTTTAATTTATCTTTATCGTGGCGATACTTGCAATTCCTTGTTAAATTGGCCGCCACCGCATCAGTCAGCAAGCAGGTAGGCTTTAGTTGAGACGGGTTGATATTTCTCATAATCTTAATTAATTGTTAATCAATATTTTCATTCAAGGTCCCAACGGAATATTCATTTACTTCCAGCATCAAGTACTGAAATCCTCACATAAATATGACAACGCATTTGTAAATACATATGTTTATAAAATAAAGGATGAATAATTGCAAATAGAAACATATCCACCACAGCTAAAAGGTTGGTGCACTCTGCTATCTTGTGCCAACACTTATGTATGCAAGTGAGACGTGGACATGGTTAAAGAAGGATGAAAGTGGCATAAATGCAGTTGAAATGAGATCACTGAGAAGGATGTGTGGTAAAAGTCTGAGAGATCGTGTGCGTAACAGTGAGATACGAAAGGAATGTGGAATGAAAGTTAGTGTAATAACAAGGATGAATGTAAATAAGTTAAGATGGTTTGGGCACGTGGAAAGAATGAATGAGGACAGAATGACTAAAAAAGATATATTTGTCTGAGAGGAATGGTGCTCGGAGACGTGGACGTCCGAGGATTAAATGGCAAGATCATTTAAATCAAATCCTACAGGACGGTCACGTGTTGAGCACGTTGAACAGGAGAGCATGCATGAGGAATTGTATGACAGTGACGGAAGCGAAAGATGTGTGCAAGGATAGAAGGAAGTGGCGCTCGATCCTTTCTGCCTACCCCGCGAGGGAAGCGGCGTGATGGTATGTATGTAGGATGAATCTAGATTTGAAATATTTCCAGATACTTCCCGAACACCATCAGAGTAAACAGTTCGCTTTCATCGCAATTGTGGAGTAAGCTGTAAGCGGAAGGTTTCGAACCCAGTATTCTTTGCTAAAAAGTCGGAGACTCTATTATCAGGCTACTGTTTACCACATGCATGTATGTATATTTAAACTATGCCCTATTGTGGAAGTTCATAGATAGAAAATTTAGATATGAACACCATGAAACTAAGAGATTTTAAGATAAATAAGGAGAAGTGGGTTTAAGTATTCCAAGAAAGAGACGAGCGTAGAAATATAGAAGAGGTTTGCATCCAGCAGCGTAAAGATTTTCTTTATGTGAAAGTTGCATGAAATTGGGTTAGTTGGAAGAAATCGCGCCTCTGCGATAAACTCGCCCTCTATAGTGATTGTATGATCGTCGATTCGAGTTCGTCGGTAGTCTGGAGGTAGAGTCGCGGCCTTGTGATCAAGGGGTCCGGGGTTCGATCCCAGGTGCCGGCAAACTCCCCTTTCACGACACAAGCTTTTAGCTTACTGTGAAAGGTGTATAAGGTTGTATTTGGGTTTATAACAAAACCCAGATATATCTTTTTAAAAAAAAAAAAAATATGATTGTCTTTGTTTTAAATGTATTTTTGTGTGAATTTGCTTGTAATCAATGTACAGTAAAGAATAAATAAATAAATAATAAATAAAAATAAAGATTGCAAAGAAAGAAGAATAGTTATCTCTATTTAGGATAGTGGGTGTAAAAAACTGATCTGCTGGCTACCCCACATTTGGGATATGCCGTGATGGTATAGTAGTAGTAGTAGTAAAAACACTCTTGAAAATTGTCTTCATCTTTACCATATCTTTGGTAATTATGATGTTTTTTATGATATTTGGCGTGTATTTTGTCAATTTTATAATTATTTCCTCGGGTTTAAAGCTGGTATATATTATGGAGATGAAATACAAAAGGAAGGGAGGAAGGGAAAAGTGATGAAGTATGGGAAGTACAATATTATAGTCAGGAAGGGAACGAGGGACAGAGAGGGAGAATGAGAGACGGGTAAAGGAAAGGGGTAAAATTGTACAACATATATAATATAGATAGATACCTAGTACATCTTCATCAATTCTGTTGCAAAATGAAAAATGAAACAATGTGTAAATTTGGGTCACGTGATGAATAGTAATAAGGCATGTTGTTGAACGGTAATTCTTACCCGCGGGAGACAATACAGAGAAGTCAAAGTGTTTAATATTATAATTTAGTACCTACCGAAGAAATATTATTAATTTCGTTACGTTAGGTTGAAAGTATTTCTAATTTAATTCAAGGATTGAATCCGGTTTATTCATAATAAATAAATTGTGAAAACAAAAATATAGTATTTGATTGTAAGAAATCTTGTTTAGAATATTTACAAATTTTTGTTGTTGTGAGAATGATGGAATTGGTGAACGTTTTCACAGACACCGAAAGTGATCACTTAAACCAGCCTAGAGCCAATTCGTAAACGTTGGGATACCTTTCTCACTTATTCCTATTACTTTTTGTATAATATCACATTGTGTTAACACTGTCCTCCAATCGAGATACCTACCTAAGAAATCTTGGTTTTGAGGTTTCAACTTTATATTGAACCATCATTCTGCTGCTGCTTCAATTGTATTCTAGTTATATTTATAAACAAAAGCAATTTTTTTCGATTTTAAATTTAAAAATCTATCCATCAAGACAATTATTAAAATTTATTCAGTACGAAGATATTAAATTATGATATGTTGAAATAGCTTTATTTCTCGGATATTTCAGGAGTCCAAGGACTCCTATCTATCCGTTTAGGTGACAATTTATTAATATTTGAACTCTCTCTAGTCTAATACCACTATGCCAGTGTTGGCATCTCCGATCCTACCACGTCAGTGGTAGATTAAATTAAATTATTAAATTATAATATTAAATAATCAAATGAAAGCGATTGGTATATTCTAATTCAACCATAAGAAGTAAATGCGTCCCGATGCTCACATAAAAACTAGCAGCCAATAAAAGTTTGTGTATGATTTTATTTTATCTGCAATATAATTTAATGTTTTGTGCTGGAGCACCTACTGTTGGTCTGGATTAAAATACATATCAAGATTGATAATGGTAGCATCATTCGTGTATTGGGTGCAATGCCAGAAAAAAAGAGAGAAATTTTATTGTATCTGCATGGAACTTTGTAAACAGTGTATTATTTTTCTCTTTCTTATTTAGTAAAGAAATACATAGAAATATATAGGCATACGTGAAAGTTCATATTTATTATAAACGGGCTGAAATATTCATAAGACTAGACTTTCAAATAAAATAATTATTTCGTTTTAATACCAAAGTGTTCATAAAAGAAAATTCACAAATATATATTTCTTAACTTTCTGGAAACGCCTTGCCGTTTAGATTGAAATATTGCTTTATGAAAGTTTAAATAAAATTAAACAGCGTTGATGTTTTCATGAAAGTGTAAATAATTACTTTCAATTATTTTCATAATCAAAAATTGTTTCTGAATTTGCTAAGGTACTTAATAAAAAAGTGTAAAGATTCAAATCATATTTATTAAGTTTATTTGTTGAAGAGATTACTTTTGGCGTATCTCAGTGATTTATTATTAAATATTATTTCTGAGATTAATAACGCGAAATAAATTTAATGAAATGTCATCTACATTTTGAAAAAATATTAAATAATAAATGTACTTACTTTTATTTCAATAAAAAAAGTTTGAATAAAAAGTAGAAACTGGCTTTGCTCTTGGCTCGTTAAAATATTATATCAAAATGCAAAAGGATTTAATTTTTTTTCAAAAGATTCTCGTGAAATAAAATTATGAAAATGAGTGAAAAAGGTTGACTTTATATCGAAATACTGCAGAAATACTATATGAAAGTAAGTTGGTCTAATAATATGCGAGCAATTTTTCATTCAATTTCCTTAAATTATTTCGCTTACCTGACTTCAACTTTATATCTCGGAGGAAAATATTTTTTTTTTAAAAAGGGTTAAGTACTTTTTCGCACTGCAACCAATTTAGGTATTTTACTATGAAAAGAAATACTATATACCATATATGGCATATAATAGTTACAGCGACTCGTAGGAATTTGAAAAGGTATGCTAATAGTTTGAAAAAAAAGTCGTATTAAATGTATAGACTTATACATACATTGAATATTCAACAGAAAAACTTTTGAAGCTATCAACAATCGTTGCTCATACTGGAGATAGAAAAGGTTAAAGCAAAAAATAAGAATAAAGCTTTACTCATATCCAAGGTAAATTAAATTATTTCAAATAAGGAACAATAACGATAAAGATTTAAATACAATATAATAAAAACATTTGAAAAAAGCAAATGATTACCATACGGTTTACAATAGATATAATTATGTTAATTTCAACGTATCACAATTTTAACAATACAAATTAATAATATTATTGTTAGGTTCATGATTTTTATATTTTTTTTCTCACTTTTAGAACGATAATGTCCATTTATATTATGATGTAGGTAGGTATATTGTGATATTCATAATATTTAAAGATATTATTTCTGAATAGTTCTTATGGTAGAGCTTTGTTGTAACATGTGAGATGCTACTTGAAGAACAACAACTTAAACCCGGATAATATAAAACAAATAAACGAAAAATTATTCCCGAGAAAATCCACACCCTTTACAAATAGAGAAATTTAGAATGTTTTGCAAAGAACGTGGAGAGTGTGAAAATATAAAGACGAAAAGGATTGTTAAAGAGAGAGAAATACTTGTGATTTGTAGAGATAATAGTGGAATGGGAAGTTTCAACCAAACAGAATTCTAGAGAATTGAAGACGCTTATATTTTATATATTACATCCAACATGAATGTTCATGAGGAATATAATTTGAAGTTAGTTGTATTTATAAACAAACTGAAAAATTAGAGTAAATTCTACGGCATAGTGTAGTATTATTATATTGTTCTTTTTTATTATAATATTTAGATTAAAAATAATAATTGTATATTTATAAAGGATATACACTCGTGAACAAGTAACAAGATATTTCGTTAGTATTTAAGTGATATTCTTTTGAATATCACTTACATCGTATTCTGAAAACAATTTTATCAGATAAGATGTTGTTATCAATAAAATAGTACAACATTTTATTATGATGTAGTTTCTGATCTCCTCTTGAATTTGTTTGTTTAAATATCATAGTAGGGTGCGTCACAGGACTGCATGAGAAATTTTTGAAACGCGATACATATAAATCGTTTCCTAACCTCAAATGGAACACACATTGTTAGATAAATTTTTGTATCTTTATTTTATTCATCCAAACATTTGAGCTTCGCGACACACTTTATTTGACAAAATCGACAATTTACAATAATGAAGAAGAAAAATCATATCATAACTAGTGACAATAGGTCGTTTTTGATAGTACCACAAGAGTGGTTTTGTATCACGTGGCAAAACATATGTAGAGTGAAATGTCAGAAAAGACAATATACTAATTACAGTGTAAAATGATATTTCCTAAAAATATACCTACTAAAAATCGGGTTTTCTCATTTGATTTATTAAGAAAAAAGAATATCAAAGTATATTCATTAATTAATCTGAATATTTTTTCGAAATTTCATCAATAAGTTTAATAACATAAATTTTAGACCGCAGTCATGAACATAAGCATCAATTAATTTTCTTCAAAAGTTGGTTGGTTGGCTGAGGTCGAATATTGATGAAAGGTTCTATTTAGCGAACCGCCCAAAAATCTTATTATTATGACTTCGACGGAAATTGTCACCATGATTGATTACAAATTAATCATTTTCGAATATTTATATAGAAATATCGTTAAATATAATAAATATTTGAGCCATTTTGTTAGTCTCCAAATAAGTTGTTTGAAAAAAAATGCACTATATATAAATAATTTTATTTGAGCATAATATTCTCTGAAAACGAATAAAATATAATAATATGTCATTCTTCATAACAAAAACTTCGACAGTTTTGTATAATACTAATTCGACTGATTTTTATGGAAAGTGAATATTTTTTCCAGTTTTTTTTTGCAAATTATTGTTATATGACAGAAGATTCAGCATCGCGGGGCAAACTGCCTGGAACCGATTACCAGCGGATCTAAGACTGAACCAACTTACTGCTACATTCAAAAGAAGTCACGGCGCCTTTGAGAAATGGTCACGGATCATTACACGGCACCAAATACAAATTGTCCATATTATTATTATTAAATTTAAATTGTTTATCGTGTTGGTGCGCAAGTGGTTGGACTCCATCATTAGATAAATCAAAACACATGTTTTCTTCTACTCTAGATCTCAGAAACGAAAGAAACATCTATTTACTTCTTAGGTCATTGATATAATGCTTCAAAAAGTTGAATAAAGTCACTGCCGTGTTAGAATCTATAGTCAAAAAAAGTTTGTTTTAATTTATTCTAATTATGATTATACTGAAATTGACAATGAATAATTAAGTTCCGAATGAAGCTGGGGTTACAACTAGTTAAAACTTATTTCCTTCAACAACAAGTTACCGGTAAAAAATACACTGAGTTTAAAAAATATTTTATGAGAAAAATAATTAGGTAGCACGTGTATACGTAATAAATACCAAAGTAATAAATCAATTTAATATAGCGGTCTCTTACACAATACATAGTTTGCTCTACGATATACGTACTGTTAATAACAAAGACTTTTAGTAGGATATGTCAATTATGTCGAAGTGTTCACCCTCCGTATAGCAGAGTGTATTATAATATATTACCCAGTAAACTCCGATATTATGGACGGACGTACAATGTAGTCCGATATAAAGGAGTATATTATTTTGTATCACTAGTGTTAAAACCTTGATTAGCTCACAATAAAAAAGCTCACTTGATTTTTAGTCTTTTATTTTATATTATGTCAATATTAATCATCATCATCATCGCCCTCAACACTCCTCTCGGGAGCACAGGACAGAAACCAGCCTCCTCCATTCAGAGCGTCTCTGCGCCAATTGCGTCACCTCTTTCCACAACATTCCCTACGCTCTGATGTCGTTGTCATAGGAATGCTGTATTGTGAAAGAGGGACGCCCAGGCCGACGGAACCCTTGCGGACGGAAGAAGAGTGGTCTTTTTGGCCAACTATCATTGGGCATTCTCAAAATATGTCCCAGCCAGGACCATCGTCTCTCCTGTATTACGGAGATAACAGGTCTCTGCTGGGTGCGCCGGCGCACAGCATCATTTGTAACATGTTCATACCATTTGACAATAACTAATAATGACATTTGACATTAATAACTTACTAGTATTTATTTTTAGCGCTTTATCATTTCGTCTGCATTAAAATGCAGTGGTATATGAAGATCTTAAAGTACCGGCAAATTTAATTCATGTTTAAAAAATACGGCAGTAATTAGTGACTATGTGCACAACAGATTTACCATTATAAAAAAATATTTATAATTATTGTGAATGTTTTATTATACTGGGAGTTTTCCTGTGACAAAAGAATGAATAAGTATTTAATAAATAATTTGAAAAGACTTATGTATGAAAGGGTATTTTTTATATTTTTCTTTTTCTATCTTTATCGTAAGTATACATATATGTACATACAAATGAGTTAAAAAAAATATGTTAGATTATTAAAACATTACACAACATCCGACTAGATGGGATCCTAAGATAACTTGGGGTAAATTATACCATAAATTTTGTTTTGTACATACGTAATACCAGCCTACATGATGTTATAATATACAAGCATATTTTCAATAAAATATTTCCTCTTCATTGTCTGTACGTATCTATGAAATCCTTTGACAAGTATTATTTATATTCAAAGACCGATAAAATTTTTGCTATGCAATTAGGTTCTTACCCTTAGGGAAAGGATACTAAAAATATTTTGCAGTAAGCGTGGTTAGATGGGTGAAATTACTAATATAGTCATCATCTTGTCACTGTATATCATCACATTTTTTAAATATAAAATATTGATTTTTTGATTTTGTTATGTATCTGATGATTTGCAAAAAAAATTAAAATAAATATAAATTTTACACTGCTAAATAGTGTATTAGTGAGCGTCCTTCTTTCACAATACACCGTTTCTATGACAACGACATCAGAGCGCAGGGAATTTCGTAGAAAGAGGTGACGCGATTGACACAGAGACGCTCTGAATGGAGGAGGCTGGTTTCTGCCCTGTGCTCCCGAGAGATGATGATGAAAAATTGTATTATGTCATGTACCTACTTATTTTAACTGTTTACAGTAGATATTTTTAAATGATAAGCTGTTTATTTTAAATAAATTACGTGGATACCCTTAAAAGAATTTATATTTTAAAATTGCAAGTTGGTCCGCTGGCTAGCACACATATGAACAATGCCAAAATAGAATAGCTATAATTGTAGCTTTTCACAACTACACGATTTATTGGTGTTAGTTAATAAAATGATGTATCAAGAATGCTCATACAAGTTTGAATGGAATATTTTGCTTAAAAAGTTGATCAACTTTTTTATTGATCCCACCAAGTCCAGTTTATGGAAATATTTTAGAAGTATATTGTCTTTATTACCCATGAGGATTCTCCTCACAGTTAACAAGAGATAAACACTGCGTCGGATCTTCATCCTTAATAATAAATTCACATATCTCCTAAGTTTTACACTCAGTTCAGTTGAGTGTTAAAGCTTAAAATAATAGCGTGTCTATCTTAAGTAAAAGGGTACAGTTACACAGTTATAAAAAATGTTATGTCTAAGGAAGTAAACTTTATTAAGAAGGATCTTGAAATATGATGTATTATACACAGTCATGTTCTATTTATTTGAAGAAATGAATACTTTTTTACCTGTAATTTTCAATTACTAAATATGGAAATTACAAAAAACGATGAGCAGGTTATGTAATTAGAAGTCCAAAAGTCAATTGTTAAAAACCTGATCACTCGTAAACGAGTGAATGGCCTTTGAAAATGGAATAGAATAGAATAATTGTTAAAAAATACAAGAAAAAATAGTAAGAAGATCATTATTGTGATGGAAAAGTGATCTAATGAGATGTATTGGTATCACTGAATGCAGACGGTATAGGATTAGACAACACGGGGAGAAAAGGTAAAAGTATTTATTCAGGATTGGGTTGAGAAGAAACAAAAACAAAGTTTGAAATTTTGCATCATTGGACTAGAAAAAGGAAGCATTTTTATACTTTGAAATCATTTTGACGTTTGCACGATTTAAAATTAAAATATCATATAGTAAATAAAAGTAAAAGGAAATTTATTACCTAATAAAAAAAAAACATATTATACCAACATATTTAATATTAATGTTTTAACAGACTTTTCTTCTACTTCACAAATTACGGAACGGTATTACGCTGAAAAAGTTGAAGCCATTTGCAAATTGAATTATGTCTTAAACGTGGTGAATGCATTCACCAAACTTTGTGAATAAGCACAAAAAGCCACTTTCAACTTTTGTCGTTCTATTCCGCCATATATCTAGTTTCTGAAAACCCACTTTAACATAAAATGAAGTGACGTCACATGCGAGAAAGCACTGAATTGTACATGATAAGGGTAATATGTTATTTCAAAATCGTAAAATTTTATTGTGGTTTTATGTTTTACTTAGATATGAAACCTTTTTTACACATGTCGAATTTGATGTTTGTGTTTTTATATAACATTATGTTTTTTTTTTAATGCCTTTTTTATATGGCTTGTATTTATTCCAACCACTTCATAAGATTTTGTTGATTAATGTTTAGTGCAACTTATGATTAAATAAAATGGAGAAACTCATTATCAGATGTTGCATATATTCTCCAAATATCTGAATCGGAAGCTATACAATAAAAAAATTAAAGCACAAGTTATAACGAAGTAAGAATGGAGTTACATATTTAAAGCTTAACGAATAGCAAAACTTAAATCGGTGTTTACAAGGGGTGTTAAAACTTTTTAATACTTTAACGGTACTTTTGACAATCTGACTAAAATATCTGAAGTCGTTTACTTTAAAATGGGATATTCGTATTTATTTCATTTAATCAAAGTTAAGATTGTGGAAATATTTCAAAGATTCATTTCTCTGAACCAACTGTATTAATTTTCTAATTCTTTAGAGGCTGTTTAGAACCTTATGAATTGTAAATATAAATTATTTGAATGTAATATTTACGATTTTCATTTTAAATTGATACTCCCTCTCTCTCGCTCTTGAACAAAGAAAATTGCTACCAAGAATAGAATAAGTTTATAGGATAATTCTTTGATTAATTCAAGGAAATCCGACGAGGATTCGTAAAATGAATTAATTTTCAATTAAGGTAAAGCTAATCATAACGCGAATCTGGAAAATGAACCGGCAGAAAGATGAAAAATAAATGCAAAAATATTAATTTTATATCGTATTATAAAAAATAAGCGATTGGAATGAAAAATCTCAAAACAAAATAAAACGAGTATTGGTAAAGTTTAATTTATCGACTGACGGTTCTTGGTAGAAAATCATAGTAATAAGTTATAAACAAAACAATATATGTAGTTTTTTCACTCATGACTTAATTAATATGCGAACCGGCTTTCAAGAGTTTCCGCTCTCATCGTCAGGTAAGTATAGGTGTTAATAAGTAATCATATTTTTATTGTTTCCAAGTACCTACTTTTATCTAGTGTATTAATAAAGATATTCCTTCATATTTTGAACTTTTTATATAAAAATAATTTATATTTAACTGTTGAATATATTTGAGAAAATCTTTTCAAATAAAATGAATTAGAATAAGTCAAAAGTTATATTGCACCTCAAATTTTCTATATGACCTCAGTGCATGCATATTGATATAAGTGTACTCGTAGTACTGTTTCATATTTTTTCACGACGGTAGTTGTCAAAGAAATAACTATGCTCTCAATGATCCGGGAGAGACTGTTCCACCGTAATAAAATGCGTGAAAAAGTCGAATTAAAAAAAAAAATTCAATCGCTAATTGAGTATCTTCTTCTTCTTCTTCTTATGGAGCCTTTGCTGCATAAGGTTGTGCACGTGGTCCTATATGCGGCAGTGGGTGCCCCCCGTGGGTCTTGAACCAATTCTGACCAGTTCTTATTGTCAGCAGCAATGTTTTTTGCATCCTCGGACTTTAGTTGTTTGTATATACCTACAACTATCTAAAAAACAAAATAGTATTTATAAAGCACAATATCGCTAAAAATCGAAGAGGCATTTTTCTATACACGTTAACCGAGAGGGGCAGAAAAATATGAAGAGAAAAAATAAAAAAAATATGTCGCTCTTTCATTCACAATTTTGTATTATTACAACATGGAAGTTCGAAATGCAATACTCCTTATTTTCTTAGTAAGAGGTTATCGTAAAACCGTAAAAATCATAACTGGCTTGCAAGTACAACGTATCATAAGGCATCTCTTGGAATACCTACTAAATATATAAAGTATCATAATATGTTTTAAAGTTTTCATAAGTTTCAATACACGCCACATAATTCACACGTCTCAATATTCTTCTTTAGATTTTCACTACAGTCGATAATAAATCTCATTCGCTCGACACCGCTAGTTTTCCAATACTTCTCATCTTAACACAGCCACAGAGTATGTTCCAAGATTTTACATCATCTCATTTCTTTCAAAGTTTGTTCAGTGAAGGTTATAATTCTTATACATGCAATAATATTAAAAAAAACCCATTATATTAAGTCTAATTAGATATAAATATTTTATCAAAAAGGAATGTAAAATGTTGTGACTTTGGTCTAAATTTTTTTTTATATTACTACAACATCACAGCAAATCCTACAAGCAAGGTAGCCAGCAGATCACCCACATGTAATAAACACGTAAGTTATCCTCTTTGTGCCAACAAATTAAGACATTCGAAATTATTAATTGTGTCGGTGCACACGTAGTAGAATTCCATAATAATGCAATTTGAAACAAGTGTTCCTTTCTACTATTGTTTTTTAATTCACAGAGAGACGTCTTTCGACTTATAAGGTCATTATCTAATGACCTTATAAGTCGAAATACGTCTCTCTGCGAATTAAAAAACAATAGTAGAAAGGAACACTTGTTTCAAATTGCATTATAACATTCGAAATTGGTGGCAAACCTCATCATTGAATTAAATTAAATGTTAAATGACTTTTTCTGGAATTCCAAAAATTACGGAAAAGAGTGGGAGACATATTCTTTGTTAGGTGCAAATTTGATATTCGTATTAAAAATGAAAAATTAATATTTTCTTGTAATAAAGAGCATTTTATCAAATGGAATCACCCAGTACAATTTTATATGGTATGTAGATTTGATTCATTCGCAATGTTGCAGTTAGAAGGATATATGGTAAACTTATAAAAGACAAAACTTTTAGATGAGTTTTATTATGTAACGTGTCATTGTGGGATGAAAATAATGAATAGCACTTTTTTGTTGTAGAACGCTCTCTGAATTCAAAAAGTATCGAGTTTCCTAACATAATTATGACATAAAACGCTTAATTAACTTTCGAGCATCATAATTACACAGGTTCCATGAATACCTACATACTGTCATACATTATAAAGGACATATAAAACTTTCTCTGTAGGTTTGTTATACATAATGAGCGTGTTCTGTGAGGGAGAGAATGGGTTAGATATTGAGGTAAAGTAGATGAGAAGAGAGGAAAGAGAGGACTGTTCACGGTCGTGTCAAGTGAGGGAGAGGCTGGTTTAAGTTTGAAATGAAACGAGGTATACCTACTCTTAATAATCCAAGACCTCTTGATTGTAACAAGAGCCTACAATCAATACTTGTTTAACTGTAGGAAAAATATACAACCTCGTATATAAATCAACCATTATATACAGTGTTACCGATGATGAGTGCATAGTCGCACGAAAACGTTGTAAAAGAATATTAATACAGTGAAATTAGTTTTTATTACTTGTTTTATAAATAAAATTCATTATTTTGAATATGCAAAGGTATGTATAAATAAGTAAACCATACCTACTGATTTTTCAGTAGAAAAATATCTCGTAAACCGTATCGGAAAAGAAATAGTTATAAATGCATTTTTTGTTCTCATTATAACTCGTAATTTCTTCTTGTAATATTGTTATTTTCAAAGCGTAATAACTAACGAAAAATGGATAACATAACTTTAGAATGCTTTTGATATAATGGAAATATTTCCAAGAAATATCTTTTTTCTTTAAGTATTATTTCGCTATCACTAACACAGTATGACTAATAACGTTCACAAAATATTGAACCATATTTTCTATTAAATCTATCAGTACCTTATTTTCTCACAATAAATTAAATCAAAATACTTAAGTTTAATTTATATTATTTAAAACGTTCAGTGAACGCACTTGCGTGCTCTGTTTTTCTCTGTATCTGCCAAATTATGTAAGTATAGAAGGTTTTTATGGGACTACTTAACTCTCCTAGTCTTATTTTCTCACCATTTGTAATCAAAATTATATTTTCTTCGTAGAAATATAAAAGTAATTCTTAATTTTTAAAACAACATTTTTATTTGTCACTATACCGGCTATAATATCTTACGTTATAAATGAATAATTCGTTTTTATTAAATACACCATTTTTTTTGTATACAATTTCCAAGACTTTTTATTCTTTATAACAAACTCGAAAAACAGAGAGACAGTTGAAAAGACTTTTTTTTCGTTTATAAAAAACGACACAAAAAGATTTCATTGAAAATAAATTGACATTTCGTAAAAAGCAACGTTGACAAAATAAAAAATACAAAAAAAAATGCTTACAAGAAAGAGGAATTCTCACTGAATAGGGCGAAATGTGAACGAGAATAAAACTCATTATTCACGGCAAACACGTACAACGTATAATATGACATATCATCATGACATTTCCTACAAGTAGGGTAACCAGCGGATTAAAAGCAAGCAAATAACATGAACATTACATTATCCATGTCAACAAAGGAATGAGACATTCAGGATGGGTGGCAAACCTCATCAGTGAATTGAAGACGTTAAATTTTTTACATGTATGTATGTATTATGTTGGATGATTTATTCGGCGCCGTTTAATGGAGCATCCATCTCAAGGGCGCGGATGGTATGTATGAATACCTGCCATTTAAAAGACACAGGAAAACTATCTGATTTACAACTTGGTGATGAAGTATGCCACCCTTGAGATAGGTGATAGATATAGATATAGATACATACTTACTTACATACATACTTACATAATTACATACTTACATACTTACATACATACATACATACATAAATAAAATCATCCAAAATCATCATCATCATAACCCATCTTGATCAAATCACATTTCAGTGGCACAGAGAGGATGACTTTCATGTAAATCTCTTGTAGTTAGACCGCTGTTTACACCACTTGTACGAAAATGCCGCGATGGCATGAATGAATGAACTATAATCTTGTAAAGCAAAAAGTGTTTCTTGTAAATAAAACATAAGATTAACTGTAGAAATGATTACATATATTATTATTACTTATATACCTTCAATATATTTTTCCTACATCTCTTCTTTTATACCTACTTCACTCATACTACTTATGTAATAATACTATACTTTTTTTATAACGTCACCACTAGCAATAGTACTTCTATTGCTTTAACATAATCCTCATCGAAGAAACGAACTCATCAGCAAGTCTGAAAGATAGTTATAATAATTATTATTATAGATCCGTATTATATAATTAATGTATCTATCAATATTGAATATGGGAGCTTACCTAATAGAGAAACAGAATATTTCTAGAAGCACTGACAGACACCACTACTGAGTTTACATATTATTATACATACTCCTTCCTGTGTACTCTAGCTTACTACGGGGATTTGTGTTTGCTCGCTTTAATATCCGGTAAGAAGTAGCAATGTCATGGATATACAAACCCATCTATATAGAATTCAACCTGATACATATTGGATACGTCTATGTTTAAATTTATAATAACACGCACTTTGTTATGGGAAATAGTTTTTCTGTCTAAGATACTCTGAACATGTACAAGAAGTATATAGAGAAGTCAAAATAAACACATAAATTGAAAACACTTGTACACAAAACTTTTTCTTGACATGACAAAATTCAATGTCTTACCTTAAAGAAATATTTCTATGTTTAGAAAAAAAAAAACTCTTTTGCCAGATAGTATTCCCATAGTTTGTTCCATTTTAAGTTATACATGTTATCTATGATATGGTATAAAAAATTATGATATTGGTGCCTAAAAAAATCTATGTTTCTTTAGGAAACGAAAGTATTTATTTATTTTAGATAGCATCTATCTATATTCACATTTTACTTTTATGTGGGTTATTATATAATGTAATTTATTGTGAATACCTCTTAATAAAGTTATTGATTTTCAATATCTTATCAACCTTTGTGGATTCCAGATATTGTCAGAATATTTTGAAATAGTTATCTCTCTCTCTCTGGTTTTAGTCGAGTGTATTCGTTTGCAGCAAAGCCCTGCATCTTTCTTTCCATTACGTTCTATATTGTGTCACTCTCATTAGTTCCTTGCATGATCAAATCTCTTATGATTAATTCTCTAAACCATTCTATAATTTATTTCTTGTAAAAGATTTCCGTGACGCATTATATGTCGAATGCATCTGGGTTGTCTTTCTTAAATGATCTTGAGCAGGTGCCTTCCTTTTTCGATTCTATTAAAATCTTTATCGTCATTTAGGATGTGGTCTCTTCAGAATATTCCCAGAATTCTTCTATAGATCACATTTCAAACGCTTCTTACCTCTTTTTATTTTTTCAGATAGTCACCATGTCTCGGAGTCTTTTACATGGAGCTTGTATAGTTTTAGGTTTACATTTTTAGATTCGAATATTTTCGACTTTTTGTAATTAATAAATTCTCGCTTGGTGTATGAGGCTATCCACCTCGTTTTTTGACCGACTATCCCAAATGATCTTACTCCTGTCTAAAACAAACTAATTTGCGTTTTTTACCGGAACTCCAGTCATTTCTATTTTTATTTGTTGATCGTTATATATAGCATGAAATAAAATTAATTCCATTCAGAGCTTACAATAAAAAGGGTTTCTTGAGTAACCAAGTATAATATGGTTCACATAAATCTAGTTAATACATAGCTATTACCTAAAGAGAGCCCTTTATATCATGAAATTAGCATGGATCTTTGTGAGTATTATCCGACAAAATATATTCACATCCTCTTAAGTTCATAGATAAGGGTATTTGATAAAATATTATCTAAATCGTTTATTTCACCCAATAGAATTTAATTGAAGAAATTGGATCATTGTTATAAATAGCTCGATCTACGTGAATTTCAGTAAGGTATATATTTTGTTATGGCTACTATCAAGTGAACTTACATAAATAGTCATAATTCTTTAAAAACACAACTTCTTTACATGAAATGATAACTATAGATTACACACAATAGTAATATGTACAAGCAGAGTGAAAGTACAATATAACATCGTCTCTTTATTAAGAGCTGAAAAACTTTTTCAATAAAATTCTCCAACTGTGTTACATCTTAACCGGGATTAATTAAATAACGAACATGTTATTATTCCAAACGTTTATTGGTCTGACGTAAATAATTATATTGTGAATGTAAGAAATTATTCAGATAAATAATAGGGAATCCTTTAGTAAAATGGAATTTAATAGAGAAATAACGCAATCGTCAGCATTTAATTAATTTGTTGTTAGTAGGAGAACTATGAGAGAGTACGGTGGACCAAAAAAATGCTGGACTAATTTAATTTATCACATATTTGCTATTTTAGTAAGTAATATATCGACGTTTCAAAGCACAAAGTACACATTTGACAGTTTCAAGGAAACAGGTTTTAATTGTTTGAAATTTTCAATTAACTAACTTATATTATTGATTGTATCGGCATTTAATTTGTAATACCTCATTTCAAATTATAATATAATAAAATTAACTCTAATAATTATTGTTTTAATGTTACATTGAGTATGATTAATAGACAACCAGTTTCGCTCATTCTGAGTTAACATCATCAAGTATAGATCAGCACCTGATGATGCGAACTCGGAGTCCGGGAAACCGGTCGTGCGTTAGTCACACTCAATGTGACATGTTACATCTGTGCACAAAACAATGTTCATTTATGGACGTGTGGCATTTGATTTCTATTAAATATTTTCGTAATGATACAAGTATTATTGTTTATTATGTACTCAGGACATAGATGACGTTGCAACCAATCTTGTACATACATTAATTAATTTTACCATAATAGTGGACACGTGTCTTTTGTGCTTTAAACCATCGATATTTCAATAATTAAATATACGATTAACCGAATCCATTGGACATCTTGATAAATTTTACAAATACTCTCCAGCAGAAACATCATCTTAAACAAAATTATCAGAAAGGATAAACATGTTGCGATACAATAAACATCGATATCAAGTTATCGTAATTATGAATTTATAAAATAATCACTTAATAATAAAATGTTTTTTAAATAAGTTCAACCTTCACAGTATAAAAGAATATAATAGTTTTTACTCGATTTGAATTCCACATGAATAATAACCTGTTCACAAATCACTCGACTTGGGTGGATTTCCGTAACCAATTAATAACAATAATAAGAAGAATCTATTCAGATGCGAATTCATTTGGAATGGTAAAACTATACCTAATATTTAAATTTGAGCAAAAGTACCCATGTAGTCATTTGGAAATATTTCAAGGTATCTGGAGAAGTAATTTTCATATTGAAACGTCACTTTTATAAACGTGAAAATAGTCCATGGCATAGTTTTGAAGCTTGTTTATCGTATGATGTAATTGAAAATGAAGTTTTAATTTGTTGTTTTAGGTCGGCGTTTACATTTATCCATTAAATATAATATTGTGTACCTCGTCTCCCAATTTAATTTTTTATATATTTCGACCTCAAACAATTAACTTACATTTTATAAAATTGAAAATACCTGTACCACAACTTAATTAGAAACGATTGTACGGTAAATAATAGTGAAAATTAATTAAGGTTAATTTGATTACCAATTACCTCCCAAACAATATAATTAAATCAGTCTCCCTCAGTTTTCATCTAAATTGCAGGGTGGGTCCTTTCATATTTTATGCTAGTTTTTTAACCCAGCATAAGTCAGCTATAATAACTATCAAGCTGACACAACAATATTTATTAAACAAGTGATCATCACATCCACAATTTATATAACTACTAACGATGATGAAATTAATCCATACACCAAGCTTTAATTCAAATATGTGTTAAATTTTTTACATGAGTTTATATAAAATGTTTGTGATATACTTATCTATCAAAAAATAATATATTTTTTTATAATATACAGTATTAATACTCTGTTTTATCTGTTACCCGACTTTTAAAATAATTTGTTTCGATTTTGGAACAAACCTTTGCCAACTACGTGCGAATCAATATAAGTGTGATGTGTTAAGTAAATTAGGTATTAGAGGGAATGCAGGGATAGACTAAATTTAGATTAGCAAACAAATCCTTAAATGCGAAACTAAATTCAACCATGTAACCAATAATACAACGTCTTCTTTACTATTTAGTACCCCTGCATTACCCTCTAATATTTAATAACCCCCTACCCTCTCCATCACCTTTATAGTTAAGTAATAGATAATACAAAGGAAAAATAGTTCATATAATAAAATAATATTTAGCAACTCTTATATAGTTAATTCTTCTTAAATAAGTTAAATATATTTTTAATTAAGTTTTGCCAAATATATTTAAATGATAATTTTTTGAAAAAAAAATGCGATAATAAGACCAATCAATGCAAGACAATACTTCTCTCTCTCTCTCTCTCTCCGATGGCGCTACAGCACATATCGAGCCTTGGCCTCCCGCGGAGACAAGACAAAACTTCATACAACGTAAATTATTTATTGTTTTATATAAAAGACGTTATGGATATAATATTTAGATCATACATACGAATAGACTTATGCATTTATGTATACGGTTCTTACAAAGTTGCCAACTTGCGGTTGGACACGAAACAATATTGACTGACAGAAAATGGACTATGAGGAAAACCTAATAAAGCCATGGACTGTAAATTGAGGCAGTCAAACCACAGACAGGATGGATAGTGATAACATTTTGACGTCATGACAACACAAATGATTGCTATCGCACTGCGAATGGCAAACCCAAACTATCCGGAATTAAAGGCTACAGATTTTGAGTGACGAAATTTGGATTAACACTTTATGAAATAGCATTTTATTTATTCATTGATTGTTGCAACATACGAGCAAAAACATATGAGTAAAAAATTAGCGACTTTTGATGAACACGCTTTTTGTACATTATAATTTCAATATGGGTACGAAATGTGTACCCATATTGAAATTACAATTATTGTCAACGGCATCGATGAAAGGTACACATTTGTTTGAAAATTTTTATATATAAAATTATGTGTTTAAATTATGTTGTCATGACGTAAAAAAAATCCTAATTAAAATAATGAATGAGTAGGTACATACAATTTAATTCAATGCAAAAATGTCTTTTGTTTTTGTAACATTTCATTTCAAAATCAGCACAGATATTCAGTGCGGATATAGGGCTCCCTTCATTTTAGAGCAAGGATATATGTAAGGTTGCTTACGTATAAAAATGAAAAAAAAGAGTATCAGAAAGTTTTTATTCTTTTTTTCCATAAATATTAAACATTTTTGACATACAAAATTATTATATTTGTTAAAAATACATACTTCTGTATCATATTGTGTGAATTCGTTATATTGTCAGTAAGTACACGAGACTTTTATAAGGCGAAAAAAAAAAATATAAATTGGTTCTGAAATTGTCGACTTCCCGTGGTGCAAAGTAAGATGAAAAGAAGGTAAGAGGGGAAGAAACGAAGAGATGGTGCTGTTACGCTACGGAAACTCCGAGACATGGAGGCGCTATATAAATAATAATGTTCTAGAAGAAAAATATTATTTTATCATACGATATCATCATACATTTTTTGTAATAGATTTGCTGCTTAGTACAGAAAAAAATCAACGAAATGTTTTTCTATAAATTCAATAGGAATTCTCGCAAGGGTATGGTAGCCTACGTTAATTAAAATTGTTTTTATTCACAAACAGTAGGTGGATTATAGTCTGAAAAATATTTTATATTTCTTAAATTTATATTTATTTGGTTAAAATTATACTCTTGTGCATATTTCATTACTTGAAATAGGTATTTGTACAAAAATATATCTATGTATTTTAAAATTTCGTTAAGGGTACGGCAGGGTTAATTGAGTTCTATTATTCGATAATAAATTACATTTTTTCATATTCCAATACCTTAATAAATTAGTTCCATATTTTTATCTTTCACATAAAATAACAACCACTATGTTTGTTCTTTGTTCTTATATATACATTCGCATTCATCTCATCATAATTTCAAGCAAATTCACCCAAACAAAAACACCCAATTGTGTTTTTGTTACAAAACATTAAAAAAAAATTGTTCTCTCACTCTTGTTTGTAAATTTTTGAGTGTCCTGTAAAAGGCAGATGTTCGATAACAAAAAGATATTTTACATCACAAATTCAGTGATGAGGTTTGCCAACCATCCTGAATGTCTTATTTTTTTGTTGGCTCAGAGAAGACGGCTTGCATGTTTATTACATACAGCTGGTCCGCTAACTACCCCACTTGTGAGATATACCGTGATGGTGCAGTAGTAGTAGTAAATATGGAATAATTTATATAAAATTATTTAATTCACCCCAAATATTTATTTTGAAATAAGGCTAAGTACCTAGTATTCCATAAAAAGGATCAAAATAATACCTGAAGTTAAGACACATAAGCGTTGATGTTGTATAATATGTATTATATATAATGAGAGAGGAAAGTTTGGAACTCAGATGTTGTGCAAATAATGATTAATAGCCACAACTCATGTGAAAAGCGTTTGCTTAGTTGTTGTATTTCAAATAATAATATCCTTAGTGACAAACGACAGAAGTTAAACAACCCATTGTCTTTGATGAAAAACTTTGTTATTTTTAGGATAATAATACTAAAACTCGAAACGGGTTGTTGTTAATAAATAATGCTTTTTTGCTATTAATAAAATTAAATATAATATCTTGTTAATAGAAAGAGAAGAAAAGAGAGAGGTGTGTTTTAAGAAAAAAATAATCTCAAAAATTAATATTAGGGTCTCTTGAATATTATTTTTACATATTTCATCTATCCCGTTAAAAATTTAGCCGGTAGCCATCAGGGGTTCGTCCCAGATCATCTTAATATTGAGTTCTACCGAAGTTTATACTTCCTATATCTCTGTTCTTTCTTTGATATTATAAAACCTTCATCAGTTTCAGATTATATTTATGTATCAAGTGTCTTTTTATTCATTCACTATTTCTCATTTAAATTTCCAAATATGGTTCTAATATTGTAATATGGTTCTAATATCAAATATCGTACTTCATACATGCTTATATACCTACTTGTTTCCTGATCACTTGTAAACGAGTGGATGGCCTTTGAAAATAGAATAGAATAGAATGTACTTGTTTGTATTGACTTATTTATATTGACATACCAACATTGAATTATTGACCTTATTCATATGTGATTTTCTTTTATAGAGTTCGTCGGTAGCCTGGAGGTAGAGTCTCGGCCTCGTGAACAGGGGGTCCGTGGTTCGATCCCAGGTGCCGGCAAACTCCCCTTTCACGACACAAGCTTTTAGCTTACTGTGAAAGGTGTATAGGGTTGTATTTGGGTTTATAACAAAACCCAGATACATCTTTTTAAAAAAAAAAAATTATTATTGTAACATTATCTTATTGTTAATCTTGACTTGTGGTGTATTGTTTTGTATAGACTGCGATTATTTTGTTTTTTTTTGTTGTTGTTGTTCCTTAGGTACACTTTTTTTAAACATGTAAAAGGCTTCCTTTCATATTCACTGTGTCGGTGTTTAGGTAGTAGAATTCCATATCGAAATAAATAAAACAAGCGTTTTATTCTACTAATGATTTAATTTGTGACTGAGACGTCTTTCGTCTTATGAGGACATTGTCAATCGAGATTGGCAATGCCCTCATAAGACGAAAGACATCTCTCTCACAAATTAAATCATTAGTAGAATAAAACGCTTCTTTTATTTATTTCGATGTAAAAGGCTCACGCCGTTTATTGTGTATATAAATAAAAAATAAATGAATAATTGGAGTTCGTTTGAATTTACTTCACGTATAGACATCAGATTTATATAGCTATAGAATTCGAGTCTTAAATTTCAAATATTTTTTTGCCGCTTAACTATTTTTATAGTAGCGATCTTATTTACTACCATTTTTAAGTGCTTCGGGTTTCTTTATTACTTTGTGAAATAAAATAATAGCAAAAAATTGGTTACAGATTTTATTCTACCTTATAACAGAAGATTATATTTTTTCCCGAAATGCGATATAATTCTGTATGGATTATTTTCTTACAATAAAAGTACTACATTATATGCACCTACATATTGTACAATACAGAAATAATAATATTCACATCAAAACAACAATATTTTTATGTTGAACACGTAGTACGTGTCAGAAAACATTAGAAAGCTTCGTTTTTCACGAATTCTTTTTATTATTTAGACACATGTAATCGTAGACATGGGTACACCAATAATAATAATAATAATAATTGTATCTTCAAATAAAATGTTTGAGGTTTATTATATTAAAACAACGAACGTGACTATTAAATAAAATAAAATATTTTATGCCAAGTTTTTATAGTTGAAAGCAGCAGCGGTTCTTCTTTTGAAGTGTCGATACGATGCTTTATCTCAAATAATAATTTATTTTTTTATCTTATTTCAATTACCGATTATTAAAAATATATTTGTTCTTAAAACAAAATGATACATATTTCACGCGATTTCAGATGCTTTGACATACAATTAAAAAAGAAAATAATGTAACGCTAACATTATTCGCTATCATGGTTGTGAAGCATCATGGTAGTAAGTAAACTCACTAACCGGCTCTACAGATAGTAAAAAGACAAATGAAAGAACTGAGACAAATTTTATAAAAAATACATTCGAAAAAGTATTCGATATTTTTATACCAAATATATTTACATATGTAGTTTATAACATATGAAAAAAAAACATTAGAATATTTTTTTAAATTATTGTCAAATTTTGAAAATACGTTTGGGTAAAATACATTTCGAAAGAGATTATGATAAGGACGTGTAATAATGTGACAAGAAGATAATCCAAATATTTATAGTTTAATCCTTATGGAAAATTCATGATATGTTATAGTTTATAAAAGCGAAGTTTAAACAAATTAATGTTATTTTAATTCAAAAGTTTTGTATTTGAAATATCTAAATTAAAACTGAGTACAAAACATTAATAACTTGTTAATTTAGAAGGCTATTTTCGTGCGAAATAATATAAATTTTGGATTAAGCTTTAAGTAATCAAATTTAATCACTTATTTAAAATACAACAGCTATATATAGTAACGTGGAAATCTGGAGAAAAAATAAATATTTGATCCGGTCTGGTAGTTTTTGAGTTTCACGTTCATCTTTTATACCTACCGTTTCTTCTGCGATGATTTTTGCCACTTTTTTCCTATGCTCAATACTGGACACAAGACAAAGGCTGAAGGTAAGGTAAGGTAATCCATAGAACTTCTTCATATTCATAGATATAGATTTGTTTTTATTGGTAATTATGTGTTATAATAAACTTTTTTTTTTAAATTTCAAATATGAATTCATATACATATTGTAAGTAAAGTTTATATAAAACAAAACCTTAAATCTAGTTAGGTATACATGCTTATCTCAGCTTTATATTTTATAGGAATTGTTTTAAAGGATCATAACTGCCCATAGGTAAAAAAAGAAAAAAAAATCTATATCACACACTAGATTTGAGATTTTATCGCTCTCATATACATATTTTATCTTTTAAGAAAATGAATGTTTTTTTTGTTACGTAAGTTACAAATAAATGGAAATACTATATGATTATTAGATGATATGAAAAAAGGTAAAAGTAGGCCAGTTATATTAAAAACTTTTTGTATTAAAATATTAAAATTGAATATAACCAATTTCGACTTAAGTGTCAATATCAGTTTCAGTATCTTCTATTTTCACATAGTTATAAATTGCGGAAATCATCCAAACAAGGATGCATCGCCAATAATAAAAAAAAAAATATTTTCACATAGAAGTGAAAAAGTTATATCCTTATTACAAAAACTTGGACTAGTTGATAACACTCGTACTTTTATCTGTGTTCAGTAGACAGTTACATTTTACATTAGACAATTTATTATTATATTTGATAACAATTTTACCCTCATTATTTGGATCTCCAAGATCTTACTCATGGGATTGAAACATTTTCAATCTGAATTAAAAGATAATTAAACCTTGTAAAATAGTTATTTCTGATCCATGGATTATAAAGGACGTTGGGGAGGTATTAATAGTTTTTTCACAAATGAGGATCCAACGCAATTACGAATTAATGAGACCCATGTGCAAAGTTGAATCAAAAGCTATTATGAAAATAAATGGTTGAGAAACCTCTGAAACCAATTCTCTTCTTAGGTAGTAAAGGTGTTCGGGAATATTTTACACAAACATCTCTATAATAACAATAGTATCTCATTCTGGGGAAATAATCTTTTAATCATTATTAATGATCATAGATACTAGTAAATTTTCTAAACAAAGAAATGGTGTTCAACTGTTAAAAGCCTTCCTACAGCAAAATACGAGTAATATCAGTATAATTTACGCGAGTATATGAGGTTCTTCATTATATTACAAATACTCGTAAATTGTATTATTAAAGTGATACACTACATAATATTTTCTTGTTTTTTGGAAAGCATAGAAAAACAAAGTTGTACAAGAATTTTTAAATAAGATTTCGTATGTATAGAGATTAATCTACAATGATAATATACCCATTTTTTCTGTTAGTTTTTTAATGTCTTGTAAAATGTATATTTTTGACAAACATCATGAACATATCACAGTTTTTTAATGTCTTGTAAAATGTATATTTTTGACAAACATCATGAACATATCACATATGATTGTAAAAATGTACAATAATGTACATATCTAATGTGGTATTTGTATTGGTACATAGAAATTAAAAAAAAACTAAGTATCCAGAAATTGATATCTATACTTGAAGTTTTAATTGGGGTATATAAGAGTGAATTTCGAAGCCTCTGAAAAAACATCACGTTTCATTTTGTGAAAAAGAAAGGTTGCGGGTTCAATTCCCTTCTGGAGAATGAGGTTCAAATAACGTGGCTTTGTCTTTTTAAGTATTGTTATACAATATTATAGTTGCATGTGGTTTAATGAATTAAATATACCAACTTTAAATATTGTTGGGACTAAATTTTTATGATATTATTGTTAGATCTTTAATGTAAAAAAATATTGTCACATATTTATGTGGATAGACAGATTTTTCCTTATATTCCTGAGTAAAATTTGAAAGATTTCTCTAATTTTCCAAACAAAATTAATCCTCTGATAAATTTCATCAGTTTACCTTGAGAGTGTTTCTTTAGCAGAATATCCTAAAACAAACGTAGAGTATCTCTGGAATGCTTCAGTGTTTCCAAACTTTGTAGCAAATATAACGTAAATAGTGGGTTGTTTAACAACCATGAATTTACTTACTAGGAGATTCCAAGTGATCTTGGAGGACTTTGATGTTCGAGAAAGTTTATCGTCTCAACTAATTGATGGAATATTGGATTAATGGTTTGGAAATCAACCACTTTGTGGTCAATTTTATAAAATAAAAGTTTATGAGAATGTTGTTTCGATTCATTAAAACTGCTTTAGGAATATTCGAACCTATCAATTTTATAACGGAACAGGATACCTAAAATAAAATGAATACGACGATTATATTATTAGTTAACATATATATAAAATTTGATGTCTAGTCAAAATTTATTAAATTTCCTTTACAGAGTACGGAATTCAACATATTTCACATGTTCAAATAGAAATTATACATCAATCTCCTAACAAAATATTTTGCATATTAGTATTTGTGATTTTAATATCTTTTTTTAGCAATATAAAAAAATGGATATTTTTCATTAGCTACGTTAATACCACCTGATATCCAATATAAATATACACAAATAAAATATGTATTTATTATAAATACGTTCATATTGAAAATGAGTAGGTGCGAAAGTAATGTTGTAAATAAAATACATGTAAATAAGTTGTGATTCTTTGGAAATACAGAGCGAATAGATGATGAAGAAAATATATTCATCTAAAAGAAATGACATATGAGAAATACCACGTGTATTTTATTCTTTAACGTATTGAAAAAAATAAATCGGCGTGCGTGAATGTGGAAGAAGCAAAAAAAATATATATGGATAGTAGATAAAAGGTTTAAATAATAACCTCTGTAACGGATATTTTCAGGACTCCTATTTCTTTGTTCTTTTGAAATAAAATTTCAATTTTTTTTTAACATTCTGTCAATACCACCAGTATCACTACGCCAGAAGAAGAATCATCTTTTTTTTCGGCTATCCACCCTTGTCGAGTGACTTGAGAATATCATCTTCCACATCAGTAGAAATAGATATATCAAATTGGCGTTCCATTTGCTCTCTCTCTGCCGCTTTTAGGATGCAGCGTGAGGGAAATTTTTACTTAAATTTTAGTTCACTGTTTAGGATGAGACTTCAAACATAAACTCCCGCAAATATGTAAATACAAAATACTAAAACATAAGGCAGAAATAAAATATGATGTAGGAGCAATGAAAGATGACACTAAACCAAGATAATATATTATTAATGAGGGTTATAAGTTGCTTGATGTCATCATTAATCGTATTTAAGTTATGATGGTTAAACGATATGTTAAAGTAGAAAGTCATAAACATTACACTATTTACACAGACGTATTTCCGACATAATGAAACGCATTTATCTTTGGAATGACGTATAAACATGATGTTTAACAAATGAGTTAACATATTGCACACACATAATACTAAAATTATATTATTCTCTTGGTATTTGTACCCGACATTGTTAAAAAAATAATAGATAAATACTAACACAACTAGGATTTTTCTTTTCAAATAGGCACTGAATCCATTTGTTTATGGTTCCGTCACAATCACGCTAGGAAAAAAATATGATGCAATCTTCAATCAACTTTTTTATTACAATCACTTTTTTTAGCGTGGTGGCAGAATATTGGATTTATTGAAACATGTGCAATGCTTATTGCTGTATATATAAATAAATAAATATTTTCTCAAAAAACTAGCTTTGTCTATTAAAATACACAAGTAAATTTTCAATTCAATTAAAAAGTATATAATTTTAATGAAAATATAAATATACTATACTATACCATCACGGCATATCCCACAACTGGGGTAGCCAGCAGATCAGCTGCATGTAAGAAACATGCAAACTGTCCTCTTCGTGCCAATATAAAATCAAGACATTCAGGATGTTCAAGACATTCAAAATAAAAATTACTTGAAGATAAATATGATTAATTAGTCGATATTTCAGATATAATTTTTCAGGTGTTAAAAATATGTTTGTATTTTTATCCTGAACTTTGTTCAAAGGTTGAAATTCGTATAGAAGGTAATTTAATTATCAAATATTATCGTTTTTGTACATACAGACGATAAACTAATATAAATATGTATCCAAACTATTTTGTTTATTTATGTGTGAACGGGGATTATAACAAAACAGTTGTGAGCAATTGTAATAAAATTTGTAATAGGCAGAGTACGAGAACAGTGTTATTAGGTATTATTATTTTATTATTACACGGAGTGTAATGTAATGTAAGACCTTTGTGTTATTGTCGCTGTTATTTTTCACGACTGTTTTTAATCGTATTAAAGCGTAACCCTTTTCCATTCCCAATCCTCTGAGATGATTTCTGTATTCATTATATGTGTACATACATTTGTATCTTCGAAATGATCTGTTTATTTAAACAATGTAGATACTTTTTTCTAGCAGCAGCTGACAAAAGCAGAAAAATGTATCTATATTTTCTTTGCAAATACGATTTCAGTTACGTATTGTACATATAAAAGAAAACGAGAATATTTCTCAGAAAAGTTCCTTTAGTTACAGTAACCAGAATATTTCTATTACAATATGAGTGATTGAGCCACAATTCTTTAGTTTTTGCCAAGGTTTATTTATATTTTTCAAAAAACGAATTTCAATGTATATTCAGAATCATATAAGCTTTAATAGGGATTTAAGGTGTGAAATAACAATCAAAATTGTAAGGAACCACAAAATTAACAAACTGTTGGTGTGAGATATGCTACTCGTACCTACACAATATTCATACATAAATTTGTAGATATATTGTCGAATTGGAAAATGGTGTTACCTTAGCAATTAGATTTCCAATTACTTATTTAACGATCACGTTTAAGCAATATGTGGCTGGGTACAGAAAATTAAATCGAAACTGTTTTGTTTAATTATGGAGATTTCAGATAAATGTCTATCTATTTCGTGTTGTAAGAGACGTATTAAATAATGGGAGACGTATAAAAGAATCGCATTATTTTATAAATGCAACAAATTTATATAATATGGTTATAAGCATTTGTATAGTGAATCAAGAAAATATATGCTTCGGGAAATCAAGAAACGGATTTCACTGCCTTAAACTCCGGAGCTCGAACACGAACTCTGGAGAGTATGGAATTATTCAAGGCAGAGTTAAAGATCTTATTGTTCAGGAGGCGTTGTGATTCTTGAATGGGTCCTTGCGGTGATTTTTCCAAAAGACGGCGCATCTTAAAAAAATGTCTAGTTTTTATTATTATTTTCAGACTGTATCTATTGCTAGACTAATGTGAAATATAAATTCCTCTAAAATCAGAACTATACTTGTGATCACTCAAAATGTTTATTCATCAAAAGCTTTCATAATCTTACTCAATGTAGAGAAACTCGTAGGTGGAGAAGCCTGTTAAAACAAAAAGTTCTATAATGTTTTTGAAATAACGTATTTACAAATATAATATATATTCCTATTTAAATTACAAACAACAATATTTTGTTGATAAACATATATTATTATTTTAAGTGGTATTAATAATTATGGTTTCAAAAGTAACAAATTTCTCGTCGGAAAAGAGTAATTTACATACTTTTGAAAGTGAAAATTAGCACATAAAATTGTTATCAAAGAAAATTTACTGTGTCAACAATGAATATTATTGTTTAAATTTGAGTTTTGACTATATTCGGGGTGTTAATTTTCAGCAACTTATTTCAACATTTGTGAAGTTTTTATTAAAGTTTCATCAAAGAATATTATATCTCTAGAAAATTACAAAACTCAAATCTTCTCTTTGAATAAATAATGTATCATAAATTTTAGGGATACTTTCCTTTTAACATCCATACAGTACATAATGATTTCTTCCGGAGATATGAAATGATACAAGTGGACTATTACATAATAAATGAGTTCTCCATTTTTAGTATTACAGACTTTATTTGACACAAGCAAAAGTGATTATTCTATATTATTGAAAGACCTGTAATCTCCGTAATAAAGGAGAGACGATGGTCCTGGCTGGGACATGTTTTGAGAATGCCCAATAATAGTTGGCCAAAAAGAGCACTGTTCTTCCGTCCGCAAATGTTCCGTCGGTCCGGGCGTCCCTCTTTCACAATACACCGTTCCTATGACAACGATATCAGAGCGCAGGGAATGTCGTGGAAAGAGGTGACGCAATTGGCGCAGAGACGCTCTGAATGGAGGAGGCTGGTTTCAGCCCTGTGCTCCCGAGAGGAGCGTTGAAGGCGAGAGCATGATGATGATGATGAGATTGAAAGATAATTATGATTTACTAATCTACATATTTTTATGTACTAAACTTTTATTTATTTATTTATTTATTTATTTAATTTTATAAAGTTATAATTATACCTTAAAAATAACTTATAACAAACACTTTAGTGTACTAAACAAGTGCATTGGTTGGTGTGGGTAAAATAAATCATTTATAAATTAATAGATATGTATAACTTTAATTTATTTTATATATCTCACAGTTTAAATTCGAGTACCTACATCTCGTTAAATAAATACCACCGTTTAAAAAAATGTCTTATGTTCTTTTGGGATAGGATAAAACAATCCTCAAAGGGGCTTTGGTTTTTGTCAATCTCTTTTCAGTACAAAGCCTATTCATAAAAATGTTTACTGCTTTATGTTCGTGGAACGGAAATCGAATTACTAATATCGAGATGAACGGAAAAAATGTCACGAATGTATTGACCCGAATTTAGGTCAGAGGCTAAGGACGTATATACTACGTGAATCCGACTGAATTGTTACGAATATTCTGTTAAAATAAAGTGTGATAAAAGTTGTATTTTCGTTTTTTTTATGAGCAGTTGTTATAATTGAGTTTGTGAATAAATTTTTATAGGTTCTTAAAAGCTATTTTTTTTGAAAGAGTAAGTAAACTTGACTCAAGAACAATCACTCGCTTACTCATTATTCAGTAATTTTTCCCCTGCTGGATAAAGGCTTCATCCAAATTTTTCCATACGTCGTGATCTTGTTCTCTGCATCGTTTCATTTCACGATTGGAGAGTAATGTTGTCAACCATAAATGTAGTAAGTCCTATCAAGTTCTTGTTTACGACAAGGAGTTAATACTATGAAGTAAATGGCTATTCATTATTCGGATTGCCAGTCAAACAGTCAGCAGACAGTCAGGTATTAGGTAGATCTACTGATCTATAGTCTTTAATCTCTTATGGATTTTAAAATCTTTCTCGTTTTTTTGTTGTTGTTAAATGAGCATGGGTTCTATAATGAAATATAAGGAGTGTCAAAAAAATATTGATTAACATTGTAAAAACGAAATTTCATTGGAAAATTAACATGATTGTTTTAGTTGCCTAGCTCATTTCTTAACTGTTTGTTTTTACTTTAACCTTGACATATTTATCAAAAAATTAATAAAGTTATTCTGTCAATCAAAGGAGTTTGTCGGTAGCCTGGAGGTAGAGTCTCGTCCTTCAGAACAGAGGGTCCGTGGTTCGATCCCAGGTGCCGGCAAAGTCCCCTTTCACGACACACGCTTTTAGCTTAGTGTGAAAGGTGTATAAGGTTGTATTTGGATTTATAACAAAACCCAGATATATCTTTTTAAAAAAAAAAAAAAAATCCACTAGGCAATAGTATGTGCATTGTTATCTCCGTATCTATCTCAAGTGAGAGTGATGTTAATTAATACTCTATTGTATTTTTAATAAGCTCATACACTACACTGTACAATGACAGGTTTTATTAAATCAATTTCAATGATACTCGAGAATTTATATAAGAATATATAAAAAGTATACTTCTAATAATATATGTACTTATTTGGCGCTTTTATTGAACAACAATCCCTTATCACGGGTGGATAAAATTAGTGTAATGGTTTCTGTACTGCGGATATTTATAGGTCCTTTTTTTTAAATGTTTTTAAGGGACAATTATTTATATGCCTTTTGAAATAAAAAAAATGTTAAACCTAAATTGAATAGTGAATGACAATAACATGCACCCCTATAAATACATAGATACACAAGTTGTTATGAAATCATACTTACATACCTAAAAAAAATCGAATAATTTTTTGTTTAAATATATGGAATATTTAGTGGTTGAAAAATGTCCCATATGAAGTGGTATCATTATTACAGTTGTAGTTAATTTGTAGTTCTAAGATCTAAGCCAACAAAGCACTCGCGTTAACAACGTGTTATGCAACGCTACAGAAAATAGACCAAGTAATAAATACTGCCTACTTGGCACGAATCCCAAAACGACGCTTTGGAAAATAAACGCACATCGTAATTGTTTTCAAGGAATCCCTTAAATACTCCAATGAGAATTATGTGATCATTTTGAGGTATTCAAATAAAATTATTACTTATAAAACTACTTAAAATAAATAACACAATTAGTATGTAATTATTATACTTCTTTTGGTTATTTTTTATGGGAAGAAGTTTAACCAATAACGAATTTCTCTTCATTAGTTTTTTTTAGCTTGATATTAACGTGATCTATTTCCTAAAACCATATTTCATATGCATATAACCCGATGTTGTTTAATTATTTGTATTAAGAGAGATTACATAATTATATGAATGGCTATCTATGTTAATTGCATGTAGTAAAACAGCAAGCTATTTTGACAATGTCCTCATAAGACGAAAGACGTCTCTCTCACAAAATAAAATCTTTAGTAGAATAAAACACCTGTTTTATTGTTTCGAGCAAGCTATTTCATAGAAAATATGTGTATAATGAATTAATAAGCTTAAAAACAATCTGAATGTATGTTTGGGCCAGTACTTTTAATAGATTGAAATTATTTTTAGATTAGATTAGACTCAGAATAATGATTAGTTTTTTTTTTATTATTCATAACGGATGTTGAGAGTTATGGATACTTTGTAATGTATGTTTGTATGTGATTGCTTGACAGTATGATTTGTTAGGATGAAGATTCTAGGCTTATAGCTCCAACTGAAATATTTTGTTTACGAACATTAACTCCTAATGCATGAAGTCCCTATAATAAAACGTTATCATATTATGTTTTTGCCTATAATAAAATGATGACAGATTATGCCTTCGCCCAAAGTAGATATACAAATTGGGTCAATGTTGAGACAAAATAATATATCAAGCATAGAATCGCTCTTGGGTTTTCAAAATAAGCTCTGTTATGGAAAGATTTTCGTACACCAGGGGAAATTTCTTGAGATGAGTTTTAAATTAATTCCTAACTTATTAATTTGGCAGCGATTTTGGAAGTATAAAGTAAATCTTATTACTTTACTCCTGAGTCTGCGAAGAAATATGATAGTTGTTTGATACAACATAACGGAATGAATACATCTATGAGAATTCTACTTGAATAATAGAAAACATTTCAAAAACTTAGACTAGTCATACTGTCAATATAAATCTAGAAATATAATATTTGCTATATATATAAAGTTACTTATTTCAATAAATTAATAACTACTTGAAGCTTACAGTATTATAGTGATTATGTGAATAATTTGTTCATGTATTCTCGTGTAGGTGATTAATATTATGTTATTTGTATTCAAATGTACATACATGTACATTATTTAAAATACGCTCGTACATCATATGTTAAGATAAAAAGACTTTTGTAATTTGCGTTATGATATTTCTGCCGGTTTTGCTTTGATTTATGCGAACGCAAATAGAGATAAAATATTATTTTTAAATTAGATTTCGCAATGTGTATCACGACCATCATTAACGCGTTAGTTCCGGTACACTGAATTTTGTTTCGAATAGGGATATAAAAATCAGAGTAATTCATACCAAATAGGAATATCACATTTACGACTCCCGCTCGCAATGGAATAATTAAATCTTCCATAGCGTCCCCCTTGTAGGGGGGCTTATCTCCACGACTACCCTCTAAAAACTCGACGCCCATCCCCTTTCAGTGGATTATTCAGGTCACTCAGGAATACTACTCGTACATGTATTCAAAGCCATGTCAAATATTCCTAATTTATAGACACCTTTTTTTAAAACTACCTAAGAAAAAATATTCGATAAATAGTATAAAATACCTTAGAAAAAATGGCCCTCAGATTTTAAATGGGTCAAAACATGGTCATCTGTTAAATATTTAAAAAAGTAACCATGAATGTTTCATGAAAAAGGAAAGTGGAAGACATTAATCCAAATCGAGATGTTTTGGACGGGGAGAAATATGAGCAGAAACTACTTAATCCTTGCCGAAAATAATATGTTGTAGGCATATCTCTTACCAATGTACAATATTCATAAAACTAGGTCAAAGAAGCACGAAAAAGTGAGACAGAGAGAGAAAAAACTAGTTATACGCTAGATAGATAAACTTATATCCTCCTCTTCTCATATCCGACGTTCGTCAGAGGAGTTTTTTTTATGATAAACTTGCAAAATGAAGTTGGACATGTAAAACTAAATAAACATATGTAATGAATAGATCTTTAATGTTGATTGAATAGTAAATAGGAAGAGTTTCAATAATAGTTTAGTAAATATCCCAAAACGAGATATAAACAAAACTAATACTATACCATCATGGCATATACCACAAGCGGAGTAGTCAGCAGACATTGCAGTTAGTAAACATGCAAACTATTCTCTCCATGCCAAAAAAATAAAACATTCAAAATGGGAGAATTTAGAGGTGAAACCGTCTAGAATATTTGATGTCAAAGATTAAACACATAACTTTATGTTGATATTTTAATTATTAATTTTTCATAAATCGTATGCATTCGTTCAATTTAATTTTTATCACTGTACGAATCACGTTCATAAAATGAATTAAATATGATAATATCCTGAATATTTGAATGCTTTTTAGCCGGAATTTCAAAATGCGGACTTACGGAAATAGTTTACTTTTTATCAATCCCAAATGGTTCTAATTTATTTAATCAAAATTGTACGATCAAAAATTACGTAATTCAAAATTAAATGCTATTATAATGGTTAATTAAAACCTTATTGAAATGAAAGAGCGGGAAAATCACAAACAAAATTTAATAAGTACGACATAAATTATGGAGACTGCTGGAAGAAAGATTTTCAGACCGTATTAATCAGCAATTTTTTTCAAAGGGGTGGCTATTTTCTATAAGAATGAGATGATAGGTATTAAAAATTGTAGATAAACCAATAAAAACTTACTTATACTCAATACAATGAAAAGATTTTCCAATTCTTCCCATCCTGATGTTCATCGAGTTTTGAAATTTGAATTCTTACTTTAGATTAAGTATGTGCTGTGCACCCGACGTCTTTCGTTCATAAACTTTGATCTTACCTCAATACGCTCAAATTTTTTTCGGTCGATGGATTTCCAAAATAAAACACTGTTCATACATAAAATAACGCCATTCTCTGATACATATTTTCACTCACCAAAAATGTTGGTCACATAAATCTTTGATTTCAAATATTTGTATTGCATGTAAGTATTTTATATAAAAAGATATCGGCGTCGTTTAGGCTTGCAGAAAAAAATGGGTGATATTGATCAGGTAGAATATTCAGGACTAGAAGGATCTTGATTATGAATGTTTCCGGCTCGTTCGAAAGTCGATAGTAGTTTCACCAATCTCTAGATAAAAGTAAAATTCTTTAAGGTTTAATTTATTTTGAGCTTTGAAACTACGTTAGCTTTGAAAAAAAAGTACCACGATCAGTTTCCTTACTTATTTTAATAAATATTTCTTGAAAGTCTTTATGTAAGGTTTTTTTATTCTTTACATTATTTATTGAATAATGCGTGATAGAGTGAAGAATGAGGATATTAGAAGAATGAGCGGATGCAAGAAGACTGTTGTGGACAGAATGCGCGTGAATAAACTACGGTGGTTTGGGCATGTTGAACGAATGAACGAGGTAAGAATGACAAAGAGGATATACTTATCTGAAAGAAAGGGTGTGAGGAAACGCGGGCGTCCGAGAACCACGTGGCTTGATCACGTGGATCAAATTCTCAAGGACGGCTGCGTGTTGAGTAAGAGGAACCGACGTGCGTGTATGAGGAACTGTATGAATGTGGAGGAAGCGAAGGAAGTGTGTAAAGATAGATCTGTTTGGCGTTCCGTTCTCTCTGCCTACCCCACTTGGGACATGGCGTGAGGGTATAGTATAGTAGTACATTATTTATTACCCTGAAAAACGGATTAAAATAACATATTCTTAACTGAACTGATCTTATTTTTTAATAAATATATATTTATATATTATTTATTTCTTGTACATCAAAGTTTTATTTTTGGATTAATTTGGTCCTATGAATATAATTCCTTTCAACATTTTTTCAATCGGAAATTTAAACAATTACAACTGCAAGAAGTCCTATCTAGTTTAAGGAAGATAGAACAACGTAGAATCACAAATACTTTGTATTTAAATATAATTACATTACATATTATTAGTGCTTTACCATCAAGGTATATCCCATAAGTGGGTTGTTTCCTGTGTGTACCAAATTATTTTATATAATTTATTTATCTACTGTAATTGTGATAAGTATCTTTCTTAGAATTTTAAATCTACTTGTGCAGGAAAATCAAACATTTCAAAATTCAATACCAATAACGGGAAAGTTAAATTGAATAATTTATAACATAAACTTTTATTCGGCGTGTTTGACTAATTGAAAAGTTTTATTTAAATCTAACAACTAAAAAACGTAGGTACATTAATATTTATTAATAAATAAAAAATAGAATAATGAGAGTTTTTTCTTTTCTTTCTTCTACTTTCTTAAGATTTATAATGAAGTTTGTATGAAATTGAGTTAGTTGTAAGTAATCGCGCCTCTGCGATTATATTATATATTGATTGTATTTATTTTTCATGTTTTTATTTATTAAACAGATTGCAATCAATTTATGTAATTGGAGATAGAGAAAGAGGGATTAATTTCATAAACAACAATAATCTATAATTATAATAAATTATTCGAATATTTCATGAATTATATGCTGGAGAATACACAATTATTAATTCGATTCATATCACATGATCCAGGCAGAATTCAAGTTTGATTTCAATAATAGAGTTATTTGTTCCTCCAAAGGTATAGCACGGATTAATTTAATCACAAATCAATGTTTAGCTATTTAGCTGCCAAGTATCACTAATGCTATTATAATGTTTCAATTAGATCCTGAATCCCTGAAATATACAAATCAACCTGTCAAATTGTATGTAATTTCATTCGAGTTTAGTTCTCAGTTGACATATTATAAGGCTTAATTTATGACTTTATTGATGGGTCGTAACCTTCGGCATACCTCAATCCTTTAACCGGAAAACTGTCTATAAAAAAGAACGGGGGTTTGCTTCAACAAGGTAGCTACCTCTACTAAGACAGGTTTAACCTTTGGCATTCTGGAAGTAAAGATTAGCCCTTTTCTAATCAGTCACACCCTGAAACTTCTCGTGTATGTATTTTAAACCCTCATACATATTTTATAAGGACAAGGGTCACAATATGACACTAATGATTTCTATAGAAACAATATTATTAATGAATTTAAACAAACTGTGAAGATAAATTATTTTTGAAATAGTGAGCAAGTTATGGCAGGTATAATCTGACATACTGCTTATGTCTATATTTATCTCATTAGATGATAAATAAACAGTTACACTTAGAAAAAATGTAAAAGTTTGTTTAATAATTGCAAACTCAACAAGATAAAATACGTCATACGAATATGGCATCATTTTTTCATTAGTTGAGCTTCAAATTATCTTTTTGGAATTACATATAAAATAGGTTATTCTTATTCGCACAGCGTGCGAATAATATTTCTTCCTTATTCGCACACTACCGTGCGAATAAGAGGTAAATATTATTCGCACGGCGCAGCTATATCAAGCCAAAGTGACATACGTCGAGAGTATGATAATTTTTTATTTTTTTTATTTGTTACTCTTAATTTCGATTTGTACCTAACAATCAACCTTTATGTATCTATATCGTTAAACTAAAAACTATGTGTATATAGTAATTTTTCATCATTTTATCCGACTATTTGGCGTGTTTTCTTATATATTTTGACATACTTAACTATTGAATTTTTTTAAGTGTGATACTTGTATGAAAAAAATTCTTGATATTTTTATTTGTTAGTCTTAATTTCGATCTGCAACAATCAACCTTTATGTATCTACATCTTAAAACTAATAAGTATGTGTATTTAGTAATTTTTCATCATTTTATCAGACTATTTGGCGTGTTTTCTTATTTGTATTTTATATTTTGACATAAAAACACTCCAAGTGTAATATTTGTATGAAAAAATTGTGAAATTTAGGAGGAGGACGACAATAACATGGCATCTTATAGAATTTGAACTGATAATTTTAAATTATAAATGTAGACAAGGCTATACTATACTATACCCTCACGCCGTGTCCCAGGTGGGGTAGGCAAAGAGAACGGAACGCCTTGTTGATATCTTACATATCTTTTTCGCTTCCTCTACATTCAACCAGTTTCTCATACATGCACGCCGATTCATCTTACTTAAGACGCGACCGTCCTTGAGAATTTGATCCACGTGGTCAAGCCACGTAGTTCTTGGACATAGATTGGTTATAGATGTAGACAAGGTAATTGAATGAAAAATGAAATACAAATACTATAAGATGTTTGGAGCAAGTGGACGAATATGTTTATTTAGGAAGTATGTTTGTAAGGGATGGTAGGTACGAAAGGGACATTGAAAAAAGAAAAGTGGCTGGTGCGAGAGTGAACGGTGCACTTCGATCTATTGTTAGCAATAGCAATGTCTCGAACATGGCTAAAATGCTGGTGCACAACGCCATCCTCGTACCGACACTGATGTATGCAAGCGAGACTTGGACATGGCTGAAGAAGGACGAGAGTGGAATAAATGCAGTGGAGATGCGATCACTGAGAAGAATGGTAGGTAAAACATTGCGTGATAGAGTAAGAAATGAGGATATTAGAAGAATGAGTGGATGCAAGAGGAGTGTTGTTGATAGAATGCGTGTAAATAAATTGAGATGGTTTGGTCGTGTGGAGCGAATGGATGGTGTAAGATTGACGAAGAGGGTGCATTTAGCTGAAAGTGAGGGTGTGAGAAAGCGCGGGCGTCCGAGAACCACGTGGCTTAACCACGTGGATCAAATTCTCAAGGACGGTCGCGTGTTAAGTAAGAGGAATCGGCGTGCATGTATGAGAAACTGGATGAATGTAGAGGAAGCGAAAGAAGTATGTAAGGATAGAGCGACATGGCGTTCCGTTCTCTCTGCCTACCCCACCTGGGACACGGCGTGAGGGTATAGTATAGTATAGTATAAGATGTTACTGCAAGATGAAATTTTCATTAATAGGTACTATATATTACCTTTTTCCAAGAATTTCTCCTAACTAATACTTACAATAATAATATCCTATTTGGTTCTTAGTGAAAATGTTGTACCATTCTTAAGAGTATTTCCAATGCAACATGTACCTAATTTATTTATAATAATATACACGGCTTACGCCTTTTATACACAGTGTTTTTAAATAATAGTACCTACAATACTACTACCATATCATATCATAATTCAAAATAAATCAGTTATGTGTAATTGTCTTTCTTAGGTGTCAGATATGATAATAAACTCTTATAAATATGCTAAAAAAGAGTGAAGAATGAGGATATCAGGAAAATGAGCGGATGCGAGAAGAGTGTTGTGGATAGAAGGCGTGTAAATAAGTTACGATGGTTTGGACATGTTGAGCGAATGCAAGATGAAAGAATGACGAAGAGGATGTATGAAAGATGAGGTGCGAGGAAGCGCGGAAGGCCAAGAACCACGTTGCTTGAGCACGTGGATCAAATCCTAAAGAACGGCCGCGTGTTGAGTAAGAGAAATCGGCGAACATATGTGAGAAACTGGATGAATGTGGAGGAAGCGAAAGAAGTTTGTAAGGATTGATCTATACGGCGTTCCCGTCTCTCTGCCTACCCCTCCGGGGACACGGCGTGAGGGTATAGATAGATTATATGCTCAATACATAGTGTACGGCCCTCCTTGCTTTTGCTGCGGGTCACCATCGAACCATCTGAAGCGCACCCCGTGCTAGCCCTAGCACCCACACTAGCATACGTCATTGTTTCCACCAAGGAAGCTGTTCTGAGGAGGGACCATGCTCCACGCACCCACAGGTGGCCCGCCTGCTCGGAGGTAACACACAGATGACACAGACACTGGTATATTAATAAAATATAATAACACCGGGTTAGTTGGAAGACATCGCATTTTAGCGATAAACTCGCCCTCTGTACATTGAATTTATAATTGTTATTTTTATGCCACTATTTCACTATGTAATATTGTAACCAATGTACAGTAAAGAATAAAATAAATAAATAAATAAATAAAATTTCACAATTTTTTAATACAAATATAACACTTGGAGTGTTTTTAGGTCAAAATATATAAGAAAACACGCCAAACATTCTGATAAAATGATGAAAAGTTACTATATACACATATTTATTAGTTTTACGATATAGATACATAAAGGTTGATTGTTAGAAATCGAAATTAAGAGTAACAAATACAAATTTAAAGATTTTTTTCATACAAATATTACACTTGGAGTGTTTTTAGGTCAAAATATATAAGAAAACACGCCAAATAGTCTGATAAAATGATGAAAAATTACTAAATACACATACTTATTAGTTTTAAGATGTAGATGCATAAAGGTTGATTGTTGCAGATCGAAATTAAGACTAACAAATAAAAATATCAAGAATTTTTTTCATACAAATGTCACACTTGGAGTGTTTTTATGTCAAAATATATAAGAAAACACGCCAAATAGTCTGATAAAATGATGAAAAATTACTATATACACATAGTTATTAGTTTTATGATATAGATATAAAAATGTTGATTGTTACAGGCCGAAATTAAGACTTACAATTTAAAAAAATAAAAAAATATATCATTCTCTTGACGTATGTCACTTTGGCTTGATATGGCTGCGCCGTGCGAATAATTTATTTACCTCTTATTCGCACGGTAGTGTGCGAATAAGGATGAAATATTATTCGCACGCCGTGCGAATAAGACCAACCTATAAAATATCCTTTTCCATTCCTTCATACCATTAAAATAAATGTCAAATATGTAAATCATCCTTTCCATGCCAATAAAAGTAAAAAACATTCAGAATGGGTGACAAACCTTATCTCTGAATTAAAGATTTAAAATGTCTCAAGTTTTTCGAATACCAGCATTCTACAAAACACTCAAAACTTACGAAAAAGAGTGGGTGAACAGTTTTTTCCGGGTGCTCCAGGGAATAATAGAGAGAAATATAATTTCAAAAATATACAAAGTCTAATGAAAACATTGAAAAACCTTACTTCAATTGATGATGTTATTTTTTTTTCTTTTGTGCACGTTAAATTTCATGAAAAAATATTCACGTCTCATCTAATGAAAGTAAACAAAAGTTGAATTCTTAATATTTTCAAGTTGTTTTAAGGGTCCTGATACTTTCAGTGTGGGTGAATGAGTATGACGCAGGGTGATATTGATGTAATATTCGTGTATATGCGTGAGTCGTGACCCAATATAACCAAAAACATAATAAAATGAATATTATTTTATTACGTGAAAGACTTTTTTATAGAAGATCTGACAAACAATATAACACTTTTAGTGAACAAGTTTAAAAACTTGTTTCGGAGTGATAATAACAGCTGAACGCCATCGCAAAACATGTTTATGATAAATATTAATAATAATAATAGTAAACTTTTTGTACAAAATATTTAAACAAAAATAATGAGATTACAATATGGTATATACAAATATTTTGCACAATGGGCGAGTTTATCGCAGGGACGCGATCTCTTCCAACTAACCCAATAAAGTTAAACAAGATAAATTGAAAACAGTGATATAAATAAATATAATAATAATTAGTCTTTAAAATGATACATAGAAACCAAACTATAACCCAAAAATATATAATACATAGGTACTCTTAAAAAAATACCAAAAAGAATTAAAAATAAATAAATAATGAATACATACATACAAATAGATATTAAAATATATACTGTAAATACAATACATATACACATATAATAATAATAATAATGTCTTGTACCCGTTGCCGGGTATTATTGAGAGACTGAATTTAATCGAGCATCCTGCCGACGGTGCCATCTAAGGTGACTGTGAAGGCCGATTCTGGACAGGCACACTTTTTCACATTCGGGACAAGGCTGCTCTTCGTTTAGGATGGGTCTGCGAGTTGTTCGATTTTGCGGGCCGCTATAGTCATAAATGGTTTTCCGCCATTTTGTGCGGTCACCCGCCATCTTATCCCAGTCATCTTGAGCGTTGATGTCCTTCAAGGTGTTGTGCAGGACATCTTTTAACCGTTTCTGCTGGCCTCCCCTCTTCCTTTTGCCTTCTGCGAGTTCCGAGAACATGATATTTTTAGGGAGTCGGCCTTCATGCATGCGGACGACGTGTCCCGACCAGCGAAGTTGGGCGCGAGCTATTAGTACTTCAATGCTCTGGCAACCCGCTCTCTCCAGAATCTCCTTGTTGCTGATTTTGTGGAACCATTGAACTCTCATTATTTGTCTTAATTGGCGCTGTTGGAGTTTATCTAGGAAATTGATATGCCGTCTGTATGGAACCTATGCTTCACAACTTTGGATGAGGGTTGGAACACATATAAATAGATACTAAGATACATAGGTACCGTAAATACAGCAATACATATAAGAAAAAAGAATAAATAAACAAATAAAAAAATATGTAGGTAAATGCGAAATATTACTATAATTATTTTTACAGTTTAAATATTTATTACATTTATTATTGTCAAGAATTATATCTGAAAAGTGCAATAAATTAATTTTGATTAACATATTTGATATTAAAAAAAAACACTGTTTACTGTACCTACACAATTTTATTTCTAACTCAAGCACAAGTCTAATTTTATTTCTAACGTCAAGCTATTTTGACATTTTAAAGAGAACTACTATGTCTGAACGATGTCTTTTTTCAATGTGAACACAGAAACCCTAAATTATTTAATTTAAATTATTATGATTTAGGAAAAAAAATTTTTTTCTTTAGTTCATAAACGGACTCAATAAATAAATATTAAAGTCATCCTCAAACTAATTAAATAAAGATTATTTTGGCAATGACTTTGTAAGTCGAAACCAGGTCAGTATTTTACTAAAAATAGTAAAACTGTAACTTATTGAAATTTTTTACATAAATTATTAAGATTTTATATAAATTCTGATTTAATGAACATTTATGATATCATGTTGTGGCAAAAAACAAAAAAATATTTATAATATACCTAAAGCTTGAAAAAAATGAGATTATATATTTGGAAATACGTCCTCTAGACCTTAAAGTTTAATACGTAATTATTGAGGTCACTGGTTTGGAATTAATTAAATGACGCAAATTTATTTTTAAACAATAGGTATATATAAAAAATACCTAGTTAATATTTATAGTCCACAAGAAGTTATGCAGATAAATTGAAATATTTATTCTTGTCTGCATAAGACATCTTATCATGGACCCAGGTTCCGCAGTGATCTAAAGTAAATCGAATCCGAACTATGGCCACGGCAGAAGCGGACATCCTCTTCACTTATGACCACCCATATGGCACGTAGACAGGTTAAGGCAGTAAGGTGTCGTGAGAAAGAATGTCCTCTTAATAAATTGGCTGAAGATGTTGGGTAAAGTAGATCCACCAAGTGATATCAATGACAATAATTAGCTATGTTAATAATAATTTGGATGCTAAGCTTTAGCTCTGAGAACTTGTAAATTTTGACTAGCTTACATAAAAGATTTTTCATTACTCAAAAATACACATTTTTTTTTACAAAAGATAAACGTTCATTCTGCATTAAGCTATGAATGATAAACAGACATTAGCCGTGGAGCACCCGGCAAAGAATTGGTCTCTCACTCTTTTCCGTAAGTTTACGAGTGTCATGCAAAGGCCGTTGTTTGAAAAAAATAATCCTATTTTACATTTCAAATTCAGCGATGAGGTTTGCCACCCATTCTGCATGTCGTAATTTTTGTTGGCACAGAAAAGACGACTTGCATGTTTATTACATGCTGCTGATCTGCTGGCTAAACCAATTGTAGAATATGCCGTGATGGTGTAGTAGTACCTAGTATAAATTTCATAAATGTTGTGGAAGCAAAAAGCTTGTCCGGGCACTTGATGTTTTCTGACTAGACCCCATAAAAAATGGATATAGTAATGATGATTTCATATTTTTATAGTATGGTTATTACAAATTGTATATTACCAAAATGCAGTTTAGTTTAAATGTTGTGGTTGTATAAAATTTTTCAGTTGCTTGAAAAACAACAATATTATTTATTTGAATACAAATTCGAAAATTTGAGAGCTTACTCATATATTTCGAAGAATGTAAAATATGTATGGGATTACAATGTCTATTTTATAATGGGAATAAAAGTAGTTTTAAAGATTAATTTTTCCGTAGACTGTACGCAATGGCAATTCCATTGACGTCAGGATAATAAAAGGATCTTTTTACAAAAGCGATCATGATGGAGAACACATTATAATAATGTGCCAAACAATAATAACAGAGTATATTATTGTTTACTTACTTTGTGTTGCTCCTTGTTACTTACATCCGTCGTCTACAAGCAATATATTAAAATGAAATACCTTTAGTATTTGATGCTACATAAAGTGAAAAATTGAAATTTCGCTCTTTGAAAAGAAAACTTTTATTAAAATGTCATTTTTAGATTTAGTTCATAATAACTACTTAAACCAAAAATATACAAAGAAGCAAAAAAACAATTTTTAATTACTTTTGAATATTCACAATGTAAACTTTGTGGAAATTTGTTGATTAACATGTACTTATATTTGATATAATTGAGTTTTCCAACAGATGGATCCCAATCACGATGGCCGGGTTAAAAATTCTGCAAGGTAGAAATCAAGTTAATACTAAGATTTCTTGATATCAGAAGGCTGATAGGACACCTTCCAATATCTTCAAGCAAGGATTTTGAAGTATAAATTATGTTCTAAACGAAGTAGATGAGAAGAAAATTCACTTGCGGAGCTTTTAAAACAGACAATATTTTAACGATTTTCAAAACATATTTCTAAAAACAAAATTGTACAAAAAAACTTTAGTTTTCTTAGCTTTTTGATCAGTATTATAGTTGAGTATAAAATATTAAATTTTGCACTAAAATATAAAAATCTGAAAACCCTTTTACGTGAGCCGTTTATACACTGAACTTTCAAAGCTCTTTGTTCTCAGGATTTACGTATAGGTATACACTTTCTACTAAGCGATTGTTTTTCTTAAAGATATTGTTATTATTTAGAAGGTTGTTTAACTGAATATGTCTTCTAACATTGTCTTTCATAGAAGGTTTATGTTTAAGCAGATAAAAAAAGTCCAGTTATATATTTTATATAAATCACGCTAATCTTTTTATTGTGGAGGATAAACTTTACTCCTAGGATTGAAAATATGTAATCGGATTAGGTTTGTAATATATATGACTATATTTTTATTTTATGTCCGTATTCTACTGAGTGAAATAATATTTAATGAGATGAAAAATAAGTGAACTATGTCTTAGAAAAGCTAGAACAATTATATAATAGATAAAAGTTTAATGTAAATTGTAGATTGACAATGTCGTAATAAGACGAAAGACGTCTCTGTCGTCGAATAAATAAATGGTAGAATGAATACACTTGTTTTATTTATTTTGCTATGGAATTATACTACCTAAACACCGACACAGTGAATAATGTAAATTAATTGAATTGGGATGAGTTTTCATTATGTCAACTAAATCTTTCTATAAATCTATACCATCACGGCACCGTGGGAAGAAGTGTGTTATTCAGTAGATTAAATGCAAGTAATATCATAACGAGATATTTTCCTAAAAATGGTGGATGCAAATATTGTAGACTATTTATTTTTTTGTAAATTTATTCTGAACTGTTAATTGATTACAAGCAATTTGATAGTGAAATACATTCAAATAAAATAAAATCAATAAACTGTGGGTGAGTTTATCTCAGAGGTGCGATGTCTTCCAACCAACCCAAATATTTTAGAATATGCAATAGTTTAATTATAAACAGTTTTGATCTAATTGGCCGAATTTATAAAGATAAGGAAGGATACCAATATGTATTACCTATGTTTAGAAATATACATGCAAAACGAATGTATTTCATTGTATGAATTTTTACCATAGCTTACACAGCTTATAATAATTGAACAATTCGATTAATAAATCACAATTATCAATGCTCAGTGAATCAAAGTTATTAATGATGCCGTTTTTTATATTTTAATGGATTGTAATGGCTTTTGTTTTGTATTTATATATTTTAAAATATATAATTAATATTTAATGTATATTATATTGTACTGTGCAAAGTTGCAATGCAAGTTGGGAATTTGATGGTTCTCGATAAGTTATAATATACATACAATGGCATTATTATTGAGAGACAAAATTAAACCATCCGACAAAAGTCATCAACATTGTTGATAAAGTCTGCCAGGTGAAATGGCAATGGGCTGGTTATTTGGTAAGGCGAGAGGATGGCAGGTGGACTTCCAGAATTCTTGAGTGGAGGCCGTGGGAGGACAAAAGAAGTGAAGGAAGACCCCAAAAAAGATGGGTTGACGATATTATCCAGATGACGGAAAACAGTGGTATCGTGTTGCTCAGGATCGAAAAGTTTTAGTATCGAGTAAAAGTCTTTTTGAAAGTATTGAGTGTGGAAAAGTTTTGAAGTGGCCTTTATCCAGTAGTAGAGAGAAAAAAGCTAGCAGTAAGTAAGGAAATATTATTCAATGATTTTGTGAACCCCGTAGAGATCTCGATGGAAGAAAGGTCTCTTTCACTCTTTCAGTAAGTTTTTGTGTCATGTAAAAAGCAGTTGGCATGGAGAGAATGAAGTCAGTTTTTATACTCAAGGTGTTATCTAAAGGCATTCAAAAATTCATGACGAAAGATATTAATAAATAATTCAATGGAAACCGGAATATTCTACAATGTAGTTCATTTTCTAGCACACTCGAGACTAGTAATATAGAAAATGTTTTTTACTTGATTTTCCTGCACAGGTACAAAGGACAAGAGAAACAAAATAGAGCATTATAAATAACTTAATTAAGTAAATAATTAATGACACTCTTTATTACAATTTAAAAAGGTATTATTCATATACATAGGTACCTATAGTGATACTGTAGTATCACCATGTCGTAAATGTGTAATATTTTATAAATAAACAACCCGGAAATAAATTAAAATCAGTATATCATGCGAGTGGTTAACCAACTATATAATTATTTACGTTCTTTGAGAATTTTACTCAGCTGAATACTCAACGCCAGTTTAATATTAAACAGTTATTTTATGTCATTAAAATTACCATAAGATATATAATTAGGATATGCAAATTACTCGCAAAGTTCATATAGCACATTAATTTATGCAAATTCGTCTTTTTGAAGTATGTAGTAGTATTACGTTTTTATTTCATATTCACTAGATTCTCGTACTTTAAAACTCATGTACAATTAGTCTTGTACATAAGTTTTAGTATGTAGTAGTATTACGTTTTTATTTCATATTCAATAGATTCTCGTACTTTAAAACTCATGTACAATTAGTCTTGTAAATGTACCCACATGATTTTAAAATATATATGAATTATTTACACTTATATAGTGCATATATTAATGGTAATTATAATTCTATTTAATGTTACAACTATAATTACGATCAATTCTATTTAATGTTACAACTATAATTACTATCAATTCTATTTAATGTTACAACTATAATTACTATCAATTCTATTTAATGTTACAACTATAATTATGATCATTCCGTCGAGCACTCGGTAAAGAACCTGTCTCTCCTCTTTTCCGTAACTTTTCTATTGTCTTGAGAAATGCAAGCGTTCGAAAAATTAAAGATATTATCTTTAATTCAGTGATGACGATTGCCAACCAACATGAATGTCTAAATATTTTGTTAGTACGGAGAGGACAGCTTGCTTGATTGCTAAATGCAGATAGTCTGCTGGCTAACCCACTTAAGAAATGCCATGATGCTCAAGTAGTAGTAAATAATGATAACACTACGATATTTTGACTTCAGGGGTCATTCTTTACGCATTTTAACCCTCTGCAACTGCAACAAGTGCAACCCTCTGCCAGACACCGCGAAATCTTTTTTATGTAACAACGTTGCCATTTCAAGTTCAATCTTTCCGTTTCGCTCAGAAGCTTCCTAATTTATGTTCCTTTAATCATCAGTAGAGTGACGGTGGCTGTCGTGAGTGCATGTGTGGATTTATAGCTAATGGGTGTCTCTCAGACCTAAGTTCAGTAATAAATGATGGGTCTATTAGACCTAACGTCAGTAATATATTAATATTTTCATAGTGTCTCACATACATCACCTCAGTAAATTCATAGAGTCTACCTAACATCACTTTAATAAAACTTTTTTTTTTCAATAAATGGAGAGCAGATTTCATTCAAGGCCTTGCTAGGGAACTTGTTCTTCCTATTATAACACAGCGGGTGTAAAATGAAAAATTGTTAAGAGAATTGCGCAATCATATCTTAGGACGAGATTTGCCAACTGCTCCTGAAAAAAACGAACCTAGGACATCGTGTGAAAGAATATTGTGCAGAATTTTTACGAGTAAAGTGAAAGAAAAGATTAAAGAGTGCGATTTAATTGAAACGAAGACAAAATTTATTCGTTATGCATGCAAAAAACATGTCTGCCTACAATGCTCGGCACTAATATGTCAGTACTGAGAGGACGCACTTTGAAACCCGTTTTTAGAGAAACCGCTCTAACGATTTTTTTTATTATTTTTTTACATTTTAACAAAAGTTAACAGAAAACATATTTCTACTTATTTCTTTTTATTTCATGTGTTTTTTTCATTTAATTAATTTTTATAAATTGTTCTTAAAAAAATGGTGATTTTTTATTAGCATTAAGAAATTACTTGTAATTTCTAATATCTGTTTTTTTTTAAACCATAGTTTTTCAAATGGTGACAGCATACATATGAAATACTCACAAAAAACTAAAAAAGTAATTAAAACTTTTTAAATAATGGCAATAATGGAACTTAAAATGAGTGTCTGTCAGACCACTCCTCAGCAGAATAATAACTAAAAAGCCACCTCAGTTGCAGAGGGTTTATCAAGAATCTTATCTCATATTAAAAAAAAAAGTCAAATTATCGTTCTCAATATTTGACAATATAGCTTGATTCAGAACAGGATGGTAAAACAATTTTGCATTAAGTTAAAAATGCTGTTTATTTTGGCGAATGTACACTGAGAAAAATACTAACGAAATTTCACAACGAATCATTGGTACGTACTATCAAATTAGGACCAGAGTTCGTACAAACGATTCACTAGTACAGATCTATTGACTTCGCAACCAATTCATTGGTACGTTTACCAACAACTTCTTCACAGTGACGTCATCAACTTGACGTTGGCTGCAGAACGAATCGTTGGTAAGTATCAATTGATTTACTTGTCATACTTACGTAGGTACCTATACATGACCTTACTCGTAGCTGTCAAAAGTCCAATAATATTAATCGCGTTTAGTTGTAAAATGTGATCTATTTTTCTAATAACACTATAATTATTATTTGAAAAAATCTAACAAAAATAATAATATTATTAGAATAATTTTTCACATTTTACAAATAAACATTGTGATTAATATATAAGTAAAAAAAGTAGCAAGGAAATTAAAATGATTTTTTTCTTTTAAGTTCTTATGTAATATAATCATTTATTAAAAATTTCAATTGAAAAAATATAAAAATAAGGACAATTTATAAAGACATAATAAATATATCAAACGCGTATTATAGGATTATTCCAAAGGTCGTGCAGAAATTACAACTCTTTCTTCAGGGATGTTATATTTTACTTATTATTATTATTCACAGGCATTCCACCCGGTAGGAGTGAAATTTTACTTATCATCATTGCCAAAAATCAACGGTGCTATTTCTAGATCTCTTCAGGGTTCTGGTTGATGATTGTCTTGAATGTGGTGAGGTTCCCCTTCCCCAGTTTTTATTCAGAGAGAACTGATCCCCCCCCCCCCCTGAGCATCAGTCATTGCTTGTGTTTACTTGTAATAGCCTATTCATTTCACGACTTCATGTTTTTCTTTTTTCTTTCATTGTTATTGCCTCGGTCGGTGCAATCGAGTTCATTTTGTTTTTATTTCTTTTTGTTGTTGGAACATAGCTGCAACATTATAACTGAACTCCATTATATTGATATAATGAAAACAAAACTGTTCTTGGTTTTACTAAGATTTATTTGTTTAATAAGTTACCAGGTTTCGACCTATGAGGTCATTGTTAAACTAAATTTACTATAGGCCGTTTTGTTACTTAAATACTATGTCTTAATAGGTAGGTATAACAATATATTCTTAGAGCTAAGGTTTTATATAATGCAAAAATTATTGAGGGAAATTCAGAAAGAACAGTTGGTTGTGTTGTATGATTTAAATTATATTGATTATATATAATGTGACATTTCATTGGTAAAGATTAAGGAAGACAGTTGGTTAGTATTGTGTAAATAAATGAAATAGGTTTAGGTATTTTGACTTCAACTAATAGATTGATGTAACAGATGTACCTAATATTATTATCAACAGAGGAATATTGACAAAAAGCATCCATTTAGGAATAATAACATGTACAACATCTAGATTTTCAACTAGTTTCAACAATACCCAATACTATTTCATTTATTTACACAATACTAATCAACTGTCTTCCTTATTAATCTTTACTCAACCAACTGTTCTTTCTGAATTTCCCTCAATAATTTTTGCATTATATAAAACCTTAGCTTTAAGAATATATTGTTATACCTACCTACAAAGACATAGTATTTAAGTAACAACACGGCCTATAGTAAATTTAGTTTGACAATGACCTCATAGGTTGAAACCTGGTAACTTATATAACAAATAAATCGTAGTAAAACCAAAAACAATTTTGTTTTCATTATATCAAAATAAATTAAAAAAACACAAGTTCTAATTGTACCACTTTGTTGCTCTACGGGAGTTATTTTATTTGGTATTCTTCTCTGCAACATTTTTCTATGGGAACAAAAATTTTTCATGCTGACAGTTGACCCTTTCTGTTTGAGTACGAATGCCCCAATTCTACTTATTTGTTTTCTTCTAGCCTTTTGATAATTCCATTTGACCTTTTTTCTGTAAATGTAAAAAAAATATATATAACTAAAAGTTATTTTTGAAAACGAAAGAATAGAAATTAAAATAACAGAATTTGAAGTATACAAACTTTTGCTATTGTTGTAGGTGACACCAAACCCAGTGCAACAGCTTCACCAATTTGTTAATGTTCTGCAACATTCTGTAAAGTACAAATTTTAGTTAATCTTCAATAAAAACTCAAATTTGGCTTGTTGATAAAACAATTATTGCAAATTAAACATCTCATACCAACTCATCATGGACTGGACTTTATAAAGATTCATTATTTGTTGAGCTGTAAATGCTTTTGATCTTAACATATATTATGGCACCACTTGTGTGGACAAATTTGTTAGTGTAGAAATTTAGTCGGATAAATGTAAGTCCCCAGATTTCTGAACTATCCAGGTGGACGGTGGGTCTCCTTCAATGTATATACTCAATCACAACCTCATTTGTATCCTCCACAGTCTAAAAGTACAAAAATGATTTATTAAACCAAATGATAACTAATAAAGTTAGTTCATTAACAAACAAAATCAATGTTAGTCCAATATTACATACCGAATTGATGGTTGAAGTTTCACTTTCATTTCATCACATGGTTTTTAACATTAAATTCTGTAATCTGTAAAGCAAAAAATATTCATTAAATTAAATAACCTAATTAGTCCATCCACAAGCACTCAAGGTTAGAACAATGTTACTCACCAAATGGTTACTTGATGGTCCACTTTCATTCTGTAATTCCACGTTATTTTCCACATTGCGTTTCATCTATAAAGTAAAAACATATATCAAAATCATTAATGCTTTAAATCATACAAAAATAATAGTAAATAAGAAAAAATTTCAAAGGTTTACCTTGCATTTCCATGACAGGTGATTTTTTCATTCCATAATGCAATATTATGAGGGATCTTGTTTTAAATGTGAGTAAATGCACGGTCATATTTTAACAATTATCCTCAATCCACTAAAAAAAAACACCGAAATAGTGAAATACGAAAACGACTTGACAGAAATTAACACAGAACAAAACACAACGGAGAACCGATAAATGTCATCGAATACTAGTGTTGCCATTAGAATAATTAATAATGACCAAAGTATTGTTTTTTTTTATCAAAATATAACACATTTTACAACCATTTTAGTGTATTCTTTATATTGAATAACAATAAATTAGTATTAGGTTATTTGTATAATAACGAAAATACTACAAATAAATAAAACAATATTGTACTGTTGAAATACGTTTCGTCAATCATAATGTATTTTTATGCGTGTGGCAATTTCACAAGCCATATGTAATTACCTGACTATTATTTTAAACCAACTAGCGCCATACACGGATGTTTGGGTAACTAAAACTACTAAAAGATTGGTAAAGGCCGAACAAATCATTGTGCAGAAATAGTTATCGGTAAATGCGAAATGATTTAATGTTACGTAATGTTGAATTTGATCTTTATGTCATATTATATCAATGGTAAGGCGAGCAAAACAATTTATTGTGAAATATCAATTGAATTTGTAGATGTACCTTTTCTCAGTGTATTTGTAATTTGATACTAACGATAAGATTTCAGATTAAGACTGCGTCTGTTTATAAAGAAACAAAGGACCATAATATACAAGAGAAACAATCTAATGTGTTTGATTGATTAACATTAACATGGTGCAAATTTTATTTTCATTATGTATACTTACCGTGAAATTTTGTTGACGATTTTATCTTGTGTGTTTTGTATAAATTTGAAACTCACCTGAAACAAAAGAACAGACAATGTAAGAATATAATTCATGAACAAATTCAATCAAAATTTAAAAAAAAAAATAACTGTTATGTCAAAAATAGTAGAAAATTAAAGGCTGAACTTTTGAAAAGTAAAAAAACTACGGGAAGCTTGTATGTAGATTAATAAAATACTTATGCAGTTCTTCTTGTATGTGCTAATAAGATATTCACAGTGGGTGGCGTATCAAATCGTATATAGAAGATGTGTAGAAAAAAATGTTTGGTGTATTAAATTATAGGTCATTCATGAAAACAGGAATATTCAAATAATTTTGCGACAATATATTCTTAAATGTTGAAAAATGAGAGTGGACAACATTGAAGTGACGTTTATGTGCCAAAACACTCAAGGACACTGTACAATTCATCAACTTTAGGATAATATATCCTCGTCATATTATAAATATAAATCAAAAAATAAATTAAATGAGAATCTAGAATACATAAAGCCATCCACTTAAGTAACATGTTTTAAATATTGAGGATACAATATGTATCCACGTCAAGAATGTAAAATATAATACAATTTTAAATAATTCTTGATGAAATAAAAGGTTTTAAGGTCCCACCTGAATATCTTTAGATCCGCAGACTCCATCAAAGGTTGGGTCATGCCACAGAAAAGGCTTAATCCCCGTAAATTGTTAATTTTTCCTCTACAGAATTACCATCTCAAGAGCAGATCTCAAAGCACACTGTCTCAATCCTAAATTTTTCAGCTTGCACAACTCAGCAATATTTCAATTAAAAAAAACAACGGAAATATTCACTTATTTGATTTTCATTACGCACATGTTGTTAGTGCCCTTAGACACCTACCGAGTAGGTATCATGATTGTGAAAATATATGTTCACATAAATGTGCGTCATAGAATACCTCCTGCTGATAGATTGATACGACGAAGGAAGAGTTTTTCATTCTCAATAAAAGTAACGTGAAAAGATTTTACCGAGTTTACTAAGCTTTAAGTAAGAAAAAGTATATAAGCATTTATATTACCACATTTCTTAACAAAAGATTTATGGTGTTTTTAATGGAGTTTATCGATATATTTATAACGTGTATTTCAGAAAATTTTGTACCTACTTACACAAAACCTAATAATTTGGTTTTGTGGCATGAAGTTCTGGTACATTTCTTATTCATGTTACAGTAAATGGTTCTGTTGTTTTGGAAATGGTTCCCTTATGTGATGTTGATGACCAACTATATTTCCATCTTGTCATAAATCTTCGTGGTCTCTCTAGAATTGTACATCATTCCTAGTATATCTTTGGATATCCTTTTTATGGTATATTATTAACCTCAAAAGTAGGTATGTTGGTAATTCAAAATAGTAGGTATCTCTTTCACTGTATAAAGCCACATTTAACCCAAATGTATAGTTTAAGAAAGGTATAGTTTAGAATTTCGTGCCACTTATTTGGATTTCAACTGAAACTCTTAGCTAGAACATTAAGTTTATTTGAAACATTGCCAGATTGAAGAGCCAAATGATTTAAAAGATTCTTGTAAAAAACTTATTTGAAATAAAGAAGTAGAGAAAAATGAAACTAACGATTTGTTGACATAATTTTAAGGTACCTTGTCAATAAAATATGCAAATTAATCAAGTTCAGCGTTTTGAGTCACTGTTATTACTATAATAATAAAAATAAAACTCTTGTTACTGTAAATAAAAGATTTACAAAACATTGGGATGTATACGGAGTGGCCAAAACAATCTTGGATCCGGCTTATAAGGCGCAGAAATTAATAATCAGGGTTATGCTCGGTCTGGAATACACATATCCAACCCAACAACTGTATGAAAATTCTAAACTGTTAAATGTCAGACAGATCTATATGATGAGATTGATGACGGAAGTAGAAAAAAATATAAAATCCATGGATGTGGTTCCACATAGTAGATATACAAGACAGATTGGAAATCTTGATGTGCCACAAGTTTCGACCTCATTCGCAAGAAGATTTCATACATTTCTCGAGCCACGTCTCTATAATCAACTACAGAGTGTTCTGGGTCCAGATAGGAGTGCTGTAACGAAGATAGGGGTATATTCATTTCTGCTAAACCTGGGACTGGACGATTCTGAGAGCCTGCTGTGTAGCGTTCCGGTCTGAAGACAATATCTTATTTTGCTATATCCATTTTTTTATTGCTTTTTGTTTTTTTTTTTGATATAATTTGTTTCATAATATTACCTCAATACGGGTGCAAACCCAGTGAGGTAGTATTAAAATGTATAAATGAATATAAATTGTGAAAATGCTATATTTTGTGTTGTATAATATTTCTGGAATTTCTGGAATACATTTATAATAAAATATATGCAAACAGGTTCAACATTCAACCAGCAGACTAACTGTATCCAATGAGCATACATGATGTCCTATTTTTGACATTAGAAATAAGACATTCAGGATGGGTGGAATACCTCATCACACAAACGAAGACAGAAAAGAAAGTGGTTGACCTATTTTATTCCAGAGATTCTACAGTGAAGCATAATTAAATGTATAAATGTATCCAAAACTCAATACTTCCAGATGGTCGACGGAAATATTGTGATGATATTAAAATGGTGAAGAAGAGGACTAGCATTTAGTTCTGTACGTTTTGTGTATCCTGTATAAGGCAGGTGTTCGTATAACATAACAAAGAAAATTAACATCTAGAATATTCTGCGATGAGGCATGCCCCCCATCCTGAACTTCTTATTTATTTGCGGTACGGAGAGGACACCCTGCACGTTTGTTACACTCTGTAAGTCCACTGGCCTCCCTATTTGTGGGATATGCCATGTTGGTATCGTAATGTATAAATGAACATACCTACATACATAGGTACCTATACTATACTACACCCTCACGCCATATCCCAAGTGTGGTAGGCTGACAGAACGGAACGCCATATAGATATATTATCTCTTTAAAAGTATATGTTAATGTAATGTTTTAAATATTAAATGAAAGGTTAAGGGAGAAGAAGAGTGTACCACAGACATGTGGTGAGAAAAGGAACCTGCATTTGTTGAGATATGAGATTTGTGAAAGTACAGAGGTATGCCTCTTTAAGCGAAAGTATTTCATTCATGAAAAATGTTGCCGGCAATATAAATGACATTGTTAAATTAATGCTCTTTGTTGTATGTCAGGAAGATTAAATAAAGCTATGCTTTATTCTGTGTGTGAATAAAAAGAAAGTAGAATAAACAAAGGGATTTTTGATGTCAATGCTAAGAACACATAATTATACATATATGATACTTAATGCCATAGTAGATTGTCATGTTAGAGCATAGAGAAAACATGAGCAGTTGAGTTAAACTTTATTGATATAATGGAGTTTTACAAAATCAACGTCGACTCAATCAATATATTAAACTTTATTATTTACCTCCATAAGTAGTGAAATATCTTCTAAACGATTGATCGCAAAAAACAGGATAAAGATACTTGGATCAATAAAGGGAAAGCTCATGTTTAACAGTAGACAGAAATAGCTAAATAAAGATGGAAAAAAATCGATAATACGTTTCAAAATAATACGTTTATTTTATTTATTTAAATTGAGAAAGGTGATTGCGAGAGATATTTCAAAATACATTTTATGAAGCGACCTTATTTATTATCTTTTTGGAAATCATCCTCAATTTCCTGGAAGGCTTCCAACGTAAAAATAAACACTGTTTGTTCGAGTAGTCTAACACATTAACGTTTAATATTTATTTACTTTCCAGTTCAATGAACAGCTGTTTACATGCTTTTTATTACGCTTGGAAGGTACCTACCTAATGTTCCGTTTATTGCTGGACTCAGTATTGAAGTTTTTTTTTAAATTGGCTTCTTGGAATATGTTTTGCGTATTCAATATACTTGTAAAGAACAGGATTCTCACATTTCTAAAATATGTCTTCAAATGTGCTATAAAACGCAAGTTTTCAGGTAATCATAAAACATCACTTAGGACACATTAAGTATTTTTTATTCAGCGATGACGTATATCATCTTTTTTATATCTTTTAGTAAATTTAAATTATTCTGAACGAGCAGGGTATGTTTTTGTATTCACGGAAGTATTTGCTGGTTTTAATTTTTATTTTGTGAAGTCATGGTGAAGAATCGGTCTTTCACTCTTTCACTATAAGTTTTCAAGTGTCTTATAAAAGGCAGGTAATGGTAAAACATTAAGTTTGAAGACGTTTAACAAAATATTCAGTTCAGCGATGAGATATGCCACCACCCTTAATATTGTAATTATTTTATTGGCACGGAGATCATGACCTGCATATTTATACAGCAGTTCATCCACTGGTTACCCTAATTGTAGGAGATGCCGCGATGGTATGGATGAATGTTTTTTTTTAGAAATATATAATTGCTGATATTTTAAGTGAATTTTATAAAACAGAAGCATTTCAAGAATACGTCTTAAAGAACTTGAGTTTGGATTTCATCTGGTAAATTTAATATTGGCAGAGGATATCGCATTGATATCTGAATATCGTAGTGAGGTACGTAGGTATAACTAATACTTAAGAGTTCGTAACATGTTTATGACAAATACATAATATGATAAAGTTAAAAGAATCACTCAGGACTGGTTGAAAAACGTTGATGACACAGGTGCCAGGAGACATATGGGGATTACTCATCTTCAGCAATGGACAGGAATAGCCGCATAAATATTAATTATTTTTTCAGCTATTTTAACTTGTTAATTTATTTTACTCTGTTGTTGTATAAATTTGTTCCTGTAGTTTTTTATTTGCATGAAAACGCGTTGTGAAAAAAAAAACTTTAGTATAAAAAACACATAATTTAAAAACGAACACATTGCCTTATTTATTACTCTTATTTTCTTTTGCTTTTCAGTATCAATTTAATTTTGAATAAAGAATTTTCTGTTCAACTTTTTCAACCTTTGTTCTTTCAACATTGAGGGTTAACCTACAAAATTTTACTAAAAAAATTTACCGGGTTAGTTGGAAGACATCGCATTTTAGGGATAAACTCGCCCTCTGTACATTGAATTGTATAAATGATATTTTCTATGTTATTTTGTATTATTGTAAACAATGTACAGTGAAGAATAAAATAATTAAATAAGATAAATAAAAAAATAAAAAGAACAATATACACATACTTATAAATGATTTTCATCTAACCACACCTCTTTTTAAATAGAGATCACTTCTACTGTATATTTTCAGAGATAAAAATAAATTATGTCCTATTTTACCTTGAATAAAAACATCTCATAAAATACGATAAGCAATGATACAAGAATGTCTCTAATAATATATTATTGTAATATTGTTCTCTTAAACAACATAAAAGATTTACGATTCTTATTGTACAACAAAGAAGGAAACAGTTCGGTACAAAAATTATAAGAATAATTGCTTTGGTTTGTCGCTTATAAAACAAATTGCTTGTTTTCTCTAAAGCTATATGAAGCTGTGTTTGGTTTTGTGTTTATTGTCAATAAACATTTTACACCTTTGTCATATTTTATCTTCTTTATATTACAAAAACTACTGAACGTTGAATAATAAATAATTTTATTATATAGTGGCCAAAATACATATTTTTTCATCTAGATAGTCAGATAATCTAAGCTCCTCGACAAAGGGTTTTTCTATTTCATTGTACATTTTCCAAAAAGTGTAAATTTTCCTTGGGTTTTTCAAACCTTTATATTAATATAATTGATATATCATGTTCATATTTTGCATAATCTTGAATTTAAAGTAACCATTTTCACCCTTTAATTTACATTTTAAGTATTTTTTTATCACACTTCCCTTGTAAGATAGGCAGATCCAGTATCACGTACTCCTGGCTTCGCAGATGTTTAATGAAATAGTATTTTTATCACAAAACAATAAAAAACATATTTTTAGTATGGACTGAAAACAAATAAACACGAAAAAGATGATATTTTATAAAAAAAAACATTGTTAAAAATACATGATGTTATTTTATTGTTTCGAATAAATATTGTTTTTTTTTCCGCAAATAAAAAATGTTTACTTCAAATATGAAATCTAAATAAATCTGCTTATGTGTAAATAAGACATGGTACAAGACTTTATTTCAGTAGTCTGAACACATCATTCGGTAAATATTTATTTTGATACGATATTTCTCTGATACACCTACACTACATACATAGATGGCTGTGAATGTGTATGAACTGTACATTACCACACATTATTACCACCTGCGTACAAATACGAGAAGCTGGTTGGAAAATCAAGAATATACTCATACACCTTGATATATAATAGGTACATATATTATTTTACCACTTGGTTTTCTTGCATGATTTTGCTGGTACAATATTTTACATAATATATTGTTGTTACATAAGTTGTTTAAAAATGTGAAGAAAAGGCTAGCATTTGTGTTTCACAAGCATTTTTTTTAAAATTTATTTTCTTTTATCTTTATTTTCATGAAAGAACAATTTCCATGTTCCTGCATTTGAAATTTCAATATATAGAATGAGATCATAATTTTGCCATCTCGAGACAAGATGTTAAGTTATCCATGAAAGTTTTAAGAGGATAATGCAAAAATACTCGTATACCGATTAGAATAAATATTAGTGACGCATTTACTAACATTAAATATGGAGCTTTACGAAGTTGTAAAGATAAACTGAATAAAAGATGAAGGTTTCTAACCTTTTTGAATGTCTTACTTTTTTTTTAGACTGGGAAAGGACAGCATCATGTTCATTGCATGTGATTATTTCATGGCAGTGCTGTTAGATTCTGTGAACTATCAAAACATCTTCTAAAATTTCGAGTTCGTCGGTAGCCTGGAGGTAGAGTTTCGGCCTCGTGAACAGGGGGTCCGTGGTTCGATCCCAGGTGCCGGCAAACTCCCCTTTCACGATATCTTTTTTTTTAAAAAAAAAAAAATTATCCGAATAATAATACCAATTTGTATAAAAGTATATAGATTGACTGAGAAAATAAATATTTATTTGATAAACATTAATTATGACTGATTTGTAGAAACCGTGGAATAAAGCAACAAAAAACATCAGGTACGAGATACTTTATATCGTTTGTCAATATTTATTACCATGTACGTATTTTTTCTGTAAATACACCTAAATAAAGTATACTATAAAACGCAAAAATAAACCTACCTTGTTGCCCTTTGATGCGAGTAACTTTGATGAAACAATTTATACAAAAATGAGTTATTATTTTTTTGGTTGAGTGAACACATATTTTTTAACATTCCTTTTTGTATCGGCGGCGTATCGTTTATGAAGTACATTTTTTCACTCCAGTCTGTTAGTTATAATTTATTTACAGTATCAATAGGTAGGTACACCAACGTAGTTGTATGTAGCTTTGAAAAATTGTTTTTATTATTTTTCAGTTAATGAATTTTCGTCTGTACGGAGCAGCGCGGCTGTTACAGAGAAAATAAACGGGACCGTCATAAAATTTAAAGGTGGGCTGTTATATTTTAACTGCAGTGAGTAAAACTTTGAGAACAGCTATTTTTACTTAAATAATTATATATTTCGTTTACTCCCATTCGCAAATACGATTTAAATACTCTGCTTTGACCACTCTGTAGTATTTTCATTGATTTTTAAATTATATTATGTGTCTGATATTTGAATGAATCGAAAAAGAAAAACACAAACACGGAATTTAAAAATATTTTGCTTTTTGAGTTAGATGGTAAAACTTCAACTACAATATAATTACTTTTATTATACAATATTGAACTTGTTCATATTTAAGATCCCGTGGAGCACCCGGTAAAGAATTGGTCTCCCACTCTTCTCCATAAGTTTTCGAGTATCCTGTAAAAGGCAGGTGTTCGAAAAAATAAGACATTTTATATTTTAAATTCGGCGATGAGGTTTGCCACCCATCCTGAATGTCTTGATTTTATATTGGCACGGAGAAGACAGCTTGCATGTTTTATATGTAGCTGGTCTGCTGGCTACCCCACTTGTGGGATATGCCGTGATGGAATAGTAGTAGTAGTAGTCATATTTAATAAGAAGTATCGCAATTGATACTTAGGTTATTTATATTTATTTATTGATAAAATAATCGGCTGTTGTTAATAGTATAATATAATGTTCAATACAAATAACATTACACATACTCTTATTAAATGAGTGATAAATGAAAATAAATGAAAACTCGAAACAACAAAAAAATATATTATAGCGGGATCTTTCAAAAGTGGAGCAGCCAGCGGATTAACTGCATATAATGAACGCATCAAACAAGTAATAGCATGCGAATTTCATTTTTATTTTACTTGACGACCGTTTTAGCGCGGAGGTTATAAGCTCTTGCCTTTAAGTCACGCGGAACCGAGTTCCCGATCAGGGCAAAATGAAGAATAACCTTTTTTATATTGTCCTGGGTCTGGGTATTACTTGTATACTCGTATGTGTTTAGTGTATTGTATATGCATGTAACGTTCCGTAATACAAGATTCATAATATATTAGTTTGGAACTATTACAATGTGCGCAAATTGTCTATACATGTCATGTTATTTTAGCCATTATTTTGTTTTTAACATTCAAACGAGGTAGATTATTGTTTCTTTTTTGAATTTAGAAAATGACAAGGATATTAATTGGCAAAGGATTTATTTTACTAACTAAATCTTATATGCTGTCACGATTTATAATTCCAAGACATCCGATTTCGAAAAAAATATTTGTTGAGCTATATTTTAAAAATTATCCAAAACAGTCTACTTTAAAATAATGATAAGTAGATCAATTTAGATTTTTCACAAAAGTAAAATTCCTTTGAGAAAAGTCAATTGCAGGCGTCTTTGAGTTATATCATATCTGTTTATATAGAAATCGATATCGTATATAAGGCTAAAAATACCAAAATCCTTTTCCTTTTTACCGGCACTTCATTGGTTTGTGGAATTTAGACATCCACTTATATATTTTTTCACACTAAATCTGTCGTACGTCGGATCAATCAGAGAATCGTGATTTATTTCCAATACGATCTACATACACAAACTTGACATACGTCCTTAGAACTTTCACATTTTTTTCATTTGTTCGTTTACGTCACATTCAAAATATTCCTTACCAAACATTTCCTTTCCCATTTCACGCTTCTACAAAATATATTCTAGTACCTGTCTCCATACTTTTGTTTTGTCAATTTCACTGTTGATATCCGGGTTATTTTTTTTTTGTTATTTCATTCCGAGAGGCAGATAAATAACTTTTTTGTCGTCAATCTTCTGTAGGATCCTGTACTAATAAATTAAATTTACCTTCGTCTTAACACTCACTCAGAATAATGTTAAGATAGACCCAAAGTAATGGCTTAGCTTTAAGTACAACTTGAACTGTAAATTTACTAGTGAATACTTAATGATCCAGTACACTTAGACCTGTAATTATTTATAAGTTCCAGCACGCACTCTTTATAACTTAATTCATTTACCCAAGAAAACATTTTCTTAATTTTAAGAAAACATTTTCAGGAGAAAAATATTTCGTACGGTGCTAGGTATATTTTGCAATATAAAAAACGATAATATTTTGACTGACAATAATTATCCTGAATCAATTAATTTTAAAGTTCATCAAATGAATACTACTTGCTTCAAAGTATAACGAAATTTCTATCCAAAGAAGTACATTGAATATAACATAAAAAAAAAACATTGAAGCTATGACATAAAAGTTAAATATTTTGTGTCTTAAATTATCAAAACGTTATCATTACATCATTAAAAACAGAAATTTTAAAGCATTTTTTAAACATTTAAGACTTAATCTGCATGAAGTAACATTTTTTTAAAGATAACATCTAAGAACAACTTGAAAAATTCCTATCAATTTTTCTACAAATTTTTTTTCTAAAATAGGTAGGTATACCTAGTTCTTTAAAAAATTTCACATCATGGTTTATGCCTTTTACATGTTGACAAATAATAATATTAACACTTTATTGATGACAAAAATCACGAGCAATTGGCAAGCTAATTGCCTGAAGAAGCCTGAATCTTAAAAATAACTAACAACAGCAGGCCAGTATACAATAGAAAACTACACAAGACGGAAAAAACAATAGAAATTTTAATAAAATAAACAGTCAATTTGGTAATTTTTCAGGTATTAATATAACAAATATTACTTTAAATGAGAATTAAATATATATTTTTGATAAATGTAAATGTTTGAATGAAGATGAAGAAAAATATCTATTATAATTATTATTATTAATTATTTCGGAAATGCAAATTTCAATAATTGTTTTGCACGTGTATAACATGTTTAATTTGTTTTTATAATAATATTTTATTTTATCTTATGTATGTATGTATTATTTATGTATGTATAAATTATTTATTTAAAAATTTAAAACTTCTTCTCTTTGGGTTCCTGTTTTTTTACTATTATTATTTTTTTATTATTTGGTTAGGCATAAACCTATTTTTTTATGTTAATGTTTTAGGGTTGACTGGAAGACGTTGTTCGATAAATCCGCCTTTTGGCCTTATTATGTAAATTGTCACGTTTTGTAATGTTGTGTTTTATATTTTATGTATTTGTGGAAAAATTATGGTCAATAAAGATTTATTTTATTTATTTTTTATTTTATTTTTATTTTATTTTATTTATCGCTCAGAATGATTATTATTGAAAATAGATAGATAAATGTAAATATGGTTAATCCGACTCCTATCAAGGAATATAGAATAAGTATCTCACCTGGCGATATAAAATAATTAATTACTTATGTATAATAAGTAATAATGCTATGTTCTAGTTTTGCAAAGTGAATGTAAAAATGAATGAAATGAAAGATTGTCTCTTCTAGTTAGAAGTACAAAATAAGTTTATTATTTTAACGTTTCTACTATAATAATATAGATATCCTGAAGGGTTAGTTAATATTTCAGATCTTGCAAAAATTATAATACTTTTTTAACTCACGTGGATGGATATGCAATTATTTATTTATAATTCGCTTTTTATCGGGGAATTATATACAAAATATGACTAACATGTAGGTACGCCAATCAATTAATGAAACATAATTATTTATAACTACATTTTCATAATTTTCATTTCATGTTAGGCACTCAACGTAAAATAAGAAGGAAAACATCATAATTTGGCTGCAAAGGAGTTAATTTGGCGCCAGAAAATCATAATTGAACTTTTCCTTACGATATACCAATAAAATATCACTAGATTTAATAGTGTGGTTGACTACTCTGCAGAACTATAGTTTAGAGTATTGGTGATATCTTCTATGTGACTAATTTCTAAGCACAATGGCGTAATATACTCAATTCAAGTTTCTGGATGAAGTTGAGAACAAGATTTAACCGGTAGGTTAACTGTGCGACACAGATGGCTATTATAATATTTGAAGCATAATTTTATGACCACTTCGGTTAATCTCTTAACTTTTAATTCGATTCTGTTAAATGAACCAATGACTAGAAGTTATTCGTTATGATTATCATATTACAATAATACGGTGACAGAACTGTACGTTGTTTTTTGCTCCTCCGAATGTATTTTGTTTTTAACGTTGTTTTTGAATTGATTTGCCGAGAGACACTACTAAATTATACTTTTAACGATCGCGCATCTGTTGATCATACTGTTTCCTTAAGTCGATGCACGGATGTGCTGTTTTTTACATGTGTAAATTACGAGTGACAGTCATAAGTGATGTGAAGTGAAAGTAACAACAAAAAAGGGTAGACATTGTTTTTTATCTAATTTGTCTGTGAAACAAACTTATTAAATATTACGAAGCGTCTAATAACTGTACCAGTAGATGAATCGGTAGAGTATCCGCCTCCGCAGCGGGGTGCGCGGGTTCAAGACCTACACGAAGCATAGAAGGACGATTGGCTTTTTTCTTTTTTTTTATATATACTAAGATATTTTCTAATAATTTTTAATCTCAATAACCTTTTTGCTGATGTGCTGGATGAGTTGGCTTTCATTAATGTGGAGATAATTCAACATATCTACTTATATTATACCTACATGGTGTTGAACCGAGATGAAGAGTTACAAAGCATAACAGATTAGAAACGCTAAAACCCGCTTTCAGGCTAAGGGAAGCAATCTAAAAACGATCTATACAAACTCAACGGACTGCAATCTGAAGATTAGTTTTGCTGACGGCGAGTGGCCTGTAATATCTAAGAAGGAAGCCTACATACAACACCTGATCACCTTGTGAACTAAAGTGCTAATTTTGCTGGATGTACCTACTGTCCATCAATACCACCAATGAACAATAGATGTTTTAATTATATTTTGATTAACTGTGAAAAATGTTATTATTCAAGGGTATTTAGTTACACAGGATTCATTTATATTTATAACATAAATTATACGCCCAAAGCACAGAGCTCCGTGGTACAGTGGATTAAGCCGACGGGACGACCGCGGGATGAATGACATTCCAGTACCCGGGTTCGAATACCAGATAGATCCACTACAGCGCACTTTTTTATTCATTATTTTTTTTTTAAATTTAATTTTATTGATTACTTTAATGTATTGGATAGTTTACTAGTCATGGTGTGGATATTAATTTAATGCTTAGATATATAATATTTTTCGATACTTGTTTGTCATATAACTAATTCTTTGAATTATTTTCTATTGTTTTACATTCTTAAACATTTATTTTATTATTTGCTTACATAATTTATGCTTTTCGTTATTTTTATTTGTTTTAATATATTACTTATTAATTTTATTATTATCTTATAGTTTTGCTTTTAGCTATAATATTTTAGCATTATCATTGTGTAAATTAATTTGCATTATTTAGCGCCATCTATGGTAATATAAACACAACAAAATATTAATTTCTTTGAATACATTCTTTTGATTAACATTTCCGCTATTCTCCATGGCATAGTGGTTTAAACAAGTAGTATTTTTGAGAGTCTAATCAGAAGTTGTGTGTTCGAGTCTCCCCCTCTCCACTACTCATTGCTTACTTTTTTTTAATTATTTTTTATTTACTGTTTTTATTTATTTATTTTTTAATTTGTCTATATTTTAAAAATATTATTTTTTGTTGTACTAATTATTGGCTACTTTTTTGTATTTAACCTGTAATGGTGGTTTACAGACAAGGTTGCTGGTTTATATTTGTTATTTATATTGGTTCCACCAATAACAGCTGAACATACCTGTTTATCTTTGTATATCTATCTGCACATACCTATTTATCATTATATTTGTTGTTTGTATTTGTATGTATTTATTCGTTTGGGTTTGGCACATACCTATTTTTTTTTTATATAATTTTATTTTATATTCCATTTAATATGGGTAGGTATCTAATTACATAGAGTACCATCTTGTGTAAATAATAATATAATACTGTTAATTAATTTAATTTTCAGGTTTAATATTTATAGCGATCTTCTCTGTAATATCATCAACTTCGATAGTAATTTTTTTTTTGTTTGTTTTTTACTATTAATTAACTTTGCTTAATGTTTTTTTTCTAAATTGATTTCCTTTGGTTGTGATCATTGATTTGGGGAAATATTTACGTCCGATATTTACCTATTGTATAATTGTTTTCATCTACATGCCTAAACATCAGTGCATTACAAGGCATATTTAGTTTTCATATACCGCCACACAAGTGGTACCTACTTATTTACACAGTATTACGGGTGCCTACTTGTTATTTTTAATTATTTTTAATTCAAAGTTTAATGAGTATGGTATATCTTTGTTGATTTTCACTGCTTGCATGCGTTTTCCTGTATTGTTTATTTTTTTCTTTTTCTCTTTTTTCGCTGCTTCATAAAATAACATTATATAACTGTGTTTAAATACGTGGATGCTTCCAATGCATGTTGTAAGCATCTACCCACACATAATATATTCCGTTTTATACCTATTACCAACTTACATACGTATCGATATATCTACTTGCCAACACCTGTCCCTGCTGGATTCATATTGTCGTTTTATATTAATGTTGTACTTATTTGACACCTATTATCTTTGTTTCCTACGTATTACTTACTATACAGGATATAGATTTAGGATTTAAATACCTACTATCCACTATTTACTTTACATTGTTTCTGTTTCGTTACTCAAGTATTTATTGCGTCCAACACTAATCACACTAAAGAGATACAACTTTGGAGAATCTCGAGATGGAGAATTGCGGAGGGTGTAATGCCACTACTAAGGAAACTAGTGTGGTCGTTTGTGCGACATGTTCCTTACTGTATCATCCATCGTGCGTTAATATTTCAAGGGAGAGTTACATAAAAATGTCGAAGAAGACTAAGGCATCATGGCAATGCCCGCAATGTAAAATCTCTATGAAAAGAAGAGGTGACAACAGTAATACGCCGGTGAGGCACTCGCAGGACGATTCTCCAGATCATGACCGAGAAGATTTGGATGGCGGATTAGCAGCAAGAATGAGGGATTTCATGAATGCGTTTGAGGCCAAGTTCATTGTTTTTTCGGAGGATATTATGTCAATTAAACATGATCTGCACTCCGGACTTTCTACACTAGGACAGGATATTATAGAAATAAGGAAAGAGGTGCATAATATCCGAGCTGACCTGAGAGTTTACGATGAAAGGATCAAGAAGCTGGAGGCTCTGCGATCCGAAGATGGTCAGAGATTGGATTCGTTGGAGAAAAAACTCATGGAACTAACGACTCGAGAGTGTCCTCACAAGGTTATGGAGTTGACAACATGTGGTGTCCCGATGGATGGGACAGGGGGTATGGTTTTTTCTCAGCCAGTGCCCCACCCTGGTTTTTCAACTGCAACCCAGGCAAGTTACGCAGATATTGCGGGTGGTCGTGTTGGTGGAGACAGATCTGAAATTGCAGACACTCAGACCCGTACAGAGAGGAATCGTGTGGATGTGGGGCCTCGAGTGGTACCACGAGTAATTTTGAGGGGGACGGGTGCTCCAGATGAAGCCTTAAGAACAATAGAACCGAAGAGATATATTCATGTATTTTCATTGGCACCTGATATAACAACTGATGCTGTGAAAGAATATATGATTAGAAAAAAGCCTGATTGTCGGAATGTTGAAATTGAGCAGATTGCGTCCAGAAACAAGGAATATTCATCTTTTAAGATAGGAGTACCCGTTTCGGCATTTGAGGACTGGATGCATCCCCAGATGTGGCCGCCAAATGCAGCTATAAACAAATGGACATTTCGAGGATCTCGGCGTCCTACCGAGTCTTCGGGTGGCTCCAAAATCCACACTTAGCTTGTCATGTATATACGCCAACGTTCGGGGGTTGAATACAAAAATCTACGAATTTTACAATAATTTGTTGACCCAAAATTTTTCATTGGTAGCGCTTACAGAGACTTGGCTCCATTTAGGTGTACAAGACTCTGAACTTTTTGATCCTAGGTACGTCGTTTTTAGACGCGATAGACTGACGAGAGGCGGTGGAGTTGCTCTGGCTGTTAAGAATTCGAGACTGAAATTGGCAAAGCGTATGTTTGATATGGAGACAGAATGTGGAGAGAATTTGTGGGTAAAACTTGTTTTTGATCAATATCTTCTATTTGTCTGTGTCGTTTATTTTCCTCCTAATGCTGATGCTGATGTGTTTAGGTCATTCTATTCGAGGGTCGAGAGTCTACATGGAAGACTTAACAATAAGAATGTTCTTGTGCTCGGTGACTTTAATCTTCACTCTTGCAATTATCCAATAGATGAGCATGATCATTTTCTCAGCTTATTTAATTTGGAACAAAGAAACAAGATTCGGAATGACAAGCACAGAATGTTGGATTTAGTATATAGCAATTTGAGCCCATCTCATATTAAGGTTGAAAGACATGATCTTCCTCTTGTATCCGAGGATCCTTGCCATCCTAATCTCAGTGTGGACTTGATGATCACCCACAAAAGTGGTTACCATGAAAGCGATGTGAGGGGTGGACAAGAGGTAAGCATTGCCAGAAGATGGAATTTTCGGCGTAGGAACATTCCAATGTTTTTGGATAAGCTTGCTTCCAGCACTTGGCGGGAGATTTTTGATTCTGAGGATGTGAATGTAGCAGTACACGAGTTCTACAAGGTTGTTTACAGATCATTCGATGAATGTTTTGGTAATGATGGAAGAGAATTGCAAGACGGTTTCCCAAGATGGTTTTCTAAAACTCTGATTGGTAGTATCAGGATGAAATTGATGTTTCACAAAAGATGGAAGAACACAGGTTCGTCGGTTGCATATGGCAAGTTTAAATATTATCGAACTCAAGTTAAGAAACTAATAGAATCAGATCATAATAAATACATCAATAGATCTGAAGGTATGATACGATCTGACCCTTCACGATTTTGGAATTTCGTTAATGCTAAGAGAAAGGCCAATCAAATGGCATCTTGTATGCAGTTGGCAGGGAAATCATATATTGGAGACAATGAAATAACAGAAGGATTTGCCTCCTTTTTTTCTTCAGTATTTGGAGAGCCATCATCTGATAATGGTGAACCCCTTACAAACGCAGAACAACCTATAAGCTCATTCATAAACATAGACCTCCCACAGATTTCTTATTCGGATGTTAAAGATAGTTTAAAGCGCTTAAAGCCTAAATACTCTGCGGGACCGGATATGATACCACCATATCTGCTGAAACGGGCTGGCCATATCTTGCTGGAGGTTCTGACCTTTTTGTTCAGAAGGTGCATCGATTTAAGAAGGATTCCGGATCAATGGAAGATTACCAAAGTGACACCTATTCTCAAGAAGGGCGACCCTACAGAAATTATTAATTATAGACCGGTAGCAATTTTATCATCCCCAGCCAAATTGTTGGAGATGATACTACATAAGCACATTTTCAATGAATGCAAACACTTGCTTATAGACGAGCAACATGGATTTCGGCCAGCACGTTCAACAGTAACTAATTTGCTTTGTTTTAGTACCTATGTTACGAAGAGTCTGGATAATGGTGTGCAGGTGGATGTGAATTATGACGATTTCGAGAAAGCATTCGATAGGGTGGACCATCGTGTTCTGCTGAAAAAACTTTCGAACCTGGGATTTTCCCAAAATCTGGTGGATCTGTTTTCTGATTACTTCAAGGACAGAAAACAATATGTCACCAGAGGAGGTCATAGCTCCTGTCTTTTCTCGGCGACCTCGGGCGTTCCTCAGGGCTCTAATTTGGGTCCCTTACTTTTCTCCCTTTTTATTAATGATATTGGTACTTGCATACGATTTTCTAGATATCTCCTATTCGCTGATGATTTGAAAATTTACCGGAGTATAGGGTGTTTTGAGGATGCTCTTGAGTTGCAGGCGGATATACAGGCTGTTGTCGAATGGTCCAAAATCAATAAACTTCCGTTCAGCGTCAAAAAGTGCACAATCATGACGTACTCAAGATCCAGACAGCCTTTGTTGTACGATTATTATATGAACGGATTATTGCTAACTCGAGTCGAGGACTGTAGAGATCTTGGGGTCACATTCACTCGGGACTTTCGTTTTGGACTTCATATCAGTGACATAACCGACAAAGCTACTAAAGTTCTTGGTTTCGTGCTAAGACATTCAAGACATTTTCGTGAGCCTAATACTATTGGGTTGCTGTATGATTCATTGGTTCGCAGCATCTTAGAATCGGCTTCAGTTATATGGAACCCTTGCGAGGCTAGATATTGTCTATTGTTGGAGAAGGTCCAGAAAAGGTGTTTAAGAATGATTTACTTATATACATTTGGATACTATCCCTATTTGTTTCCATCTGCTTTCATACTGGGTTGTCTGGGATATGATACGCTGATGCACCGTCGGGATGTATATTGTGCGAGGCATTTTTTCAAACTCTTGAGTGGCTTTATAAGTAATCCAATGATTTTGAGTGAGTTTTGTATCTACGTCCCAGTATCGTTCAATCGTTCTCGACAACATTTACTTTTTTACCCCCCTGGTAGCAGAACAAACATAATACCTAACTCTCCTGTCGGAAGGGCTATAAAATTGTTTAATAATTTGAATGTTCATGTCGATATTTTCAACATAACATATAATGACTTTATCGCCAGGATAGAGATTCTCCTCTGATTTTTTTTTTTTTTGACTTGGCATTTTTTTTGCTTTTTGTTTTTTTTATTTTTCCTGCTGAGACCGCCTTGGCCAAAAGCTGTTATGGTCTCAGTGCAGGGTGATGTTTTATAATAATAATAATAATTAGTCACCATGAATAATGTAATTTATTCCAAACTTATAAAGACGCAACATAAATTCTTTAATGAAAGCAAGAAATAAGATTGCCAATCATCCAATTTAAATTGTTTATTGAGATTCATATAGATATTCAATATTTTTCCAACAGTTTTTCACATTAGATAGAAATATCTGACAAAATTATTATTTTTTTATTAAATGAGTATATTTGAGTAATGGCAAAACATGGTAAATATTTGTAAATTTAACACATATACTATCACATAAGGTTTATAAAAGAAAACGTCACCTTATATGGCAGTGCAAAGATGGGCATAAAATGGTTAATGGTAAAAATAATATCTATACCTTATCATTGATATTATTGAAATTGTGAATCATTATTGTGAATCAACTATGTTATCTCTTGCATAAAATCCCTAATTGCTCACACTTTAAAAAAAAAAATTAAGAATTTATAATAGTCAATAACAGAGACCCACGATCATCTTTGAGAGTATTTCGTGTGAAAAAACATGGAAAAATTATGATTATGTTGAAAATATTCAGAACGATCATAGTGAAAATTGGCAGTTTTTAATAAAACGTTTAATTTATAAGAATGGACTAACTATACGAGTATATAATGTTTTTACTTCAGTAAACAGATTTTTATAATTGTATACTGCGATCACTATATAAAAACACACAAAATTTATAATCCCATAATCCCATGGAGTTTCATGTAATAAATAGGTGTTCCACTCTTTTCGGTAAATTTTCGAAAGACTTGTAAAAGGCATATGGTCGTAAAACCTCGTGTATAAAATAATTAACATTTACAGTTACTGATAAAGCTTGCCACCTATCCTGATTGTCTTGTTTTTTTTTATTAAGCACGGAGAGGACTATTTGCATGTTTATTACATGTAGCTTGATCGCTGAAAACCCTTCTTGTGGGGTATGCCGTGATGGCATAGTAATGAAAGTAGTCGTAGTAGTAATAGACGAAGTAATTCTATGTTTGATTATATTGGCACTTACAATGTAGCAATCACGAAACATTTTTCAAACATTTAGTAGAATTTACTTTGTACTACACCAATTTGTGTGTAGGTACATAGTAACTATTAATAAATATTAAAAAAAAGTCATTCTTGCCGAATGAATGAAATACCTTTATTCATAATTTTACACGACTTTTTTTATCAAAATACCTATCTGCTTGCAAAAATCGTATATAAATATTTTTTAGGCTGTAAAATATCACATTTAATAGACTTATAATAGGTAATATAAATATTTGGACAAAAATACACGTGTAAGCAGCATAAAATAATTTATATTAGAATCCCATAACATAATAACTTACTGAAGGCTCTATAGGGAAATATTTGATGTTTTTCTTTACTAAATAAACAACCATATCTCTTCTTCATTCACCACATTATTATCATAGAGTGACTGAATATTCATCTTGACATCACTCCCACAAGCATCCCTATTCCTCTAGCCTCGCTCACATCTATCACATAATGGATTTTATGATTCCATTGTCATAACAATCTACCTCATTGTCCCCATTTCCTCCATTCAATATCATTCACAGTTCGTCTCATTTCTAAGGAGCAGAATTGATTATTTCCCTTCCTTCTTCTCTTTTTCCTAACGACCAACATGCTTGCGATAGTAAATTTCCACAATAACCGCTTCCAACTTGTACCATACATAAGTACTCACTTATCGAACATATTTGTATAATTATTTAGACTAAAATCTACGGACATTTTGTTTCGCGTTTTAATTAGTCCTAATTTTTTTATTAGGTTTCAACATTTTTATTATATTTATGTTATCAAAAACAGGTGTTTTAAGTTCTAACGAATTTCAATATTTTTTACGTCCGTTTCTATATATACTTTTATATGTATTTAAAAAAAAGCAATGTCAAACAGCAATACTCATTATACGTGGACTAATAGAATGCCAAAAATATGTTAGTTTAAAGATGAAATTCATATTGGCACTATTAATAAATATTAGGTTGGTACAGTATACTTATGTTATCAAAAATGGGTCTTCGTAATTCTAAGTTCAAACGATTTTTTAATATTTTTTACGACCGTTTCTATATACTTTTATATGTATTTAAAAAAGCAATATAAAACAGCAAAACTCATTATACGTGGACTAATAGAATGCCAAAAATATGTAAGTTTAAAGATGAAATTCATATTGGCACTATTAATATTAGGTTGGTACAGTATACTTATGTTATCAAAAATGGGTCTTCGTAATTCTAAGTTCAAACGATGTTCAATATTTTTTACGACCGTTTCTATATATTTTTATATGTGTTTAAAAAAAGCAATATAAAACAGCAATACGTGCACTAATAGAATGCCAAAAATATGTAAGTTTAAAGATGAAATTCATATTTGCACTATTAAAATTAGGTTTGTACAGAAAATTAATCGTTAGACGATATTGATTATTTTCGTATTAACAAAAATCCCTTATATAAAAAAACACTGCTTGTATTACAAAAGATATCAAAGAAAATATCATGTTTTGGAATAAAATTAAACTTAATGGAACCGTGTTTCTTTCCTACGTTCTCAAACTGAACACTAACTGGGAGTTATAACGATGCTGAGTTTTCTAAAATTTAATACGTGTGCGTAGGTGTATACATGAACAAGGTTTCATTTCTTTTATACACTTCAATGATTCAAAGTTTCATAAAGAAATTATAAATATTATAAAAGTACAAAAACTAAGCACCAGCTTAGTAACCAGCTTTTACCCTTAAGGTAAATAAAATCACGTTATATTAAATATTAAATTACAACGTCGAGCACGTAAGAAATGATTTAAAGCTAATGACGTTGGTTTAATACTTTTTTAAATTAAAATAAAATAAAAAAATATACCACAGTTCAAGTATAATGCTGAATTTCCTTTATGCAAAAACCTTAGCTTGGAATTCTTGAGAAAGACTTTTAAGTGCTTTTATTTCATCTGGCGTCTTAAAGTTTTAATTGCAAATTTTAAGTAGACGATATAAAATGTAACAACTGGAAATAGATTGAAAATATTTTACCGACTTTCGAATAACACTTTGTATTTATATTTACATTGTGATATTGCTTTGAAAATTTGCTTAGCAACCGACCTAGAGTATTGTAGGTATTTCATATAAATTTTTAGACCAAAATTAGTCATTGAATAATGCCAATTAGGTTGGTGTTAAAATCTAAATATATATTATAATACCTTGTAGAAATTTTATACCTTATCATTTGATTTATTGGAATATTAATTTATGAATTCTTATGACGTCAGCAATGTTAGATTGTGCCTTTACGTATTATTGGTGCATCGTAAAATAATAATTTAAAGATGCTGGGCGGTTAATCAGGATAATTATAAATCTAAAATAAATGAAATGCTCAAAATTATTTTGTGATTTTTATAAATTTTTAACATTTGTTTCTGTGTACTAAGAATGACTTTTTACGTTATGGAAAATCAGGCAAAATATTTTTGTGGAAACGATCACTAATACTACTTTACCATGAGAACGTAGGTATCTCCCAGGTGGGACAACCAGCAAATTTACTGCTAACAAGAAATATGCAGATTGTCTTCTCCATGCCAATTTGTATCAATTGTGGAAACATTTATGTGCTTTATTTACTAAAGGTAACAACCACAAAGTACAAAGTGTCTAAAAATATATTTTCTTTTCCATAATGAGTAAGCGATAAATATTATTTATGAGACAATAGCAATGGCCTTTACACAAAATGTAATATCATTTATTTCCTTATAAGACTGTCTTAGTTTGATGGAGAAATTAAAACACATTTAATTAAGTAGAAGTAATAAAAGAACATAATAATAAATAATTATAGAAAATAAAATAAAATTAAGGATATGAAAGACATCACAAAATAAAAGGTATGTTGTGAAATCGCGATGAAATAAAATAATAAACTAAAGTACTTATAAATTTTATTATATCACATCGTGCTAAAACTTTAATTAATACCTATTTCAGTTCTTTTATGTCAACTAAATATTTTCAACACCGTGACAGCTGAATAACTTATACGACTCAAATTTTAATCTGGTAAAGAGCATAAATACATAAAATATTTTTTATGTTCGATAAAGAACTTTCAATATCATTGTAAATGAAGTCTTACAAATAATGTGAAGTTTTTATTTGACTGTCAAAAGTCATCCAGTATTGGTTGTTTCCAAAAAATAAATCAGCAAGAATGATTATTTATCTCGAGTAGATACAACAACATGGTGCGACCAGTTGATAGAGTGAGGCATTCTGGAACTGCGTTGGAAAAATATTTTCCAATTTGATCCATTCTTTATAATTCCTCACAATTTCTTCTTTTACGTCCCTTTCGCTACATAGTAAAATAAATTTATATAAAACGTCTAAATACCACATCTACTTTCACAGTCCGTCAATTCGCAAATTTCAAATGTCAAAATGTTCTTTTCAATAAATTCGCAAAGTTGGCAAAGTTTTTTATGAAAAATATTAATGGTGGAACAGAGCGGCTTATTCACTTTGCAAAAGGCGTCTTCTCATCACTTTGCACTCTGTAACTCCTACTTTGCGAAAAAATGTAATGATGAATTGCAAAGTGCAAAATGCAAGGTCGCAAAGTATAATGGTGGAACGGGGCACTGGTCACGATTCTCAAAATTGAAGAATCGGCACAAGAGAACAAGATCCGAACAATCTTTAAAAAACGATGCTCCAGGAAGTACAAATCAAAAAAGAAATATTTACCCATAGTATGTATACAAAAACATATTTATTCACTGTGTCGGTGTTAAGGTAGTAGAATTCCATATCGAAAAATAAAACAGGTGTTTTATTCTACTAAAGATTATATTTTGTGAGAGAGACGTCTTTCGTCTTATGAGGACATTGTCAATCGAATCGGATTGACAATGTCCTCATAAGACGAAAGACGTCTCTCTCACAAAATATAATCTTTAGTAGAATAAAACACCTGTTTTATTTTTCGAAAAACATATTTATTGTTGATTAAAATTGTCCATTTTGCTTCCAGGTTATTATTCATTAGGTACACACTCTATTTAACGATGATATTGTAGTATATTTTATTGCTGATTGACATTTTATTAGATATAATAATAATTATTAATATCATGGATTAATTTGTATAATTAAAATATAATGGTCACTCTAATGATTGACATTAATATATAAGGCCAAGCATGTGACTAATCCAAACTTACATTATTAATCTTGCACAATAAGCAGAAATAAACCTCTTTTATATAACTTACATGTTATCAATAATTACATTTATCATAAACATTAATAAAATATCAATATAGGTCAATTGTAGTAAGAAATATTTGATGATTATTCAATAAAAATATCGTATTACATTAGAAAGATATGCAATATAAATAACTTTCTATTTTTATCTTTACGGTAAAGAAATATTTAATGCAATAATGTTATGATAGTAACTCTAAGAATATGTTGTTAAGGTTCTATATTAATTACTTTGATATAAAATATCAAATTAATATTTATTTTGTAGGGTTGATATTTTTCCATTAATCTAACTGTATTTGGCGACGAAATGCTTCAAACTGAATAAACATATATTTAAATCATGAAATTAATGTAGAGTTGAGCTGTAAAAGAGTTGCGCCCAACAGAAAAATGTGGAAGTCCAAGAGGACTGTTTTTGTCCAATACTGCACACAAAAAGGGCTAAAGGTAAGGTAAGGTGAGGTTTTAAAATGTGTTTAATTAATTATTTAAATGCATTATATTATCACTACATTTTTTAACAGTGGAACAGTCAGTTGATCAATTGAGATATTTCTGTTGTACAAATTATAGGCATTTTGTATCAATGGAATGTTAGATTTTTAAATAAAAAGTATTGAGTGTCACATTTAACGGCGGCAAAATATCTATCCCTCCAACTTATAATACAATGAAAGATTCAGATCGACGAGGAGTGGGCAGAAGGCAGCTAGATGTCCTGGCAGAGCAACATTCTAAATTGTATCGTATTACGACGAGTATAGGAGTTGTTCCGGGATGCGCAGAATTATTTGAATTCAGCTATTATGATTCATATAAAGTGACCTTTTTAGCCCCCCAGAATAGGCCTTCTTCAAAGTGATCGCCTGAGTAGAGGGAACTTAATACGGCACCCATAGAAGAAGAACATTATAAGAAAATTCTTCTTCTTCTCCTTGGGCAATTATTAGTCCCACATGGTAGTGGGGTCCGCCTTTCTTGTTTGGTTACGCCACTTGGTTCTGTCGAGTGCATCCTCATGGGAAACATCACAGCTCCTCATGTCTTGTCTCACTACTTCACGCCATCTGCGCATTGACCATCCTCTTGGTCTCTTGCCGGTAACCTCGATACATTGATTTTTATTGCCTACATACTCAGGTGGTCTCCTGGCCACATGGCCATAACATCCTAACATTATTAAGAAAGTAAATACCAAAAACTGATAGATAAGTTATTTTAGAACTAATGAAAATTGATATAATATTTATTATTGAACCGAAGATTGCTCCAAACTTTGAACCTCTTTGTTACACATAAAATTAAATACAATCATTTTGATGATAATAAATTATCAAATGTTGAATTTTTAAATAATAATAATAATAATAATAATAATAATAATAAACTTTATTGTGCCTTAAAAAAACATACATATAAACAGATTATAAATACAAATAATTATCATGCACAATGGGCGAGTTTATCGCGTGCAAGCGATATCTTCCAACTAACCCAAGTAAATAAATTATTCTTCATAATTTTCGTGAGTAAATCAAATATAAATTACATATGATTTTCATATCACTTTCGATATCTGTGTCGGAGTCAAAAATTACATTTTTATGAGTGGTTTGGGAAATCAAATGAGAGTCACACGAGTAACGTTAAAAGCAGGAGACACGTTCTCAAATATCAAAGTTCGTCCTACAATACAAATTATTTTGCGAACAATCATACTACCAATATTTTATGTTCCTAAATATACACACAGTATGTGTGTAGGTAGCAGAAGGTTTTATTAACTCCTTCGAGTATTATTAAATAATGTTCTGGATTGTGTCGAAATTTATATTGAGAATTCTTTACATAAAATATATTTAATATACGAGTACCTACTTCAAAAATCTACATAATAATTGATTGTATTAAACGATTTAACATTGAAGAAGACCTACCGACCGAGAGGAAAACTATGGACTTCCATTTTTCTGCAAAATATTTGTTCATTTTGTTTATTGATAGGTACCAAAAAATGTACCTCTATGTACCAAAAAATAAGGAGTTTTTAAGGAATGTAGAGGAAAAAAGAAGTTTCATTCAGTTAATAATTGTCATAATAATAGACATAGACATAGGAAATTTATTTTCAATGCGCCGTTTTCTGTAGGCTATGAAGCAAAGTTTAATGGTATTCAAGATTACTACATACTGATCTGGTTTTTATTTACACCAACGTAAATTTTAAAGAAGAAATATTGTCAACGTGGAATAAAAAACGTATATGTAAATTATATACTTAAATGAAAATATATTCGCATATAATTTTTTTTAAAGATATATCTGGGTTTTTGTTATAAACCCAAATACAACCTTATACACCATTCACAGTAAGCTAAAAGCTTGTGTCATGAAAGGGGAGTTTGCCGGCATCTGGAATCGAACCACGGACCTCACGTGTACGAAGCTGAGACTCTACCTCCAGACTACCGACGAATTTATATAATAAATACGTAATATACAAATGATATGTAGAGCGTCATACAAAAAGTCATTAAAATAGTAATGAAATTTAGTATTGACGTATGGGTGATGGGATACAATAGTAGATTACTGTAATCGTGTATTACGAACATATTTTCGTATCATTGAAATTTACTGGTATGATACTTGCAGTGCCGTACCTTCGGTATCTAGTATGAACGCATGATAAACATAATCAGAGAAAAAAAAATAAAACCTTGGAACAAAATAAACACCTAAATGGGGTTTTTTCAGAAAAAGTAAAAAATGGTAGCGTGAATTAAATCTCAGATCTCCCAAAATTTACAAGTTCCAAGATAATGCTTACTAACTTTCCGTGTTCATTTATACTCAAATTGGTAGTGCCGGCATCTCCTTTTTATTTTTTAGAATATTTTTTATCAAAGATATATCTGTTATTTTTTTATTAACCCAAATAGGTACACCTTATATATATTCACAGTAAGCTTAAAGCTTGTGTCGTGGAAGGGGAGTTTGCCGGTACATGAGATCGAACAACGCACCCTCTGTGCACGAGACCGAGACTCTTCCTCCAGGCTAACGACGAACTCTTCCGTAATACATCCAAAAGTACGGCTTTGGTCTTGAATTATGCCAGATTCAAATTTCTTAGACAGATATTTCTATTTAACAGTTTTTTACAAATACTTATTCGATACTATTCGATAAACTACGAACACGAACATTAAAATTTGTGCAAAAGCATGCTTTATTTGAAAAAAAGCTGAACCACCACTGAATATTAAAATAACATACTCAAATAATAATACTCCAAAGAGACTACAATTTGTAACGTCATTTCTACAATACGGGCATAAATTTTAACGGTATTATCATTATAATTTATAACAGTATTACGAATCAGCGTTCACATGATTAAATTTGTCAAATTAAATCACATTTACGTATGACGCACATTGATACGATTATTTTTAACGCGCTTCTACTTTTTTGTTTTTTTATTATTTTTGTTGACAAGGTGTAAAATCTAATCATAGACTTCGTTATCGTTTACTAGTGTCAGAGAAAAGGTGATTACAAATTAGGTACCTATATATTAGTTCACTGACCGTGTTTACCTCCTTCATCATCCACTCGGTTGAACATTCACTAGATGAGGAAAATGGCTGTAACATGCCGTACAGTTTCATAATAAAGTAATTGCATTTAATAAAAAAATATCTGATAATATGCTGACTATATTTTATCAGTTTAGAAACAGGGAGTACGTTTTATTTATTTATTTATTCTTTTTGCACATCATCATTATATAGGTACCTAACAGTATTAACAAAACAATATAAAATTTAATAAAAAACTAGGACGATGTGCAGTGGCGAGATTATCATTGATTTTTTCCATCTAACCACGTAGTTTTTAAGTAGTTTTAGAAAAACCGGACATGTTCTTTCACAATATATCGATCGATTAAAGAAATAAAAAGTAAACGAAGATATTTAATATATTTATAGATATTTATCATGAATTGAATTCTCAAGGATGGCTTCATGTTAAAAATAGGAAATTGACGTACTTTTATGAGAAATAGCGTGAGTAAGGAGAAAGCGAACGAAGTATATAAGAATCGATCAAACTGGTGTTTCGTTCTCTCTGCCTACCTCATTTGGGATACGGTGTGAGGGCGAAGTATGTTTATTTTATTTTTTGACAAAGTTATTCTCCAAGAAAATTGAGTAAACATAAATAGGTGTTTACTAAAAACCACTCAAGATAATAACGTGCCCATTAATTAATCTCATTACAATAAGAAATAATGTGGAAGAACGAGACAGATATAAAGAAAAATAAATCTAATACAGAAATAAAGACTTATACCCTGTTTAAAAATTCAAATATTTTATTTTCTTTATAAAAAATATTATTAATATAAAATACAATTTATCTTTTTATTCTAAGAATTATGTGTCCATAATGAGCCGATATGTAATAAAATAGATCACTTTTTATCTTCTGGAAAAGACAAGTTCAACCGTTTGTGACTACAATAATAATTTTGATAATGTTTTGAAAAAGAAATTAACAAAAACAATATAGGCATTAATGTTCATAATATAAAAGAAGAAAATTAGTATTCTTTCAGAATAGAAATAATTAATTCAGACGGAATATCAAAAACAAAACAAAAGGATACGTGTAACGTATCCGTAGGGAAATTGTAGATAATTATCCATAACACGTTTCAGTACTGGACATAAAAATAAAGAAATAACTTTATATTATAATATAAAAACCAAATTATTCACGAGACAAATAAAGTTTACTACGTTTTTTTTGTTAGTTTATAGTTTAACAGATCTGTAGTCTCACTAACACAAGAGAGATGATGTTTCTGGCTGGGCTATATTTTTTTGTTTTGCTGTTCCTTCATCCACAAGATTTCCGATTACTTGAACGTCCTTCGTTTACAATACACCATTGGCATGACGAGACGACAGAGGTGACCCAATTGCCACAAAAATGTTCTGACAGGAGGAAACTTGTTTCTGCCTTGTGCTCTCGAGCGTTGAAAGATGATCGGGTTGTATTGAATAGTTAGATTATATGAGAATAAGTCGTAGTGTCGGAAGGTAGAGTTTCGGCCTCATGTACCAGTGATGCGCGATTTGATCTCCCAGGTGCCGGCAAACTCTCTTTTCACGACACAAGCTTTTAGCTTTTACTGTGAAAGATGTATAAGGCAGTATTTAAGTTTATAACAAAAACCCAAATTAAACAAAACAAATATTTTATAGAACTAAAACGTGGTGGGTATTGTCTATTGATCCAGTATGAAATAATACAAGGAATTTGTGAAATGCCAATCTTAGATTTAGGTAAAATATGCTTAGTTAGTGAATCTTTTTCGCATAGAATAAAGTAGTTCATTGGAAAGTTTTAGTATCTTTTTTATTCAATACTAGTCTATCTCTTTAAACTTTAAATAAATTTAATTAATAAGTAAGTGCTTTTATCTAGAGAACCAAAACTATGTAATATTTGAAGTGCAAAGTTTGAAAGCTTCCAAGGATACATAGGTACATTATATGAATACCTACAGTAGGACTAAGACGCCAAAGTTTGTATTATGAAATTAACAAACTTTACTTGGTGTAAGATGTATTCTGAATAATTCCATATTCTTACGATACTGACAAAATGCCAATCTATGTAGTTAATAATATTTACTTGTCCATCACTAATGAATACTAAGATTTCAATTGAGATAAAGAGGAGCTATTCATTTTGAACATTAGATATATTACTTAAGAAAGAATTACCTATTTTTAAATAATAAACAGCTTTATTAAGAATGATATGTAAATTTTGATAATAGCACAACACCCTATCTCACTGGACTTTGCCCATAATGTGATAGAGTTTTAAATATATTTATAAGAAATTTGCAATGCAATATACATACATACATGAGTCACATGAAAACTTAACAATACTTTTAATTTTTATTGACAGATAAAAGACAACTTGCATATTTCTTACGTAGTTGGTCTGCTGGCTACTCCACTTGTGGTGTATGCCGTGATGATAAAGATAGATATAATTTTTAATGGAATTGTCTAGATCACATAAAAGTATGATAGTGGAAACATAATATATGTGGAAATAATTTTATAACTGCATCAACAAACTACGTATAATATCTTCGCAGATGTATGAGTAATAACGTTGAACGCTAGTCTATGAGATACATATTTCATTATCTTCACTTAATCAGTAATATATCGATAATAAAGTGATACTATTAATAAAGGAGGTACATAGGTGGATGCATCAGTGGTGTGTTTCATATTATACATATTAGTATATGGAACATCAATAGAGCTATTATTGTAAGTGGGGGATGGTATAATATTATGGTGGAACCAGTAAGTTATTCTGGGTGGTATGCATCAAGCTGTGTGGGAGTTGGGGGTGAATGCAATGACGTCATACGTATATGGGTCATATCCTTCGATTAGGAAATAGATCAGGCGGAAATTTTAAAAACTTCACAATATTTTTATAAATAGATTTCAAGGTATTGTAAGTGCTACGTTGTAAATTTTAATATGTAATCTGATTAAAACACAGCACGTTTATCAACTTTGTTAAAATGCACATTTCGTTAAAATGTAGAAACAATACGCAGGTTATTATTAAAGGCGCTATAAATTGACCAAAAGTCTGTCAGAATCAAATTGTAAGTCCATAAAGTAAGGTGTTTTGAATAAGAAGCTATTAAAATCTTTTTTTATTATTCGTTTACAAGATAAACATTAATAACGGAAATAGAGTTTGATTTTTATTGTTTTTTCTTATTTTTTTTACTAATCATGTTTTTTTTCTATGTCACAAACAATCAAAGGATATTGAAGTTAAAGGAAGCTTCATGGAAAACATTAAAATAAGAAGGACTAGTGTGTAATTTGTAACAAGAATATTGTATTCCAACGTAAAGTAAAATTATTAAGATATATCTTATCAGGAAGATCTTACGAATAGTGAAGATGTTTGACATGACCCATAGCCTCATGGCGTAAAGTGGTTTACGGTTATAAATAATTTAATTCTCAATATCAAACACATTCTTCTAATTAATGGAATGCCCACAAGGCTACACGTGCTGCGAAAAACTTTATATATGGTAATAAAGAAACATAGATACACTTAATACTTTAGCAGTATAAATATAAACTAAACATGTATCAAAAATATAATTCCGTTATTTATTTTTTCTTTGCTGCACATTGATGACAAGCAATTTTATAAAAAAAAAAACAATTATTTAGAATAGAATTTTACAATCAATTTACAGAGGGTGAGTTTATCGCGAAGGCGTGATTTCACCATGATGAATGTATAAGTATGTTCTAAGCATGCAGTGAAAGAACTTATATATTTGCAGAGATTTATTCGACTTTATAGATATATAGTTTCTAGAATAATATAAAATAGTATAAATTAATTATTATTCATAAATTCAATAGAACATTACCATAACTACATTGTATTCTTTGAGAAAAGTCTGAGCATGTATATAATTAATTTATACAAAGTGTTATAGAAATTTTATTATATCAGCTTCTCTCGTACTATTTCATACAAGTTTTATGTTGTATCTATTAGTTGTAGCGTCTATGTTCTTCTCGGTTCTATGCACCTGATTAGTATGCAAACTCTATGTCGGCATTGTTTACTCCAAGTTAACTGTTTCTTGAACTAACAACAGTGTATTATATTATCAAAAGTAAAATAATAATAACAAAATGTACGACAAGAATTAGTTACTGAGGCCGTAATGTGTAAAATGAATATAAAAATTTACATAAAAGAAGAAGATAAAGAATAAGGAAGATGTAAAAATAAAACTCATTTAGTATTAAAGAGAATGAAAACAAAAATGCAAAACAGTCGTAAACTTTGATGACTGTGGAAGCGGAAGATAAGACGAGAGTTGAGTAAATGCACTAAAATGGTACAAAAGAAAATAAACAATGGTCTTTCTATTTTGCTTAGCATATCAAAACATGACTCACTCGTCATTTCCACAGCTAATAATTATTATTTTCCACAACACAAATAATTAACTACTTGAAATACTAATCTTTGTCTGTACTGAATGATAATAAAACAGAAAAAAGCTGAGTTATTAGCTTGAAATATAACTTATGAGGATTTCAAGAAACAGCTTTATGTACTTAATTATTTTCGCTTAGTCTAACTTCTTACTACTTTTAATAATGCTTTATATCAAATGACACCTTCAGGATCACCACTGGAGTCCGGCAGGGCTGTATATTGGCACCTTTTATCTTTGCCATAATTATGGACTACCTGCTCAGAAAATCTATTCTGGGCCCTGGCGGTGTGCCTTTATCACAGCGTGAAAACAGTGAGACGTCTGTGGGAGTGCTGCACGATCTTGAATATGCGGATGATCTAGCCCTTTTTGATACATCTGTGGACGGATTACAGTGCAACGCTAATGCTCTTTATGAAAATTCCTTGCGCCTTGGCCTTCGTATCAACGCTGGTAAAACGGAGTACATATGTAATAGTACATGCACGAGTACTCACACCCCACTAATGGTTGGCAATTACCAAATATCTCAGGTTAGTAAATTCAGGTACCTGGGAGCAACCATAACGCCAGAGGGTGATCTCCGGTCGGAATTACCAATCCGCATAGGAGCAGCTAGCGGGGCTTTCAACAACATGAACAAAGTTTGGAAGGCGTCTGGACTCAGCATCAGGACAAAATGTCGCTTGTTCAATGCGTGCATCATCCCAATCCTTCTATATGGCTGCGAGTCTTGGCACTTAACCAAGGCTCAAGAGCGGAAGATACTAAGCTTTGAAAACAAGTGTCTTAGAAGGATTTTGGATGTCAGATGGTATGAACATGTTACAAATGATGCTGTGCGCCGACGCACCCAGCAGAGACCTGTAATCTCCGTAATACAAGAGAGACGATGGTCCTGGCTGGGACATGTTTTGAGAATGCTCAATGATAGTTGGCCAAAAAGAGCACTGTTTTTCCGTCCGCAGGGGTTCCGTCGGCCCGGGCGTCCCTCTTTCACAATACACCGTCCTATGACAACGATATCAGAGCGCAAGGAATGTCGTGGGAAGAGGTGACGCAATTGGCACAGAGACGCTCTGAATGGAGGAGGCTGGTTTCTGCCCTGTGCTCCCGAGAGGAGCGTTGAGGGCGATGATGATGATGATGATATCAAATATTGATAATGGTAAAAAAAAATGGAAAAATAATAAGAGTAATGAATTCAATTCTCACATAAATAATTTACTTTTTTGTAATACACAAAAAAAGAAAGATTATATATTTTTTCAATCAAATGACAAGGGTTATGTATTTTGGAAGGCCGCCAGCAAAATGAAGGATAAAACAACATATTAATATAATGCTAGTAACGAACAGTTTAACCTCTATACGACCGTAAAGAATATATACAAGAAAACTGTGAGAGATAAAAGCTGTAAATATTATTTTTCATACTTTTATCGATCTCGTGAGAATTTTGGAAGAGGGTTTAAGCACCTTACAGTACCAGTGACATGTTTGTTATGGAAGTCGGAATAGTAAGGAATACTATTTCATACACACAATATAATATAATACATACATTATTGTACAATATGAAGATCAAATTTATAGCAACTATTAAATGTAAAATATGCGTACAATTTATATTGTTCAGTACACGATAACATTGTTTATATTCTTATTAATACATACTTTCCTTGAAATTCTATTTTGTCAGTTTTTGAGTGTCTTTTATAAGCAGGCAATTCGACATTAAATTGACAAACGGTATGAGCAGTAGATAACGAAAATGAACACATTATTTCCATAGGCTACCTCAAGTATCACTGTGACAATATAAATAAATGATCAATACAAAATCACGTTTAAAGTACAACTACATAATGTTTTTGAGGAATACAAAAAACAACATAAATATTTTGTTACTATAAATATTTACTCGCATGGTAACCGAAATGTATTTTATTATTTATCTATATAATTATATTGTTTAAAAGATAATATTGTAAATTTAAATCTGAAACAAAAAAGAGATTTATTATTTCAGAACGGAAATAATGAAAGGAATGAAGTTAATAATAAAATCTTCAATTTAACTTCGAAATCATTGGATGAAATTATTCAACAAAAAATATACCTCTATTCAAAATTATTCATAAATATGTATAAACGAAATTTACGAATTACCATTTTCATCGATTTGCGCAGAAATGCGGTTATATAGGTAGGTACGCACAAAAAGGTATTTTATTGCTGAACTTTCTTGTTTTTTAAAGTATATGATGAGTTGGATTGGGTTGCAACGACTTTGAATTTTCTTCTGCTTCCTCAAAATATTATTTAAACTCTATGCTTCGAAGAGAAATGCTAAAAAAACATACATACAATGTTATTACGTTTGTACTGCAAACGTACACGTTGATCAATGGCGCTTTGAGAATAAATCTTCAAATAAAATCACAATACAAATGTTGGTATACAGCAGAAAGCAAAATTTGCTCATTTTGAGAGTGAAACAAGCGGAAAACTGGGAAGACAAACGTATGGATCATTTGTTTCTTTATTGAAGAAGACTAAAGCAATAAAAAAATAAATTACACTTCATGAAGAGCTGTGAAAAACGTAATAGAAATATTGTTGTACAAGATACAAGGAAACAACCAACAATATATGCATGCAAAATACTTTGGTTCTGCAATTTATCTTGTTCATGCATTCAATTACCAACGTAATCTTGCACTTCACAAGATTAATTATTTGCATTTTTCGTACGCGTTTAACATGTCACAAGTATTAATTTTTTTTTTTGAAAAATTGATTTGTAGGTTAGGTTAGTTAAGTAGTCTGGCGTTTTTTATGCAAAATCGCATTTATTACCAATCATTTCATAATCATATAACTTCTTGGGTGAAAAACAATATAATTACGTGAATATATGTAAGTAGAAAGTTCATATTTTTTTTAACAAGTTCACCTCTCTTTAATACTTACCAAAACTCTTCCTAAATTTTAATGTTACATATAAAAATGAGACTGCTTATAGGTAGAATCAGTTGCATTTCAAAATATGATAAAATGAAATGTACCTAATGACATATGGTTTGTAGCCTGAAGGTAGAATATTGGACATTTAATGGAAACATCTGTAAATTAGATTCCCCTATGTAGATCAGTCTAAATTGTAAAATTGTTGTACTCTAGTACGTCATGTCTCTCAAAAAACATTAATATAGTATTATTTTATATAAAGATTTATTCAGAATACTAATTACTTTCTAATTCATCACTGGTGTTATTATTTTGGTCCTGGCTGGGACATGTATTGAGAATGCCCAATGATAGTTGGCCAAAAAGAGCACTGTTCTTCCGTCCGCAGGGGTTCCGTAGGCCCGGGCGTCCCTCTTTCACAATACACCGTTCCTATGACAACGATATCAGAGCGCAAGGAATGTCGTGGGAAGAGGTGACGCAATTGGCACAGAGACGCTCTGAATGGAGGAGGCTGGTTTCTGCCCTGTGCTCCCGAGAGGAGCGTTGGGGGCGATGAGTGAGTGAGTTATTATTTTATTACCAAATAATAAAATAATAACACCAGTGATGAATTAATTACAAACTTTGTGGGAATACGAGTAATCTATCACAGAATTCTCTAATGATGGTTTGAAAACCGCAGGATAAATTGTTTCAATTTGATAGAAAATAGATCTTTGAGGGAGATAATAGATTCAATGTACAATTTGGTTAAATTTGTATTTATAACGTTGTTGCTCTAACATCTCAGTGATAGTTGTAGGTAATAATAAAGTTGTATGTGGAGATACGTTAATATAATATATTGCTACTGTACCCCGTTTCTGTCTGATGTAATAAAATATCTAATCAGATTGAGTTTGCTAAGGAATGTGGTGGTATGTAAATTAAAGCAGTAACATGTTTACTAGTATGCTCGCTAACATAATATAGAGCGAAGCAAGCAAAACCAGAATAAGATTTTAAATAGGTATATAAGAATTTATTGAAAATACTAAAGAATAAGATATTCCGACGTTAGCTTCAGACATTATTTAAACACTATCTTCGAATATTTGGTTTCAAATTTGCAATATTAAAATAAACGATTTGCTGAACTTTTTACATAGAGCAGACTAAAAACTACATACATGCGATATGTTTATAAGACATCAGTAACAAAGATACCAAGTCTTTCTTAGAATGGTTTGAATTGGAAGATTCATGACGATAGTTAGGTTGCCTTATTCATATACATAAAGAAAAATATGTTATTGAATTCTTCCCCATTAGTCAAAATATTCCATGATGTGTATTCACTAAATGTGAAAAACATTTTAAGTCTTTGAATTGTAACTTTATAGACACGTGTAATATAAATCTTTATTACGAAAGTATTGATACACTGTCATCTAACATGCAAAACAATGGTTGTTTATGACAAAGTTATAATTAAAAACATCTTCATTCTTATACAATAGGAATATTTTACACTACATACGAATTCAAATAAATACTATTTCAAAAGGTGTAAAACTAAACCTGTATACGATGTGTCGAGAAACATCTAGATTGTGATACAAACATAATACTTGTACGTACAGTAGATGGGTACATTATCAAGATACACTAGCACACTGTCTGTTCATAAAGAATACTAGAAATAAACACATTATGTTGTACATGTGCGGAGATGTAAATGTACTAGATTCAACCCTACAGGGATTTTTATGAAACGTTATAATACAACGAGCGTCTTCTGGCAATTCCTGCACATAACACCAATTTCTTCTCTCAATCATTCTCAGTATGTGGTGCTCTTTGCTGGAATAATCTCCCTTCTTCTCATAGGATATCTCAATCTTTTTCTCTCAAGTATTTGTTGTCTTCTAACGCAGCATCCGTCCCCTAACCCCTTCGTATAGTTCCCGGTCCCTTTGGAGTGTTAGGTATGTGGATTGTAGTTTTTTTTTCGTTCGTTTTGTCAGATTTTTCTTATTTGTGTTTTTATTGTTATTTTTAAGCGAAGTGCGGTAAAGCTGTAGGGTATGATTGTGTTGCCGTTGAGCTCATCAAGTCTGGTGGACCGGGGGCTCTCGCGTGGTGTTTGGAGCTTTTCAACGATTGTTGGAGAGAAGGTGTTACACCAGAGAATTGGAGGAGGGCTATCATTTGCCCCCTGTACAAAGGGAAAGGCTCTAGACTTGAATGCGGGAGTTATCGGGCTATTAGCTTGCTGAGCTCAATAGGGAAACTGTTTGGTAGAATTTTGATTGAGAGAGTACGAAAGCTAACTGAGTGTAAGATATGGGATGCGCAAGGAGCTTTTTTGAATGGCAGAGGGTGCACCGATCAGATCTTCTCCCTGCGAATGGTTATAGAGAAGTTTCTGGGTAAACACCAGAGGCTTTTTTGTGCGTTCGTGGATCTGGAGAAAGCATATGATCGAGTGGACCGTTAAAGGTTGTGGCGCGTGTTGTCGGAGTATGGGGTGAGCAGCCGGTTGATCCGCGCAATCTCTTCACTTTACGTGGGAAGCTCCGCTTGCGTGAGGATAAATAACACTCTCTCGGAGTGGTTTGTCCTCACCAAGGGAGTGAAGCAAGGTTGTGTCATGTCTCCATGGCTGTTCAACCTATTCTTTGACTACTGTATGCGACCTGTGAAAGAGATGGATGTTGGTGTCGAGCTGAATGGGTTTCGGGTGAATGCATTGATGTACGCAGATGATTTGGTGTTAATGGCTGAGAGTGAAAGGGACTTACAAGAGATTGTTACGTGTGTGTATGATAGTTGCAATTTGAATGGTTTGAAAATGAATGTTATGAAGACGAAAGTTCTTGTTTTTGAAAGAGAGAATGAAAAAACGATTTGCGAGATTAAAGTTGGTGACGAATGTCTGGAGCAAGTAAGTGAGTATGTATATTTGGGAAGTATGTTTACAAGGGATGGAAGATGTGATAGGGACATTGAAAGAAGGAAAGTGGCCGGTGCTAGAGTAAACGGTGCGCTTCGACCCATTGTCAGCAATGACAATGTGTCGAACATGGCTAAAATGCTGGTGCACAATACCATTCTGGTACCGTCACTTACGTATGCAAGCGAGACATGGACGTGGTTGAAGAAGGACGAAAGTGGAATAAATGCAGTAGAGATGCGATCGTTGAGAAGAATGGTTGGTAAAACGCTGCGTGATAGAGTGGGGAATGAGGATATTAGAAGAATGAGCGGATGCAAGAAGACTGTTGTGGACAGAATGCGCGTGAATAAACTACGGTGGTTTGGGCATGTTGAACGAATGAACGAGGTAAGAATGACAAAGAGGATATACTTATCTGAAAGAAAGGGTGTGAGGAAACGCGGGCGTCCGAGAACCACGTGGCTTGATCACGTGGATCAAATTCTCAAGGACGGCCGCGTGTTGAGTAAGAGGAACCGACGTGCGTGTATGAGGAACTGTATGAATGTGGAGGAAGCGAAGGAAGTGTGTAAAGATAGATCTGTTTGGCGTTCCGTTCTCTCTGCCTACCCCACTTGGGACACGGCGTGAGGGTATAGATAGATAGATATAGATTATTTTTTTATGTTTAGTGTTAATGTGACGTGGTTAGATGGAAGAAATCACTATAAAGTGATAATCTCGCAACTGCATATCATCACATTCTTTTTTATGTACTATATACTATATACTATACTATACCATCACGGCATATCCCACAAGTGGGGTAGCCAGCAGATCAGCTGCACGTAAGATTCATGCAAACTGTCCTCTTCGTGCCAATATAAAATCAAGACATTCAGGATGGGTGGCAAGCCTCATCGCTGAATTTAAGATGTAAAATGTCTTATTTTTTTCTTATTTCTTTTTTATGTAAACCGCTTTATTGATTTTGTTATATGTATGATTATTTGCAAGAAGAATAAAATAAATAAATAAATGATATTGTGAGTGAATAATAAAAATGAATATAAGTTTTCAATTTTATGCTATTAAAAATGCATGCTAAAATTTGTGAACTATTAGTCTTATAAAGGAATTCTACTGATTTTGCACCAATACAGTAAACATATATTTATTCCTTTCCTCCCATCTAATTAAGTCTAAATACAAATGTTATGAAAAAAATTGTGTTTAATGTAGGTACCTTTTACCGTCTCTTTGAAATTTATTTGTGAAAACATGCGACTCTTTTTATCGTCTAATTACTGACTTAAGGGGTGAAATAAAATGAATGGGAAAAAACACACGCGTATCAATGAGTGTCAAATGAAGGCGGCTTACGATACACAGCCACGTACGACATTTCTTAAATAATAAACAAAACAAACTTCAGCTGACATTCTTACATACATTTGTGGGAAATTCCGCGGAATATTTATCTTTCAATGAACATACATACTTTTATAACATTGACGGAATATAGGTACTCACACATCACATGGATATGCAGAATAATAAATATTATATTACCACTACTCATGCATGTTTTACTTTTTTTTGTAGTAAGGTATTTAAAATATTTTCATAGAGTTTATTGTCGAACGACGGTAGTTGATAGAATTTCATGTTAAATTTATTGAAAATAAATAGAGATATTTTGTGCATACACAAGACTTATATTTGTATAAAAGTAACGGCTTATAAAATATTCTGCTTCTTATTACTAAGAAACAAAATAGAAGGCAAACCTGGCGTGGAAATAAAATGAGCGGTGTAAAGGAGGGGAAAATGGATAGGCCTATATGGCGACAGTGTGAAGGTATAAACTTAACCTAACCTAACTGGGAAATATACATAAAACAGTAGACAGGAAACCAGAGAACAAAGCACCTTTAACTAGCATAAGACAGAGAGGTATACTCCAGAGAGAGGTAAAGAAAGAGCAAACCTTAGGGGGACTTGCGGTGATCAAAGAAAATAAAGAAACATATGTTAAATTTTAACGCAGCGTCATTTTTCCAGTAATACACCAGAGATCTTGTTGCCTATTTCTGTAAACCTTCTCAATAAAAGTTGTTAACTAACCATTGGTTCTTAGATAAACTCTCATTAGAATCGATATTTTTAGAAAAACATCATTTATTGTTATGACCCTTTTTTAAAAGAGTTATCATTTATTTTATTGATATAAAAGGTATTTTTATCTTAAAAAAATCTTATCCAAAAAAAGGAAGGTATAGAATTTTTTTAATCCTTAAACTTTTAATGGTGTAAAGGGACTAGGAGCATTTACAATACGCCTAATTTAACGTCGTGAAGTATAAAGAAAAGCTTCTTCGCAAAGTACAATATGGATGCTACCACTAATGGATGTGATAATTAGTTGTTATATAAGTGCTTTATTCCGAAGATACAGTACACTGTTGTTATAAATGCCAAATGTTGTAGGTACCATTAACACCAGCTGTTAAAAGCAGGGGAAAAAATATCACAACCTAGTTTTTATACAGACAAAATGTTTCCATCCTTTCCATAATAAACGAGTACTTTGACTGCATATAAAAAACAATATAACTGTGTTAAGTATTGAAATGAAAAACAAGTTTTTTTTTTTACTTTATTGATTTTTATTGAGAGAGACGCCTTTCGTCTTTCAAGGACATTTTTTTTTTAGAAAAAATATATCTGGGCTTTATTCTAAACCCAAATACAACCTTATACACCTTTCACAGTATGCTAAAAGCTTGTGTCGTGAAAGGGGAGTTTTCCGGCGCCTGGAATCGAACCCCGGACCCCTTGTTCACAAGGCCGAGACTCTACCTCCAAGCTACCGACGAACATTGTCAATATAATTATGTTAAAAACTTCAACAAGTCCGAGTTATACCAATAGAAAAAACGCTATGAAAAGCACACCCATTCTGTACTGGATGATAAAATATAAAGTTGATAAGAATTAATTGATTAAGAATAAAATAATATAGAAAGATTTTCACTTGCTGATACAAACTGCCTGTAATAAAGATGAAGTGAGGATGGCTAATGATGATATCCGTCGCTGATACTGGAGTGACAAGCTTTGAAATCTGGATCCGTAAAAAAGGCAAATAAAAAAATAGTGTAAGGGTCCTACATTCAGAAAACCGGTATAGAAAATTAATTGCTTTGGAAACATTGGAAATACATAGAAATATTAAAAATATAGTAAATATTCAAATACCCCATTCATCACCATTGTTGAAACCAATTGTTCATCCACCATTGTCTTAACTACTCCTACTTCCTTACCCCTTCTTTTCTGTTTTTAAGTACCTACATATAAAAAATATTGTTGTTGCATGTGACTTTAAGAAAAAAATTTCTTGTAATTAGTTCTCTTGAAAATGTCAAGCTAACTTGACGAAAGCGCTTGAGTAATAATAAATTAATAGTGAAAAGTAAAACAGTGTTTTATTGATAACAAATATGTTTAAAAAAAAAAGTATTTGTATTATTCAGGAAAGTGTAGCATGTTAAAAGTTTTTTGAAAGAAATAAAGGGTACAAAAACAAGTTTAACATTTTTACATATGAAAAGTATTCTCTTATTTAGTGTGATGAATGAATAAATGAGCAAGAGTCCAATAATTGTTTTAGCTTCCGCAGCGTCTTGTATTGTTGATTTTTTCGGCTTTATTGCGTGAGTGTCCGTTGTGCCCAATTATTCGAGCTTTCGGCTTTGATGCTGAGGTCATCTTCAAAAATGAATTTATTCCTGAAGATGGCATTCGCATCAAAGCCGAAAGCTCGAAAAAAGGAGGACGATGGAGACCCACGTAGCAAACCCGAAAACATCAACAAAAGCAAGAGTCTGTATATTTTAGATGATCGGAACGTTATCGATATAAAAAATATTCTATATTTTCAAGTGTAACTTTGTGGAAATGCATTATAAAAGATAATATTTAAATTAAATCAAACACTGTTTCATTACACTATGAGATTGTTTTAATTATTATAACGTTTTCAACTACAATGTAGTCATCATCAGTAATAACACAATACTAAATCTAAAATTAAAGGACATACAACAATATTAAAAATCTAAGGAGTGGTCACAATTGGTAGGGGTGTGTGGAGGGTGGGGGTGAAAAGTTCAGGGGTGGGTTCAGTTATCGATATTTTTTTTCAATTTTATATTTCTAAATATATAGTTTTTTTCTGTTTAGTGCTTATCAATGGAATAAAAAAAATAAGTATAATATATATTTCAGTGAGTATAATATTTACCTACAATTGATATTTCTATAGTTTCATACCACAAAAGTTGTCCCGTAGGGATGCTTGATCTGTAGGATAAATTAATTCAGACAAGGGTTCCAGTACATAAATTACACTACTTAGCGAAATTTAGTATAACTGTATAATTATCGCAGTAGAGAAATGCTTCAAAATAATTTATTTCGTAAGTCGAAAATAATATACGACTTACGAAATATATAGCAAAGGATGATAGTTTGGAAGAAAAAAAAATACCTATATAAAGACCTTTTCATTTCTTTGATAAAACGCAAATGTATACCTAGAAGTTTATAACAAAATTACTGAGGTAATTTGGAAAAAGTGAAACAACAGTTTAGAGAATTTTCCTTTTAGCTACCTGCATATAAATGATGTATTTTACTTTTTACTAAGAACTTGGTATACGAAAATAAATAATAATATGAAATAGACTCAAAATGTAAATATCTCACCGTGAGTGAAATGTGTTACTAAACTGTTGGAACTTTTCAATAGCTTTATGTAAATGTTTCATACTCAGAAATAAAAGTTCTCAAATTGAAAAGAGTTGCCTGAAAATTGTAGTGAATGTAATGTATGGTAATATTATTCATTTAAAGGCGCACTCGACATGAGCTTTAAGCTATATTTTTCAATCGATTATAATATTAAATTTTTACTTAATCTTAAAAGTTTCTTAGCAAATATATAGATCCTTACAATACAACTTCATTAACATCTACAGAATATTTAAACTTTAATATGGCCAATGCTTGTTTTCTGGCTTCCTCGCTGAGAGAATCCAGTGAAAGTGTATAAGTATACAGCGTAAAAAAATATGATGATGATGGATGATTTTATTTTTAGCGCTGTTTCATCGTACTCACACTATCTCATGGACGTCAGTAAATAACGCAGTTTTCAATTGGCTTCCCCCCACCGAAAAGCGCAAAGGTCTTCTAATAGTAGAGTCAAGGGGGAATAGTTCTGTACAATACGATGATGCCATTTCGTAAATAGCCTTACAAACTTAAAGGAATGTTTTAAATGTCACCTTTTCTTCAATCTTCAGTCAGTGTAATCGTTTTTGTAGGGATGTAATGTGCCATATTTTGTGCTTTCTTAGCACCTGGAATTCTAAAAAATCGTATCCAATATACATAGTATACGTGTGACAAAACAAAGGAATGGATAAGTATAACTCCATATACATAAACTTAAAATATAAAACGAAAAAGATGTGTAGGCGGATACAAGAATAAAATTTATTTTTTTGTGCTACTTAAAATAAGAAGCATGCATGAGCATTCCTCAAAAGAAAAAAAAGGCAGATAGATATAAAAAAATATGTAAACCTACACTCAAAAAAAGTGCAAAAAAGCTGGAAAAGAAGTAAATTCAGTTTATTGTAATTGCTTATAAATAAAATGTTGATATATAAATTATAAAAAATTTAAAACACAAACACTGTTTTGAAAAGTTGTATTGATTTAAGAATGTTTTATTTATACTCCTTCATCTAGAGTTCATCAATAAAATAAACCAAGTATGAAAATTATAAAATACTATATTTACAAATAAAGTTATTATTTTTATTATTATTCGGAATTGCTTTCGTTTTATTAGACTATCCTATCAATTGAACAAATAAAATGGATGTTTTATAAATAAAATGTACTCGGACAATACCATAGAAGTATGAACCAAACTAGAACGCTTGCCATGGCTAGCGATAAATTACAAAATTAATCTTCTGTGTACTGCAATAAGGACTGTTTTGTCATGACATTAATGAAGCGAATTTCTGAACCGCGCATGTGATAAAATTTAATATAGTCTGTCCTTTTCTCACGATTTCAAACGAATATTAAGAAGAGATAATATTATAATAGTTATCTTGTTCCATAATAAAATTAATGTAATGACTTATGGTTTGCTGGAAAAAATCATGTATGTGAAACACCCGCATTTTTTATCACTATACTCATATTTGTGTACTGCACCATCACGGCACGGAAAACCAGCAGACCAGCTGCATATAATAAACATATAAGCCGTCTTCTCCGTGTCAACAAAAAAAAAAATTAAGACATTCAGGATGGGTGGCAAACCTCATCACTGAATTTGAGATGTAAAATCTCTTTTTTTTCTTCGAACGCCTACCTTTTACAGGACACTCGAAAAGTTATGGACAAGAGTGAGAGACCAATTCTTTGCCGGGTGTTCTACGGCTTACATCTGTGTGTGAATAGTATATTGATTCACTAATATAAGTGTTTGAATAATAGGTATCTAGTTGTTATTTCAAACTGGAAAATGAAAATAAAATGAATTTTTTGCAGTTGTCAATGAATAAATAAGGTTCAAATTCACTTTCCAAGAACGTTGTTGAAGGTTGCAATTTATGAAAAAGATATTGTTTTGTTTGTTTAATCAATTATTAAGTATTAAATATAGTTTTCACATTTTTATTTGTCTATTATTATTTTTATTTCAATGCTCCTCCCGAGAGTATAGGGCATAAATAAGACTCTTCTATTCAAAGCTTTAATTAATTCACATCTTTTTACGATAATCCTTTAGTTCTCATATCATGAGTGTGAGAAATACTTTCGAATTCCCAGAGAGGAGCTTCAGAATCATTGCGACAACAGTCTGGAACAGATTACCTGCAGACTTGAGATAGAATCAAACTGCTGCCACATTCAGGAGCAAATAGAAAACGCCTTTTTTAAGGAAAAGTTACAGTGCCCTTGAGATGGTCACAGATACTTAAATGCTCATACATCCATATGTTCATTATTTTCATAGCAGCTGTGTGTAGTGAAAATGAAACACAATTAGATAAAACAAGACTGCTCTTTTTTCATACAGTCATTGGACATTATCAAAATACAATCGTTCAAACAAACAAAGAAACAAACGGATTAGAATATTTATTTGGAGATTCTACATCTCCTCGTTGGAGATACTTCAAGGAGGACGAATTGTTTCTGTGAATAATTAATTAATTGTTTTCCTATCCAATTAATTTTGATTGCTTTACTCTATTTGCGAGAAAGTAATGCGATGTGAGTTAAGTATTGATTCGCGTCCATCTTATAAATAAAAATCAAAGTTGAATACTAAAAATGATTTTAAAAATACATATACTCGTACTTTAAAACAAACCTATAGGTACTTTAAAATAATTTTTAAAAATGAAACACGATGTAAAGTTATTTCATTATTGACTTTATTCATTTTTGCGAGCCGGCTTTCAAGAGCTTCTGCTCTCATCGTCAGGGAAAAAATAATTAAAGTCAATAGTGGAATAAATATATCGTGTTTCATTTTAAAACTATTAATATAAACAAGACATTTTAAAAAATAAGACATTTTACATCTTAAATTCGGCGATGAGGTTTGCCACCCATCCTGAATGTCTTAATTTTATATTGGCACAGAGAAGACGGCTTGCATGTTTTATATGCAGCTGGTCTGCTGGCTACCCCACTTGTGGGATATGCCGTGATGGTATAGATAGATAGATATAGATAATATAAACTCCCACCAAGAACCGTTGGTCGATAAATAAAACTCTATACTTTAAACATTATTACAAAAAGCAATATGCTTGTGAAGGTGGGGTATGAGATTGTAGTGAGCAGGCAACACTAAAATAGTATTGTTGTGATCAGCTTGGATGACGTCAGGAATCGTCAGTGATAAGAATTATCACAAATCAAAAATCATTCTAGTTCTCTCTGCCTGGCTGACCACACATACGTTTACATTCTCTCTATATAATCTAGTGTAACATAATTCGTATTTATAAAACTGTTTTAAATAATAAATTATCTTTTATAATAATCGCGAGTTTCATTACACACATTTGGTATGTCACTTTATGACCTTCTGATCTAGAGTCAATCTATCATTGCTTTGCAATCTTTCATACTTGCCATCCCTACCAGGGATCTTCACACACTCATATCACTCTACTACCCTAATCACTTCAAGATATTGAACTCAGATTTCTTAATTGAAAATCCAGGACTCTATAATCAGGCTACCGTCTACTTGAGAACATCAAACTCATTGCATTTCCCACAAGTGAGATAGCGGCAGTGCACTAATTGAATATAAGTATATAAATTAAAAACAACATAGCTGCGTATTATAAACAATCGTGCGAGTCATCCTCTCCGTGTTACTAAAAAATAAGGCTTTCAAGACTGGTAGTACATTTCATCGCTGAATTGAAGATGATAAATGTCGAATGTACGCTTTATTTTACAAACACCTTATTATAAAAGAACTTTTGAAAACTTACAAAAAGAGATAGGAGACCAATTTTTTACGGACTTATTATGAAGTTAAAAATAACAGCAGATGAAAAAAACTTCATCAAAGACTGTAGCTAAATAAAGTAAAAATGCCACCAAAATAAATCTGTTCTTGACACAGATCCCCACATGAATAAAATGTAATCGATTTAGGCGTGACTAGGCATCTTCTTGGAAAAAAATTAACTTCATCATGATTTGCAGTTTTTTCATGGAAGACTTAAGAACAAACAAAAGGCAATAGAGTGAAGGTAACGTGCAATCAAACGTTCCTATGAATTAATAAAATAGCTATAAATACTTTTACCTATCATCATCATCATCATCGCCCTCAACGCTCCTCTCGGGAGCACAGGGCAGAAACCAGCCTCCTCCATTCAGAGCGTCTCTGTGCCAATTGCGTCACCTCTTCCCACGACATTCCTTGCGCTCTGATATCGTTGTCATAGGAACGGTGTATTGTGAAAGAGGGACGCCCGGGCCTACGGAACCCCTGCGGACGGAAGAACAGTGCTCTTTTTGGCCAACTATCATTGGGCATTCTCAAAACATGTCCCAGCCAGGACCATCGTCTCTCTTGTATTACGGAGATTACAGGTCTCTGCTGGGTGCGCCGGCGCACAGCATCATTTGTAACATGTTCATACCATCTGACATCCAAAATCAATTAATAAATACAATTTATTACACTTGCTTTTTCATAATATTAAACGTTGTTTATAATAAATAAATACATTTATCACTTTGACTCTTTTGTTTATGACATTTAAAATATTTTTATATTATTATCATCATGGAAATAATAAAACGATGCCAGAAAATAAATGAACAAAAAAAAACCTGTGGAATAATTAAAAGATATTCTCATTCATAAAATTACACTTACAGGACTCAGCTGTTTTCAGAATAACAGAAACATTAGGGTTCTTCTGTAGAATGCGTCGGCGGACAACCTCATGTGTGATATGCTCACACCACCTACATCGAATATTTTATTATTTGGTAATACTATTTATATTTATTATTTATTTATTTATTTTATTCTTCACTGTACATTGTTAACAATAATACAAATTTACATAGAAAATATCATTTATACAATTCAATGTACAGAGAGCGAGTTTATCGCTAAAATGCGATGTCTTCCAACTAACCCGGTTATTAAAATCAAAAAACAAAACAGACATAAATATACATATCTACAGTTATATTATAAATATATAAAAAAAAACAAAAATACAATATAAAACAAACAAATGAAAAAGGCACATGCATGCAACAATGCATTCATGGACACATAATAATAAAAAAGTATAACATACATATATTGCAGCGTGCACATGCATAGGGGAAAGGATTTTAGGAGTCAGATGCTAAAATCAGTGAAAGGAAGTGATTTTCACAGCAGATTTATCTACAATATCACAGTAAAATAATTATTCATTCTCAAAATTTTCATTAGCACCCCTGAGCCTCGATTTAATGCCAAAAATCTATGTAAAAAGTATATTATATTATAAAACAATATCGATTGTACACATAAGGTCATTGTCATTTTATAAGGTTATATTCATAACGTTTTACTCTTATTGAATGCCAATAAAAGGAACAAATCGTGTTTGTTCGTATTATTGGTTTGTTCGTTCGTTTTATTTCGTCCCAAATAGAATTTACTAGGGAACATTCAAAATATTTATTTCGCTGTTAATTATACTATTATTGTACGTGTTTAGATGATATTTTATAGTAAGTAAATTCCGATTGGTTTTGTATAAAAATAAACACAATTTAATATCGATTAAGGTCCTAGTTGCAAATGTTTTTCTCCTGCTGTGATCGCCTTGGCCAAAAGCTGTTAAAAGTGTCACAGTATAGGGTGACATATTTAAAATAATAATAGTAATATAGTGACGTGTGATCGCCGGTACAGGTCACACACTTTTTTTAAATTTTCAAGTGTCCTGTAAAAGGCAGGTTTTCGTCAAACATCAATATAAGACATTTAACATCAATATAAGACATTTAACATCAATATAAGACATTTAACATCAATATAAGACATTTAACGTCAATATAAGACATTTAACATACTGAATTCAGCAAAAGCGTATGACACTCTTTTCTTCGAGATTCTAATTCTACAACCTATTGTCAGTTACTATAAGAACTTTTTCAGTCTGCTTAGAATAATTACTATTTATTTTCTACATTAATTTGGAGTTCTTTGATTCAAATTTTTCAAATATATTTATTCAGTAAAAAATATACACTTAAAACAATAAACAATCAATACAAAATAATAATAAAAACATATATCTTTCTTGTATTTGTTCCTTCAAAATTGAACAGAGCTCGTGCTTTGAAATGATAGCTATACAATATATAGAATAAAGATGTATTTAAAATGATTCACTATAAAAAAATAAATCTAAAAAATATGTTGGTAACCTAGCAGAATAAAATACTAACCAAAATAAAAATAGTTACGTAAATATTTTTGGCAGAAAATGTTGATTAAAAAATAAAAATAAAAGGATATTAAATTCTAAGCATTAAAGTTATGTTGTCTTAATTTTCCTAAAACAAATGTTTGCTTAGTATGTACCTAGTAGTTGTATTAGGAGACAAGGACTATAGACCATAATAGAGAATCATCTACAGGAGGGAGTAAGAGGATGAGAGATGTGGTTGGCTACCGCTGGCTCGCGAGACGTCGAATTAACTTTTTTTTTTTTAAATTAATTATTTCATAGTGTTAAGTACTCGATGCAAAGTGCTTATTATAGCATCATACACTTATACGTGAAGCAGTTAGCAGACGAACTTCAAGTAATATATATGCAAACCGTTCTCTTTGTGTCAATAAAAGTGAAGACGTTCAGGATGAATGCCATACTGAGTTGAAGGTGTTAGATGTCTTACACGAATATCTTCCCTTAGTAGGATAATATTGATAAACTACAAAAAAAGTAGCAACTTTTGATTGCCGAACACTCTACGGGACAGGATGTAAAATTTATTTTTGAAAATATCTTAAAAATGTATGAAATTTCTTGCGATGTTAATAATAATTAGTTTGAAATAATAGCGAGAACTCAAAAAAGCGATTACGTTGGTTCATTTCAATGTTTCAATACCCGCAGAGAATATGCTTTTTCGTGCATTTTTCATTAATCAATTTCAGACTTCGATGGCGTTTTTTAGTTTGTGCACTTTTTTTCTCAATAGATAAAAAGTATAAGGCAATCAAAATACTGCTTCTTCACTTCCTTGTTCTTATATTATTTTATGTTTGAATTGTTCTCTTTAAATCTGAAATTATTTCAGTACCAGCCTATTATAATTTCTCTTAGCCTTTATGATATTCTAAGAAATGACAATTTCGGCTCCGAATTTTCAAAGGTTATTCAGACCATTGCAGAGTATGAGAGGAAGCACCAAGGCCGTATCGACCCGACTCTCCCCAAACCCTCAGCGTTAAGCTCAACTGTTTCACTTAAAGCTCAGACCAAAAGTCAAAGCCTTTTCGCAGTCAGTTCACGTGTAACTTTGTATCGAATCGAAAGAAAAGAAGAATAAATAATTTTTAATACAGTTTTTGGAAAAACTGACATTTACCTACCGGATTTATTTTCGTTTTTTTTCGCAGGAACGTCAAATCGTTTTTTTTGTTAACAAATTAACATTTAGAACCAAATTAAATTTTGAGATTGTATGTAGATCAATTTTATTCGTTATATTATAAATTAATATATGTAGTTAATTAAAAAAATATATAAAAATAAATAATAATTATTTTAAAGCAAAGCAAATTGATGTTCATTTAATATTATTTGTAGGCCTCATTTTTATTGAATTATAAATATATTAGGACACACAAGGTGACTTTATTGGGCGCGATTTAGAGCTCAGGAACTTCCACTGAGTCCTTACTCAACGAAGAATAAAATACAAATGTACATATTTTAAAATAACATTATAGTTGGTCGCCTCCAACAGCAATAGTCTATCAAATCTCTACAAGTCATTAAAATAGTGATTATCTTTTCCTTACTACAAAAAATAATTTAAGATGAACGGCACAGATATTATGAAATTATTGCTTTTCTAGGCCTTTCAGGGATAAATTCAGAAAAATTACTACTTTCTGAAACTAAAATAAAGCATGTATTAATTATTGTGCTTTTTAAAATATCTTATACATATATGTAATATGCTCAATGTACATAAAAATCTATTAAACGCCAGTTTTCATTCAGTAGTAATATAACCAATATAATACATACATCAAATATTTTCAGCTACCTACGTATAATATGATATTTTATCGAGAGAATGAAGGAAAAAGAACATGTATTGTAGAGTATTCGTTACAAGTTATAAAAAGTATTCCTCAAAGGCAAAAAAGGGAAATTTGTTATAATTTTTAATACTACAACTTTTTATAAGTTAGAATGTTGTACGTGTAAGCAGTATATTAGGTATATGCTCTTACATATTATAAAATGTGAGAGAGGCGAAAAATTATCTATAATATTATGTATCTTCAAATGCTCATAGAACTTATAAACCAATGTGCGTAGCTACATAGTATCACGTTCAGATAGATTTTCATCACTGAAAATTCATTTCCTTTATACCATCATGATTTTATTCACAAAAATTTTGAAGAAAATATTTTTTACTCAATAAAATTTAAAGATATTTCAAATAATATAGATTTACGTTAATATATACGGATTTTATTAAAAAAGTTTTGAGAAATATTCTTCTTTTTTCAAACTTGTCTGCCGTTTATGGGTATAGGACTGCTCAGAAGGATCGTATTCCTTTTTAAATTAATAAATTGTACGAATTTAAAGATATTGTTTTTTCTTACCATAAAAAAATAAACCATTTTTGATAAGAATACTAATTTAAAATATTAAGCGTTCTGATAATGCGACTTTATTTAATTTAATTCATATAATTGTTAGAAATTATACGTCTATAATCAAGTTTCGGTGCTTCTTAAGAAATTAAATAAATATTGGTTGAATTATTGTTGAAATAAACGCAGCTGACTATGATGTTTATAATTATTGTAATATGAGCAAACCATTTTCTGTCAAATGGCATAATATTGTAACTCAAAACCAATTTTTTTGATACACTTCAATAATGTAATTAAAACCACTTGAGAAATTAGTCTGTTTCTGTCGGGGCTGAGAGCTTAAATCTCACTTATAACTTATTCCAACTTGACAAATCTGAGAATGATGATTTGTGTTATTTAAGATAAATAAATTGTTTTAGAAATACACAAAAATAGCTTGAATAGAAATTTGTTTATTGTATATGAATCCAGTACGTTCCATAATAAAATACGGACTGTTCAGTCGTTTTGATGATTGAAAATAGTATATCTAACCGACAGGTATATTATCATTTTACTCAATTACTCACCCGTTGCAGCTTATTTGTAATATCATGTTTCGGAAGTTGTGTGTTATGTTATAGTACTTTTGTAAGCTAGGAATTTTTTTGTGAAATGTAACATAGGTATATATTATGAGTGAAACATTTGTGGATTTAATTTAACTTTTTTTATTGCTTAAATGTTTTTTGGGATACAATATTATATTGTTTTAGGGTTGTGTTCTAAGATATGGTGGCAACATATGTCTCCAATTAGGTGATGATTCTCTTAATTTCTAACTGTTATTAATCGCAACGTAACATATGCTTTACAAACAACATTAGTTCAAGTCAAATTACACTTCATAAACCACTTAAAATAAATATACATGAAGCATTTTGACACGAACATAGGCATATAAAGATAAGCAATAAATATTACTACTTTTCGTCTCTCGTTTTACAAGAGAAAGTGTTTAATAAAATTCAAACCATTCTATGAACTGTAATTTTCTCAAACCATTCAAGTAATATTGTATATTTAAATTTATTATTGAGATGGGTAATCCTGACATTAGGTTTTGTGATAACAGTAGGTACATTAGTTCACGGAAGGCGGAGTGTCAATCCGTAGGTCACAGATCGACAGTATAAATTAGCTCCACGTCGAATACTTTAACGACCGTCAATGAACAGCTGTATGTACATTATTTCCAACATTAAATTGTTTCGCAGATATTTAAATTTGATATAACATTCTTTGTAGAGCTAAATATTTGAGTATATTCAGTTTTTTCTCGAATTAAAAACACATTCAACGTTTAATGAGAAAGAAGTACGTTACGCTTGCCCGGATATAGAATAGGATTACACTTCTCACAGACCGTCAGAATAATTTATGACGAGCCATTATTTTGCTACATTAGCACTCCATAAAGTCATTATATAATATATGCGAGAGAAAGATAGTCAGAAAGGACAATATGAAAATCAGAAGGATGTATGAGTGGAAAATGATGGTGGTCACGATTTCTGACAGGGGTAGTTAGTTAGGCGTACCTAAAAAACACCCACCACCTTAAACTCTACTCACACCTACCTAGCACAGACTCTGAGGAAATATAGGTCAGGAGCAGGAACGGATTATATTGTCAAAAAGATTTAAAAAAGAACAATGAATAGAGTAATAATAATAATACAAGTGCGACGTTTTTCGCATACAAAACAATGAACATTAGAATATAAAACAATGAATCTGTCCACAAATTATTTTTCAAGAGAAAAAATATTTATTTTGAGACAATCGTGAACAGCCCCCATTGTTTGAGTGATGTGACGTGCTTTGTATAATCCCGTAATTTTTGAATGTACACACTTCATATTATAATACATTTTTTAAATATTAATTTATCTTAGCATGATAGTACATGTATAAAGAAAAACAGTACAACAAAACAAACAAAAATGTTAACCCTCCTTATATGTTATAGAAATTAATATTGATACATAATATTAAAGAATTATTTTACAAGTATTAGTATTAATACATCGTTCTATTGGAAACGAGCATCAGGAATGTCACAGGAAGAGATGACTCGGTTGGTGTAATGAGGTTTTAAATGAAGCAGTTAGTTTCTGTCCTTCACTCTCGGTCGGAAAGTTAAAAGGTGATTGAACTGCATTAATATTAATAGCAATGTGGTTATTAAACAGCAGAATATAATTTTCCTGAACAATAAATTTTATCACAAGGGACGCTATTTTACACTTTGTCTGTATTCCCGATATTTATGTTGAGATAAGGTAAGCATTTGATAGATACTGGTCTGATAAAGGTATCGAGACTAAGTTAAAATTAATGAATGGTTACGAAACGAATGGATGGAAAGGTATCTATTCGATCTAGAAAGTAATGGGAGGAACCGAATGATTTAATATTATTCATCGCTTCTCGTATATCTTGAAAATACCGAGTTCAACCTACGTAAATATGCGTTGAACTGCATATATTATATTTTATTCAAAGGCAGATAAATAAACATACCAACATACAAACCATCACGCCTCTTCCCTCGGGAGTTGGCAGAAAGGATAAACTGCCACTTCCTCTTATCCATGCATAAACCTTTCGTTTCCGCCACTGTCATACAATTCTTTAGGCAAAACCTCCTATTTAACGTACTTAACACGTATCTGTCCAGTAGTAGGTATCTGGTTTATACGATCTTGTCATTTGTTCTTTGGACAACCATATCTCTGAGCACCGTTTTTCTCAGCCGAAAATATTTTCTTGATCATTCTTTCATCATTCATTCTTTTCACATGCTCAAACTATCGTAGCTTATTTACACTCATCTCTACTAAGACAGAAATGTGCAACAACCTTGAAGTTGTGGTAGAAATTAGTAATATTATTGTTCCAATTGCATGGTTCACCTTATTGCCTGCAACTATTTGTGTTCAATATCACTTTCCATCTTTCGTGAACAAAATACTTGAATACACACATTCGTTAAGCTGCGATAACATTTTGTTATCAATCATTACCTGGCATAATGTTTTTTCGTTTCGTTTTTCAAACACCATGATTTTGGTATTATATATAGTATTATTATCTCACGAAAACATATCCCACAAGTGGGGCAGCCAGCAGACCAGCCACTATGATATAAATTATATTATAAATTTATCCAGACTGGGAGCAAAAATGTAAAAAGTTTGCTCAAATATGTTTGACAATGACAAATAATAAACAAATACACAAAGCTTGACCACGTGGATCAAATTCTCAAGGACGGTGGCGTGTTAAGTAAGAGAAATCGGCGAGCATGTATGAGAAACTGGATGAATGTAGAGGAAGCGAAAGAAGTATGTAAGGACAGATCAACATGGTGTTCCGTTCTCTATGCCTACCGCACCTGGGACACGACGTAAGGGTAGGTATAGTATAGTATAGTAGAAAAAAATGTTTTTTGATTTTATTCAAATACAATATTCTTATTTTAGACATTAAGACAATTTATTGATATATTCGTATCAAAGCTATAGGAATGAATTAAGATACCAACAGAACTTTTTCTTTTAATCTGGAAAACGAGAAATCATGTCAAGAAAATATTCTTTACATATCTTTTATATATAGGTAATAGAACTTTTATTTAGATTTGTAGGTTTTTTAAAATTCACATACGTAATCGCTGATCGTAAAAAAATATTTTTTATCGCATAATTTGAAGAGAAAATTTTGTGAATAAATTCAAGTAAATAATAGTCTTATTCCTGTTTTCGTAAAGTATCACATATTCTAAAAATGCTCGTAATGAAATTAATGATATAATTATCCGGATCTGTTTGAATTTATGTTAACAAGTCTACCGGCTTACATAATAAAAACATATAATGAAAAAAATAAACCAAGCGAAAAACATATTTCATGACTAGCCCCGCAGAGTCCGTGGTCGACGGGAGTATGTGGTAACAAACAATATCAAACAGGCAAAAGTATTATTAGGCGAGTAGTACAGTACGAGTATAAAGCAGGCAGGCAACATAACACATGTGCGTAGGTACCTCGAGATGAAATACAGGGAAAAAGTGAGCAAAATTTGGAATGAGTATATTGAACTTTCTCAGTTTGTAACGTAATATTCCATGATCTAACTCTTTTACTCATACAAATGTCGCACGTTTCAGGAATAAATAATTTATAGAGAAAAGGTAATAGTAAGCTTCAAAGAGGCTTCAAAATGTATCCATCGAATAATCATACATTGAAAATGAATTTCATTTTCAATGTATGATTATTCAATTTCATCATTCGTAGGTAAATATATGTTTTTTTTATAAAATATAGAATCAAATACTAGTAGATTTTATGTGTGTTTAAATGCTTATTACAGTAATTTAAATATACTGCCTTAATTATGTAATTTCAAACAAGTGTTTCTTTCTACTATAGATTATTGATTCTCGGAATCAATAATCTATAGTAAAAAGAAACACTTGTTCCAAATTACATAATTATGGAATTCTACTACGTGTGCACCGACACAATTAATAAATATACTGCCATTAACATTAAATTTTCAAACCGACAACGATATATTTGTAGCATAAACAATTTTCCAAAGTTGACATCCCTTATTTCTATTAAACTTGAAAAGTTTTACAATTTTGTTCTATTGTGTATTGTATTCTAACATAATTTTATATGAAGCCATCTAATTGAGTTAGCTTTCATTAGTGGTGTTACAAAGTCAATGCCAAGAACATAAAATAAAGGGTACGCTATTGTTAAGAAACATAAGTTATTTTGCATAAGCTTAGACTGGATTGAGTATAAGTTAGTAATAAGATTTTGACATTCTATATATGTAATAAAACATATTATATTAAAAACGCAATGAATCAAAGTTTAGTAATAAACCCTCAAACCACAGAGAGCTTAAAAGAATATTAAGTTAAGGGTATGGCAATAAACTATTCAATTAGTTCGTTCAAAGTTTGATAATTCTCTCAATCTCCTTCACAGTCACGTACAGGTGGAACAGGAGACAAAATCCGCGATATGAAATCCTAGACAAATAATTTAATTTTCTGTAGGGAATAATCAAGAACTTCAATAAATCATACTGTAAAATACGTTGATGGTAAATTTATAGCACGACTTTTCAAAAAATTTTAACAAAATTCTTATTTTTAAATTTTCGAAATTTTCGAGAGAAACTTTGTGGAACGTCATTTTATAAAATAATAAAATTAATGTATTACAGAACACTGTTTTACTTCCACTTCACTTTATTTAAATGTCAGAACGTTTTCGAACATTAACTGTTCATTATCGATAACAATGTAATACATACATTGTCATGTAATACATTGTCATCGATAATGAACAGTGAATGTTCGAAAACGTTCTGACATTTAAATAAAGTGAAGTGGAAGTAAAACAGTGTTCTGTAATACATTAATTTTATTATTTTATATTATTTTTATTTAAAATGTATTCATCCACAGCATTCAATTTTGAATTCCTTATTTTTAACTTAAATGTGAAAATTTTAATTAAAATAGCTTTATCATTGATCTTACTTGATAAAGCTATGTATTTCTATTAAAAGTGGTAGGAAACATTAATGAAACTGGATATCCAAACAACGTTTTTCAGTTTAATACCCAGCTATGTTACGTAAGATATGTTTGCGGATAATATTAACTTATTGAAAAACAATATTTTATCGTTTACTTGAAAGTTAAGATTTAGTCCGGACATGGAACGTAAGTAAGCCATAACTATGATCAGCAAGAGTTTTATGTGACCATAAATTCGTGAAAATGACATTATGTATGTTGTTGTTATAACGATTCTCTTAAGTGGTGCTGTTCATGTCCAAACTTCATGGAAGCTTAAAAACTTATACTCGCAACTCAGGATTGCTTTTTCCTACAGTCGAAAGCCGATTATGTTACTGTAAAAACAACGTCTTCACAAAATCAATAATTCTGAAAGATATACTACTACTAACAATATCATACAGAGTGTGTAAATGATCTGACTAGAATATGAATTGTATAATCCTTATCCTTATCCTTATATCTTATAAAAATGATTTTTGAATTTCCATACTAACGGAAGACCGGGCTATACTCTCCCATTTCAAGGAATTTGCGTTCCATTGACCTGACCATTGCAAGATGAGGTATCTATGTGAAATAAAAACCCACTAAATGCCGTACTTTCTTTTTGAGGAGCGAGAAAAACAGCAAAAAAGAGTGTAAAAAAAAAGTGTGAATGAGATAAAAAATACGTTTTTTACGTCAGCTTGAAAGGGTAAGAAAATATTCTTTACCGCCAAAATTGTGTACCATATTATATTGCCATACTAAAATTAATTAAGAAAAAATCGATAATTTATTTCGAGTAAATGTATCATTATAAATGTATGTTAAATAAAATAGTTTAATTTGTGTTTTTTTAATACTTTTGCAACATGTTTTACGCGAATCAACCAATATTTAAATAATTTGAACGTGTTAAATGAAGATTACATAAACGAAAAAACATTATTTTTTGTTAACGGCAACATCGGCTGTTTAAATACAGCCAATCACCATACTCCATAATATGACATTAGGAACGAGCGACGCGAAGTAATATTTTGATCGTAGAGTGTAGAGTATAATAATAGTATATTAAAATTTGACAAATGATTTTGTAAAAGTTTGTATTCCATATCAAAATTAACAAATATTTATTGACCTATGTGGTAGAAACCTTGACTCTAACCAAGTCGACTATCAAGAAACTCCGTGTAGCTCAAAGGAAGCATGAAAGAGCGATGCTACAACACGGGGATATGTAGAAGATCGATGTTGTGTAAAGAGTAACAAGGTTGAAGTGGTCATTGGCAGGACATGTTGCTAGACTTATAGATCAAAGATGGACAAAAAGGGTAGTGTAGTGGAGATCTCCTGACGATAAAAGGAGTAGAGGAAGACCGTCAGACGACATTAGAAAAATCGCTGGTGACTGGTAGAAGGCCCAGGACAGAGATGCCTGGAGACATATGGGGGAGGCATATGTTCAGCAGTGGGCAGGAATAGCTGCATAAGTAAGTAAATAATGTGTACACATTCATGTATAATCAATAGACATAATATATTATGATACTAAAGTTTCCACGGACACGAAGAAATATTTGAGGTTATGTTTTAAAAACAATAAAATATAACATTTGGAATAAATATGAGTCAGTTTTATTTTAAAACATTACTCAAAATATGAAATTTAAAACTGACATTATACAATACATTCTGAAGTGATGTATTATTTATTGGAAATAGGGTGATATTTTATTGATAATAATAATATTAAGTTTGTAGATGGGAAATTATGGAAAAACATTATGTATTGTATTTAATAGTGAGTAATTTACAACTAAATATTAAAACTATGTTTGTTTTTACCTTTTTACAGAAATAATACAAAGCGCACAACAATAAACTTTGATAAGAACATTTGACAAGAACAAAATGTTAGATAAGCGCAAAGACATTCTGAATGTGGAAGTTGGTTTCTGCCTTGTGATTCTTAGAGAGCATTCATTATTATAAATGTAAGAATTTATTTGTTAATTCAAACACATTAGCACATAAAAAATTAAGTGATAGTAACGAAAAAATAAGGCTATTTACAGTGTTTTATACAAACTTAATTTATAAAACATTTAATACTTACAACGCACATATATTACATTTTATATAAACAATAACAAGAAAATATAACCATTTACAAGGAATAACTAATTATTAATCCCTTTGGATTATATTATAATTAATGAAAATGTAACACTGTAAACTTAAGACAAGAAACATACATTTCTACTAAAATGTACCAAGATTGAAGTAAACCATAACTAAATGAATCATAATTTTTGTAAAACCTGTGTCAGAGAGTTATCTAAAATGTGTTATATAATATAATATATTATTATATTCCTTTACAGGTGTGTCCGGTTTTATATTTCAATAACAAAAATGACCAAATCAAATATTTGGATGTTATTTAATAAATTGAAATCAGTAGACAACATGCTGCAGCTACAGAAGGAAATGGTAGAGTAAATAAGACTAAACATCTGAGGCGTGACAAATATCCAAGAAGTGGAGATTTGGAAGCATTTTTCCAGGTGCTTTTCAAACGTCTTGAGTACCTAGCAGGTTATAGGAAGAAGAGAATTAAAAATAATACATTATTTTATTCATTCACTGTATCTAGGTAGTAGAATTCAATAAATCATTATGTATTTTTGGTCTAATAAATAATATTAAATCAAGTTTTCTTTTTTTATGAGATTATAATATTAATAAATAAAAAATGACTTCTTTTTTAAAAATTATTTATTTTTTCTTCTAAGTTGAGTAAAGTATGATGACTAGGTAAGAATTGCAATGGTATACATATATATTATTTTATTACATTAGCCCGACAAATCTTTGTACGAGCCTTCTTAATAAGTAAACTTGTGTGAAGGAGGTGGTAGGTACTGCTTTTATGAAATTACTTACACTATTCTTACATATATATATATATATTATTTTCAGATATATCTATTTATTGGGTATTCAAGTATTTGACATTTTAAAATATCTTTTTATTTTCTAACTGTATGTCGGGTGGAACATCAGGCAAAGAATAGATCTCCCACTTTCTGTAAGTTCTTTAGTTTCCTGTAAAGGTTGATATTTGAACAAATACATTTTATGTATGTGATGAGACATGCCACACATTTAAGTGTGGGAAAAATAAAAAAGGTTTTATGCATCTATTTGAAAGAATAAAAACAATGTCATGTCAATGAAAAACTGTCAACAACATATTTCTTCTTTTTTTGGATGGTTTTTCATCCATTCAGAGTGTTTTCACCAGGAAAAAGTCCGAACTCTTCTTTCTCTCAATAGTAGTTGAGTGTATCCTATAGTATTGTTCAGAATCTGACTATTCGTTCTTATGTATTCGTTCTTCAACTTAACTCGAAGAACTAAATCCTCAATGCCAAATCTGTTCGGTCTTTTTCGTTCTTTTGGGAAAAATTACATTAAAGTACTATATTTTCAAAGAAACTAAGGTTTAACATCGCGTGGCAAATAAACACGAACGAGATTTAAATCTTCGTGTGTGTTTTTTTTTTTGGAAAAAAAAACCTTAAGATACTCTATTTTCAATGATACTAAGGTTTCATATTGCGTGTCAAACGTTGAGAACGAGATTCTTGGATTTAAATCTACGTGTTATTATTTTGGAAAAAACGCCATTGGAGTATTCTATTTTCAAAGGAATTAAGGTTTTATATCGCGTGTCAAATGTAACAAACATGATTCAAAGATTTAAATCTTTGTGAAGTTGTTTTGGTAAAAATACCATTAGAATACTCTATTTTCAAAGAGACTAAGGTTTAAAATCGCGTGACAAATTCCACGAACGAGAACGAATGTTAAGAACGAATTGTTTTGAAGAACGATGTCTCAAGTACCGATTCCTGAGAAAGAACTGGATTTACCAATACTAGTATCCTAAAACACAAGATCAGGATATTCAGTATGACGCAGGGTTGCCAAATTGTGTGGTCAAATACAATTTTCACTCCAACATTTTATGAATCTTACTTTTCATATTAAAATTTCTACCCCCTCCCCCGATCGCTAAATTTTCGAAATGGTATAGGAATTTGGAATATTTCAAAAACTCCTCAGTTTGCTTTAAGAATATTTTCTCATGGAACCTTCTTTTACAATGTAACGGGTATTTGTACCGATGATTGCTTTATGGCAATACCAAATTACCGTACATTTTGTATAAAATATTGGTTTTACCGTATGTTTGTCGTATGGTAATTAACTACAATACCGGATACTATAAACTACTGATAACCCACCAAGGCTGTTTTGGGTGCATTAAAATACCAAAATCTTCCAAAGAATTTAAAATTACAAAAAAGAAGGAAATTACCAAATCTGGTCACGCCGAAGATACATAGATACATAAATATGTATGTTTGTATAGGTATGTATTATAAAAAACATACCTACTCGGTAAATAATTATTGTGTATATTTGAAATATTTTTTATGAAAAATAATAAATATTTTAATATTTAAAACAAACATACTTACTAAACATCCACCAAATAAAAATTCTTTTTCTTCTGGCAATACAAGCTATTCAAATTCACCAATCATGGAAAAATGATTAATTAATTTTAAAATATCAGCCAATCACAGAACATCGCAATTGACAGCGAATTTGCCAGTGGCAGTCTCCGGATAAATCAAACTCTGAGAGCAAAATAATTTTATAGGGCCCCTAAAACAATTTGGCAAAGGAATTCAAGAAAACAGCAGTGGACTCCTCGGCAAAAAGTAGATCTCGCAATCTTTTCTTTAAGTTTTTGAGTCTTGTGTGAAAGACAGGCATCGTAAAACATCACGAACAAGACATTTAAAATCTTTAATTCAGTGATTTGTGGAGCATCCGGCATAAAATAGGTCTTCCACCCTTTTCTGGGGCCTGTAAAAGTAAAGTATTCGAAAAACAGCGAAGAGATGTGCCACCCATCATGAAAGTCTCTTTTTTCGTTGGCAAGGAGAGGACAGCTTACATTTTTATTTTATGCAGCTATATGTAATTGGTCTGCTGACTCCCCCATTTGCAGCATTTATGTCGTGATGGTTTTGTAATAGTGTGATTAGTAATCCTCACCCATTTTGGAAAGTTAACATTTTTTTGGCATGGAGATTACTACCTGCATGTATATTACATGTACTTGTGGAAAATGTCGAGATATTATAGTATAGTAGTAAGTACCTACTTTTCGGAGAATATTCCGATTTTCAAATTTTTACCTCGACAAATTTTTACAATTTGTGAAAATCCTTCACTTTTGGGCAAAAATTTGAAGAAATACACGATATAAATATTTTTCATATCAAATTTCTTTCCAGCTTAAAATATTGGTTACGCGGACCCCAAAAAGTGCAAATCTCAATCTCGCCCGCCACTGCTCCGATATATAGTTTGAGTGTCTATCAATAGATGTCTCAAATGTCGTGTCGGTAAAACAGAATTTTATTGCAACTTACATTCTGACAAATGGTGGTTTATTTGATTTCAATGTCGTTCGTTTTATTGTGATAAAAGCTTTCCTTAAGAGCCCTTGATAGGTAGGGAACTCGAAATTGTCACATGATTTTACGCAACCATTTTTCAACATTGATTATTAATTAATTGCAATATTTTCGTGATCGAGATGATATTTTTACTGTTTGTTTTTGATAATATCAAAATTTGAACATATTTTAATGTATTTTTAATAATAATAAAAAAAATAACCGAGAGATTCATGTAGAAATTATCGATTGAAAAACACCTTCCGAAATTTCATCACGACTAGCAGAGGTATTTTAAGACAATCATCTTAGAGGTTACATAAATGATGAAGTAAATTTAGCTCCAAGGATGCTTTAGAAAAAACCTATTTTTCTTAAATTTGGGTAATATTTAGCCGTATTTTTTTTAATATGCGAAAAAAATGTGATTTGTGACGTGCACATAAGAAAATATAATTTTTAGTTCGTCAAGTTCGAATAAGGAAAACATATTTAAAACAATTTTAATTGAATAATTTATCATATGATTATAATAGCGTGATGTGTTATTTATATTTTGAAATTTTCATTTTAAATTTTCCGCTTGCGGGAAAGTTTTTATAAAAATTTCCGTAGAACTCAAAATTCGGTTTTAGTTCGGCCAGCCGAGCCAAAGAGTCGGCACGCTGTCGAATTTGCGTCTGATTATTTATTTAAAATTATTAAAAAAAAGAGATGGTTTTTTGCTTGAAACTACATAATTACAGCACTAGATTACTTGATTTTTACCAAGGAAACATATTTTTATATGTGTCATCAAGTAATCCCTATATAAATGTTTTTTTTTTCATAAAAAAAAAACATTATAACTTAATATACCTAAATAATATTTATTTCCATGTCTGTCAAAATGCGAATCGACGAATACGAGAATGAGTGTTCAGTACTATAGATGAGGAGTTCACAAGTAAAGGCACACCGATCCATTTTTCACAAATATTTAACTATGAATGAAGTAAAATAAATCAGTGAAGTTGATATTTTCAACCGACGGTTCTCGGTGGAAATTCATGTTGAATTACTTACAAATAAATCACTTATTTATATTATATCCACTGTGACGTTTAATCAATAAAAAGTCACAGTTTAAACACTACAAATAAGTGTTTTATATAATTAATTCAAATAAATTAGTATTTTTTTATTTTTAATTTAATGTTGGTGAACTTGTTTGTGTACTTAATAAAACTGTAGATTGACCTCAGCATATCCGCCTATTTCTCTTTTTGCTTATTAGTTGCAACATATTTCTTTTCTAATGATAAACGCAAAGTGCCAGCTAATATCCAATTATTAAAAGATGAATACAGAAAATATGCTCTTAACACTAAATTACAGTTCGTATACCTTACAAAGACTATGATAAAATAATACAAATACATAGAAATATATCCGGTATCAGGGATCTAAATTGCTGCCGGTACCTACTCTGCAAAGAATTCACCAAATTTATTTAGGTATGCTGTTTTCTTAGTTTCAATGTTCTAGAGTTGATGTAGGTAACTTTGTGTATGAACTCCTCAGAATGACATTCACCGATGTCAATATTGTTGTCATAGCAACATTTTGTTATTTTTGTGAGTATTAGTATTAAATCAGAAATATACTAAATACACTGATTTATAGTTTTATTTTAATTTTTTCATTATTTAAAATGACGAAAGAGTCATTACGAATGTTAAGAAAAAATAAATTAGCTACATATTATTCACATGATCAAAATGAGTGAGTATATTATAATGGTTGATTTATATTATATTGTTTTTGACATATTTTTTTTTGTAACGTAACCTTTCCTAAAGTAATTATTAAAAATAAAATATTTTAATACGCGTGAGTAAGCAAACAATGTTTCTGATAGAATAAATTAATAAATTCTTTATGTTTTATACTTTCCAGATTATCAGATGATTAGATGATTAGTGACATTAAAACGGTGATGGAGAATTACTAAGACTTGAATTATCATTTGCAAATGTAAGTACATAGTTCTTAACTGATATCCTGATATTTAGGTATATAGTAAAATCAGCACGTATTATCTTATTTTCATGTTACTATTTCAAATAAGCTGATATATGAATACACGCAACATGTTTGAATCTCGGATACATATGTATGTTTTAAAACAAGCTTTGGTACAATTATTATTATTTTATTTTATGTATTTATTCATGATGCTATTCACTAGTTTGCGAATGATTTAAGTATTCCATAAATGTAATAAGTAATAATATAAAATTAGTTTGTGAATCAATAGTGAGAAAATGGCTCAGCATGCATTTGATTTTTAGATTATTATGAGTATTCGAAGTTTTCTAAATATGCATATTATATATTTACATATTTGCAGAAACCACTTTGCATGTATGGTTACTATGGAAACATATAATATTTATATTTTGACATTCCATTTCCACGTGAAATTTTAGCACAAAGACATTGTACTTTAATAAGACTGTGCATTATTGGCCGGTTTCAATAATCTATCTATCCGCTCCTGTCGATTGAAATCTATTGTGTTCTATATTTTGAATCATACATTTCAATCGATAGTCACGGATAGATAGGTTATTGAAACCGGCCATAAGACACGATTACACATTAAATCACTTTATTGCTATAATTTTGTTTTATTTCGATGATGAAAAAATACTCTGCAAATATATGGACAGATTGTAAATTTATCCTTGGATTATGATGACTCAAATCTTTTTTTGTGATACTAAAGATGCATGAATCATTCTCTCCAAATCCCGGCCTTTTTGTTGCTTGCAATTTAATGGTGGAGTCAAAAATAATAAACAAGGGAAAAACATATTAAATATTCTTTTATACTTTTGCAGCACTGGTGCCACAGTCGCCGTTTCTTAAGGCAGCCATCATTGTCACTTAATTTGACGTCCCAGAAGAAAGAATAAATTATGGTCAACTCAATGCAGAATGGTGCAACAAATTATGGATAAACTCAAATATACCTACTTTACGTGTACTTTTTAAGGTGTATAATATAAATTATATAATTGTTGCAGAATAAAACTGAGTATTATTAAAAAAAAGTATTTGAGTACTTTATTGGAAATATACCCACTTATACGCCCACATATATGTACATACAACAAGGTAGACATGTAAAGCTAATAAGCTTTTTTATGACCAATGATTTGATGAATCTATCTATACCCTCACGCCACATCCCATGTGGAGTAAGCAGAGAGAAGGGAACGCCAATTAAGTAAACACCTACCACTATCCAGCAAAAATAATAATAGTCTACCTACCTACGTGTTTGCTATATTCATGTATAGGTATATGTAGGCCTATTTATAACTCTTGGGGCATGAATGCTCTCTCGCAGGTGGGCCTTGTTGACCTCTGGTGCATCAATTGCATTATACATGCCGTTTTTTCAATGGAGTGCACAATCTTGTTAAAAATTATGTCTTTGTACGCAATGATTTTTGTGTCATTTGGTGTCATAGATAATGAGTGAAATATACATCACGTACGTCGCATTTTTTATCTCCTTTTTCACTTACCGCAAAAAGAGAGACAGTGATTTTTTAATGTTCGTAGTTTTTCGGACATAATATTAACTATATTTACGTGTGTTAGTGACCAAGTGGTGTATAGATAATGAGTGAAATATACTTCATTTCTTTATCTCCCTTTTCACTTACCGCAAAAAGAGAGACAGTATTTTTTTAATGCTTCGTAGTTTATTGGTTCGTACGTAGTTTAAAAGTTAAAATTTGGAGTAAACACCTGTTTTTAGGCAATTTTTTGCATATAGTCGAACGATTTCAAATTAAATTCTGGCTGTGAAGTCCTGTTAATAATAATAAATACTTTGTACAAGGTAAGTACTTTATTATTTCAATTATTGATGGATTGTTTTATTTGTTTAATTTTATTTTAATAATAGGTAGTGTTTACTTTTTACGATTCATTTTATACCAGCAAGGAAGTTTTCGGCATTTCTAAAATGCCCGCGCAAATTTGTTCTAAATTTAGGTATGGAAAATTTGTTGTTTCGACACTATGAGGACGATTTTGCGATAAAAATGTGTTTTTGTTTAACATCCCCATGTTGGAATGAACCATAATTATTAACTTCTATACATTTTTTATAACGCATATGTTAACTTTTATACTTAGTTATGGAAATAACTACAATATCCAATAAACACGTTTCATCTTTAAATCAAATTCTTCATCTTCCGTTTTAATTATCATGGTTCTCCTTTTTGACAATTATGATTTCACATTGAATTTCCAACCGTATCATTTGGACATAAAACATCTTAGTACTTTCATCAACTTTTTCTCATGTTACAAATTTTCTATAATAGTTAATATTATTATGTATTTCAGAGATTGGAACCAACTATAAATGAGAAGAAATTCAATAAAATTCACGTTTTAATTCAACGTACAGATATATTGAAAGAAGTCGAATTCAGTCATAATAATTATTAAAGGTTTGTATCTATTTATTTACCTATTGAGATTAAAAAAAATACTAGCGTGTAAGAATTAGTAGCTATTTAAACGAAAGCAAAGATAAATGAAAAACATTGTGAATTAATCAATTTTTTACAAATATGGACGATATTGGACTAAATTATAAAATTATACAGCGTAGCTAGGTATCTTTTTTATAATGCAGTACCTATGGCCTATGGAGCATCCGGAATAGAATAAGTCACTTATTCGTTTCCCTAAGTTTTCTACAGTCCTGTAAAAAAAATGTGCCCCTAAAATATTGTGTAGGTATATAAGATTTTGTATTCAGCAGTAAGATATGTCACCAAACTCGAATATCTTATAGCACAGAGAGTTCTATATTTGTGTAATAAACAATCTGCCGTTCACCTCACTTATGGGAAAACTGTGAAAAATTATAAATAGATATTTTTTTTTGCAACACGTATAAAAATTGGAAAGAAAAATTGCATCTAAAAGTTTAAATATTGATGCTGTTTTCGTATTTTTTTTGTTTGTTTTAGATACCGACACCAACAATTCGTTATTATTATATCTTATCACCCGCAAACAACCCAGTAATTGAAAAATAATTGATCAATATTAGGATATCCGACAAATATTATTGTGTCCAATTTCAAGGTGAGTACATGTTATGTATTTTCATTCAATGTCTTTTTATTTATTTTATTCTAATAATGCATGTCACTGGGCCTTAAAGGCTTATAAACAATTTTATAATACTGAATTTATTTTACAAGTAAGCAGTAAAAAATATTTTTTTAAGTCTATCACTCATACATTTTTTTTGTCGTTTCACATCAAACAATGTTTAATTGTGAGAAAAAACTTCACCAAATTCATATAAAATTTTATAGTTTCCTCATAAAAATATTTATATTTTAGATGACTGAAAATTTGAATAACTTATGTGGTAATACATACTTGGATGACATGATAATTAACCGCTTCTGCAACATACTTAGTCGACAATCCCGATACAAGCCACAAGATGTTTTATATTATCAACAACCCGACCTCTATCGACCTGTGGTTGAAGATGATATCCAAATCCTTTTCGATGGTGAAGCTGGAGGTCCCAACGTAGGACATTGGATTTGTGTCTGGTACCAGCATAGCACAAATGAGGTTAGAGTGTACGATAGTTTGCAAAAAATGTACTTAAGTGGTAAACAAAATTACATAATTGATAGATTATACTCACACAAAAATAACGTTATTTTTGAGATTGTGCAGCAACAGCCAGATATGTATTCATGTGGTATATTTGCTTTAGCTTTTGCAACATCCATAGTTTTTGGTAGAAATCCTTCTACTGAAAACTATGTTGTTGATGCAAATATTGTAAAAACATTGACGTTAAGAAAACATTTATTGCATATTTTAACAAATGATTGTTTGGAACCTTTTCCTTTGGTGACTAATGAAATTCTATCGACTACAGCAACTCTGGAAACTTTAACATTAGTTTCTGCACCAGTTCGTTCAAATTGTCGGCGTCGGAGTCACTCAAATTTAAGTTCCAAAACACGAAATGCAAAAAGAATGAAAAAAAGGGAATATTCAGAAAAATCGTGGAAAGTTAAGAAATTGTCCGCATTTGATTATAGGTCAACAGTTGCATACGAAGACGATAACATTATTTCTTTAGGGGAAATGAATAAATTGTGCAGGTTCTGTAATGCAAAAAAATGGTTGGACGAAATGACAAGTGGATTTTGTTGTGCTTCAGGTAAAGTTCAGTTAACTGACATAGAAAAACCGCCTGCTCTATTATATGATTTATTTACAGGAATGCATGAAAAATCGAAATTGTTTTTAAAATCTATTCGAGCTTATAACAGTGCATTTCAAATGACATCTTTTGGCTGTAGTAAAGAAGTAAATGGTCCAACATTTATGCCAACATTTAAAATTCAAGGGCAAATTTATCACACAATTGGATCTCTGTTACCAAAGACTGGAGAAACACATAAGTTTTTACAAATATATTTCTTAGGGGGGAAAGATGAAGAAGTTAATACTCGGTGTTCAATTATTCAGAATTTAGACACAGAATTGATTTGTTCGATACAGTCTCTGCTTCATGAACATAACATGTATGTACATAGTTTTAAAATGACTCTAGAATCATTTCCAGTAGAGAAGGCCGAGGATTATCAAATAATTATAAATGCAGAAAGAAAACCTAATACTACTGATCATGCTGGACAATATAATGCACCATCTACAAATGAAGTCGCAATATTAATAGCCGGTCAACAGTTTGAAAAACGTGATATCGTTTTACGTGGTCGTGGAGATGAATTGCAAAGGATTTGTGAGCTACATCGATCATATGATGCATTACAATATCCCATATTCTTCCCGCGAGGTGAAGATGGATATTACATTAACATCAAACAAAATGGATCAAATAAGACTATTTCGGCTAAGCAGTTTTACGCGTATAAAATAATGTTTAGGGACCACAATTTTAATGCATTGCTATATGGAAAAAAATTATTCAGTCAATATTTAGTCGATATGTATGCGAAAATTGAATCAGAAAGATTGAATTTTCTCAAATATAATCAAAAAAAATTACGTGTTGAAGAGTATGTTCATTTGAGAGATGCGGTCGCTGCGGATTGCAATCCTGTTGATATAGGTCAATTGGTAATATTACCATCAACCTTCGTAGGGAGCCCCCGTTATATGGTAGAGAGAACTCAAGATGCAATGTCGTATGTCAGAAAGTTTGGAAGACCCGATTTATTCATCACGTTTACCTGCAACCCTAATTGGCCGGAAATTGAAAACAACATATTTGATAATCAGCAATCATTTGACCGACACGACATTATTGCTCGAGTTTTTAACCTTAAGCTTAAAAAAATTATTAAAATATTAGTTAAGGAAGAAATTTATGGGGAAGTCCAATGCTATATGTACACTGTAGAATGGCAAAAGAGAGGGCTTCCGCATGCTCACATTTTATTGTGGATGTCCATGAAAATAAAATCAAATGACATAAATTCTGTCATAAGCGCGGAATTACCAGATCCTAAAATAGACCCATTACTTCATGCAATTATTTTAAAACACATGGTTCATGGGCCATGTGGATTATTTAATTCAAAATCACCATGCATGAAAGATGGCAAGTGCACCAAGAAATATCCCAAACAATTTTCATCGGAGACTCAAATGAACGATAATGGTTATCCGAATTATCAAAGAAGATCACCCATGCATGGCGGAATATCGGTTTTAATGAAAACCAAAGTAGGTGAACTTCTAATAGATAACCGGTGGATTGTTCCGCACTCGCCTTTATTATCTAGAATTTTTGATACTCACATTAACGTTGAATATTGTTCATCGGTCAAAGCTATTAAGTATATTTGCAAATATATTAATAAAGGTTCGGATCAAGCGTGCTTTTCGTTAAATAAAAACGATGAAATTATGTCTTACCAAAACGGAAGATATTTAAGTACATCAGAAGCAGTATGGAGAATTTTATCATTTTCTTTGCATGAAAGATTTCCGGCTGTTGTTCATCTCGCTGTACATCTGGAGAACGGAGAACGCGTATATTTTACATCAGAAAACATATATGAAAAATCATTAGCGCCACCAAGAACCACCCTAACAGCGTTTTTCGAACTATGTTCTAATGATGAGTTTGCCAAAAATCTCATGTATCATGAAGTACCTTCGTACTATACTTGGAATAAAAAAGAGTTCCAAAGAAGAAAACGTGGCACACCACTTGAAGGACATCCAGAAATAAGAAAAGATGCAGCCATCGGTAGAGTGTATTCGGTTCACCCAAATGCATCTGAATGTTTTTACTTACGTATGTTGTTGCATAATGTTCCAGGCCCAACATCCTTCGAATATTTGAAAACAGTGCAAGGTGTTGTATATTCAACTTTCAAGGAAGCGTGTGTAGCATTAAACTTGCTAGAAAACGATGATCAGTGGGATGAATGCCTTCAAGATGCTGCAACATGTAAATCACCATCTAATATGAGACAATTGTTCGCATTGTTGTTAATTTTTTGTTGTGTGTCCGATGCTGCAAATTTGTGGAACAATTATAAAGATTTCTTATGTGAAGATTTAAAATTTAAATTTCCAAATGAAAATTCTGAAGATATTTATAATCGAGGTTTGATTATTATTCAAGAAAAACTATCGTATTCCAACAAATCTCTTGATGAGTTTAACCTCCCTGGAGTAAATAAAATCTTCATAAATTTGGAATCTCTTAATGAATCGTGCAATCCGCATGATTTGAATGATTATGTAAATCATTCTGAAACTTCTTTGACAACTGAACAAACAATAATTTATGAATCAATTCTTTCAACAATATCAAAAAAAAGTGATTCTTTATTTTTCATCGACGCGCCTGGTGGTACTGGAAAGACATATTTGTTGAATCTATTGATAACAAAAGTGAGATCCAAGAATAAAGTGGCTTTCGCTGTGGCAACCTCTGGAATCGCTGCTACTTTACTTTATGGAGGAAAAACAGCTCATTCTACTTTCAAAATACCATTAAATGTTGGGGAAAATTCAATGTGCAACATCAAAAGAAATTCGGCGCTGGCTGAATCGATTAGAAATTGTTCGCTCATTGTTTGGGATGAGTGCACAATGGCACACAAAGAAGCATACGAAGCACTGAATTGCACATTAAAGGATATTTGTCAAAATAATTTTATAATGGGAGGCATAACGGTCGTATTGACTGGCGATTTTCGACAAACGCTACCAGTTGTCCCAAAAGGAACAAAAGCTGACGAAATACAGGCCAGTCTCAAATGTTCTGCACTCTGGGTCCATATTCGTATATTTTCATTGACAAAAAACATTCGTGTTTCAATCAATCAAGATAGTGATGCTGCTTCATTCTCTGAATTTCTTATGAGCGTTGGTAATGCTATTAGCCCTGTGGATATAAATGGTTACATAAGTGTTCATAATTATTTGGATTCGTCACAAATAGCCACAGATATTCATGATTTGATTTTGAAAATTTATCCCGACATCAAACAAATAACAAAAAAATCACCGGAATGGTTCAAGGAAAGAATAATATTAGCTCCAAAAAATGACAGAGTTTCGGAAATAAATGAAATATTTTTAAACATACTTGATGGTGCTGAAGTAATATACAAATCGGTAGATTCATTATTAGAACCAGATGAATATTTAAATTTCCCATTGGAATTTTTACAATCCCAAAACCTTTCTGGTCTCCCTCCTCATATCCTTAAATTAAAAATTGGCATGCCCATTATACTTTTAAGAAATTTAGAACCTCCACGTTTGTGTAATGGAACACGTTTACAAATTATTGGTTTAAGAAAATATTTAATAGAAGCAAAAATATTAACAGGCGTTGGGATCGGGGAAATCGTTTTTATCCCCCGAATACCACTCATGCCGAGTGATTTTCCAGTAAAATTTAAACGGTTGCAATTTCCAGTAAAACCGTCGTTTGCAATTACCATAAATAAATCACAAGGGCAAACTTTAAAGCTGGTGGGGATAGATTTAGAAGAAGATGTTTTTTCGCATGGACAATTATATGTGTCATTTTCTAGAGTGGGGCAGTCCAAAAACCTCTTCATTCATGACCCCAAAAATGCAATTAAAAATATTGTATACAAAGAAGTTTTAAGTTGACGAATTCGTGATAGAATACTCTTTTTACTACTTTTTAAATTTTTTATTCAAGATTTTTATTTTATACAGTTAAAATGCTAAATTCAAAATATAAATATAATTTTTCTTGCGAATAGATTTTCGTCCCAAGTCATAGTATGCTGGTATAAGGGAAGCAATTCACTATGCACCATTTTATTTTGTAATTTAGTTGCTTTATATTTTACTTGATATATTAGTTTTATTAAATTTTGTTGAAAAATTGCAATAAATGATTTTTTAACGTCATTGATTTAGTCTTACGTGCCTAAATCATTTATTTTTATTTTTACGGTTTATGGACCCTAAAACAATTTAAAAACATTGTGTACTGATTTATCCTTGTGTCATGTTTACATTATTTATTATTACAGTGAATTCACATATAACATGTACATAATAAATTCATATGAATGAGCGGATGCAAGAAGAGTGTTGTGGACAAAATGCGCGTGAGTAATCTACGGAGGTTTGGACATGTTGAACGAATGAACGAGGTAAAAATGACAAAGAGGATATACTTATCTGAAAGAAAAGGTGTGAGGAAACGTGGGTGTCTGAGAACCACATGGCTTGATCACTGGGATCAAATTCTCAAGGACGGCCGTGTGTTGATTTAGAGCAGAGGTTCCCGACTTTTTTTTCTTATAGACCACTTTTAAAAAAATTCTGGTACTGGTGGACTCTTACAATAATTTGTAAGTGTTGCTACATTAACAATCTTTATATGTGATTTGATTAATGTGAATTGTAATTGTATGTATTAAATATGAAATAAAGATTATATATAAAAATATATATATAAAAGTATTATGAAATAAACGCAACCGTAACGTCTGTTTCATAATACTTTATTTGTTGAACTTGATTTTTTTTGGTTGTATTTTTGGGTAAGTTGGAAGAGATCGCGCCTTTGCGATAAACTCGCTTTCTGTATGTTGATTGTGTTTAATTTTAATGCATTTTTCTTTGGATTGTATGGGTTGTGATCAATGTAGAGTAAAGAATGAGTAAATAAATAAAATAAGAAAGGATATGTTTAATGTATCAATTGCGTTATAGTTAATTATGGGCATTTAGAATAATCTGTTTACTTATTTATTTATTCATTCATTACTCTATATAAATTACAAACAATTTCATAGAGAAATACATTAGAAATACCATAGTCACAGAAATTACTCATTTAATAATTTTATTTTGTTATGTATAAGGCATTTATTTAAAATAAGTTATGTCTTACTGTTATTATAGCAGTTTTATTACACAGGAACGTAATTAATATTTTATTTAATTAAACTTTCATTTCTTTATTTAGATAGCTATGATTAATAAAGTAATAATTTCTATCACATAAGAAATTATTCCATGAATATAAGTAGTTTAACTTTGTAAATTACATAACATCACCCACAAACTCACATACGTTGAGAAGAATACAACATGTATATAATATATGAAATGTTAGGACCACAGTTTATAAGATGTTATGATAAAATATGAATTAAATTTTGTCAGAAAAGTATTTTTAGTAAAAAAATTAATTTGCTTTACTTCAATTAATATTATGTTGACATATCGAAAAGCAAAGTATATGAATGCATAAATTGTTTGGAATCAAACAGAGTTTTTTTTTTCATGTTTATTTAATAATTGATTTGCATTATATGTTTCCAGTGAACATTTTAATATATTTACTTATTTCTTATGTCCAAACACGAACAATTGTATATTATATATTGTTATTATATATATTATTTTGCTTACTGTATAATTATAAGTAAATGATTATTGTTGTAAATTGTATATTTATCAATAATAAATATATTTGAATTTGTATATTTTTCATATTACATATAAAGTAAAAAAAATATAAAATGATAGCATATTGAATTATTTTCATTTCTACTCCTATAAGACTTACATTATTAACTTGAATTTATGGATAAATGTTCATACAATAATACACGAAGAGTTTTCCAAATGAATTACAATTAGACAAAAATAACATTGCTTTGTGAATTAGTGACTATGAAAGTGTTAAAAAAAATGAACTGAAAAAAGAGACATCACAATAGTGTAAATAAATAGAGATCTATTGAAAATGTACTGTCCCACAAATCTTAATAAAAAAATATTTATGTTTTGATGCCGAGCAACGCCGGGTATTTCCGCTAGTAAAATATATTTCTTAAAATAATTCTGAAAAACAGAAAACCAATCATACTAATGTTATAATACTAGCTAATGAACTTGCACTCATAGTTACAAACACAATAAAATTTGGCTAAATCCCCAATGAAGAATTTCTACAGCAGCATGCATAATTATTCTAATATCTTTTAATACTTTTCCAAAAATAAAAAAAAAATCTTAAACAATAGATATGTTAATACGTCACAGTTAAAGTGACTTCCCAGTATTACGTTAGTAGAACATAATAATCCCGCATCGAACAACTAGCAAATTATGCACCAGGTACGACAGCAAGTCACAGGTAAAGGACGAAGAATAAACCTTTGGGAATTTAACATTTGATGTTACATTCATTGTATAGGATAAAAAATATGTGTGTAACTTATAAAATTACTACTATTTAACCATCACGCATATCCCATAAATAGGATAGCAAGGTTATAAAATCATTTTGAATTAGGCTGACAAATTTTTGTAGAAAGGGTATTATTTAGTCTCCAAAATAAAAAAGGTCTCCGATTTTTCTTGAGGTAGAGTTTAAAGTGTCCTGCGCAATTCAGCGATTAGCTTTGCTAACCATCCTGAGTGTCTTACTTTTTAAGCAGCACGTAAAGAGGCATCTGCATGTCCATAACATTTAGTTAGTCCGCTATCTGTCGTAATTTGTAATATCTAGACTATATTTTTTAAATAATTTCGTACCTTATTTTATAATTATAACATGATTAATGTTATACTGTCTGTACTCTCGTTTTTTTTCATCTAATTGTTTTGTGTCTTTTTTTGAAACTGATCGTTCCTTTGTATACATGTTTTGTATGTATACAGAGGTTTAACATTAACATGTAAAAGGCTTTGGCCGTAAATATTTGTAAATAAATAAATAAATTGTAAAGATGGCATGATAGTATAATAATATAGTAGGAGTAGAATTCGGTTTCATTGTTAAATATCCAAACAGTGATTTTATAAACAAATATAGGTACTTATGTAGATACGAACTGTGCAAAATAGCTATATTTTGAGATCCATTTCCTCGATAATCCTCATAATTGTGTTGGCATTCAGCGGCCTGTATGTCGTGATAAATTATTCATCAACCCATTCTATGATGACAAAAGGTCAGTTTGAAGAAGGGATGAAAACGCGGACAGCCTTTTTTGCCGAATGATACATGGAATTTCCAGATAATCTCCGGTTTAGACCAACACTTATAACGATATAATTTAAATGCTCTTTATTTTCAGAGGTAGTTTTGTTGAAATTCATTATTGAAGATTATTATAATTAAAAGAAACTGTTTAAATCCACTATAAATTTGTTTATCAATTTAGTAATCATCTTATGATATGATAGAATTTGTTTTAGATACGAAATATAAAGTGAAATAATTATTAGGAGATAAATACATATAAAAAGTTACATATTAAAAAGAAAATAACAGAATTTACCTTTTAAATTCATAGTAAAAACAAATAAGTTGTCTTTTGTTTTCGTCTATTTATTGCATAAAAAGGGTAAAAGGAATATTGTTTATTTAATATGACTATAAAATTATTTATTGAGTTGACATTTATTTTATAAAAATCCATATTAATTGATGTGAAGAATACAAATAGTTTACGTTTCGTTACTTTTCTGGATAATTTAGTGGCCTGCAGCCTTAGTCAAAACACATTTTAGCGTTAAGTAGTCGTTCGACTATAGACGACTTTGCAAGAAAGTGTCAATTTCGTAGCTAAAATACACAAGTCTTACACAACACTTGTGTATTTAAATTTATTTTTCTAAAATGTGTTTGATTACGGCTGCTGGATTCAACTAACAAGAGTTTGAAAATGACAATGAAGTCGAAATTAGGTACTCACAGATTTTTTTTATAAAGTAGTTAAACTTAAACCATTTGTTTTTTTTTACATAAAATAAGACATCAAATATATTATGAATTAGAGGCAGATATTCTATTGGAAAATTCTTCAGTTAGAAAATAAGCTTTATCATACGAACACTAAACACGCATAGAGAAAAGATGGGTGAAATTAGGTTTATGTATGTATTTCCCAACGGTTGAGATTTGAATAACCTAAAACCATCATCAAACAGATACCGCGGAGGTACTTCATTATCCTAAATTATATACGTGTCTGTATCGTGAAAAGAGATGATACGGTAGTACATTCTTCAACTATAGTAAGTTGTTGTATAGAGTAGGCAACATGCGAAATATTCGCCGGAAAAAATAATATGACCTATTTCTCATTTTATAGGTCACAGAATCTTCTTGTAGTATAATATGGAGACGTCTTTGTACTTAAGGCACTGTATTGTATGTAATATGTAACAATCATATCTTGATGGTCGTTAACCTGACTGAAGCATTTCGTATATTGAAATGTTATTTCCGAAGGTAAAATCCAACTACCGGTTTATTCTGCCTATGGGCTATTATAGTAATAATAGGACTGTTTCCAGGTATAAAGTTGTTGTATTCCATATTGTCTTGAACCAAAAGAAAGAGATAACATTTAATCAGAAATACATTTAAAGATTTAGAAATAAAGATAACTACTGAATATTTTGAATTCTTATTCAAAAATCAGTGAAAACGGTTAATAACCAAGTTATGGAAATTGATCAAAAAATGAAAGGTCCATTTTTGAAATGACAAATTTATCAAAATTTAAAGAAAGTTTTGGACTACTATATCTAAAGAGTAGTGAAAAATTAAAATAAAAGATGGTAGATGCTCTTGCTTAAAGCTGGTTTGAAAATAATAAATTCCTATGAAATTATTCAATTTCTCAAAGTAAATTTACAACGTGAAAGGATTTAGCTATTAGAGAACTAGAAAATCTCTATTATATAATAATACCCATTCATACCGATAGAATAGAAAAAGTTAGGGATTGGCAAAAGCTTACAGTCGTTCTTTGAAAAAGTCTATACGGATTTGATTTGATTGTTATCTAAAAGGTAAATATTTCCAGAATCGATATTCTTTATATCTACGTGTTGTTTCATGATAGAAAAAGATCAAAGGTTCTCTCCAAGGAAAAAACTAGTAAAAAGTTGATAAACTTTAATCAACCACCAACATTTGTTTTTATTCCTTTTCAATATAAATAATTTTATCTGCAAAAAATATGGTAAATCTATACACATTCAAAGGGCTGGATATTTGATTTTTGCGTTATCTTTTCTTTCAAACATTTTAATCAAATTTTATAAAATATAGTACGCATCCTTATCTAATGTGTTTTTGTTTTCTTTATTCCTATGGCAAATCACCAAGTATCTGATGAATTCAAATCAAATAGTATGCTGTTGTTCCGAGACCACTTATAAAAGATCCATAGAAAAATTCATATCAATTATAAATCGACCAAATGTCGACATTTAAATACATTGTAGATAATTGAAACAATAACTTAGAATCTATCTAAGAACTTTAATTGATTGCTTGTAATCTAAGAGTAAAGTATGTGTTAAAAATTGATTTTAGATTGCCCACTCAAATAAGATTTTAATTTCCTTTTTATCTCTACAAGACCAATAGCATTTGAGGTTCAAGAAATCCAATATGAAGAATGTGTGATATTTACAACAAGAACTTTTTACAATGTAAATTACATAGTTGAGACCGCAAATTATAAAGTCAAAAATCAAGTGAGGGTCTTGTTTTCGATTCTGGTGTTGTCTCTGGGGTGGATTGAGCATCGGGTTATTTTCGCTCCTTTTCTTTTGGTTTGACTTTTTTGTTTGATTGGTTAGAGATACATGTTCTTACACATATAATTATTTTTAATAAATTCTACTAGTTTGGATGCTGTTTACGTTTGTGAAATTAACGACATATTTTTATTCGTTTCATACACCGTTTGGATATTTAGTTAGTTGTTCAATGTTGCTTTATAATTACCTATGATTATATGTATGTATAAAACATATGTTTTGCACCTTTTAAAAAATAATTATATTTGTTTGGTTGTACCATTGGAAGTCTGTTAAGAAAAACCTCAAAAAAGATGGGCAGATGACATTTTCCAAGCTGTGGGAAAAACGTTTATTCATGTTGTTTAAGACCGTGAAAAATGGAAAAGTTTTGAAGAGGCTTATAACAATGGAGAGAACAACGTATGTAAGCAGTAATAAGCGATGTAGTTCGAATCTCACAACTGACGTGTTCTGCCTATTAACAACTCAAGTATCAATGTGAGTGCACAAACGCAGTATCATATTTTTTAAGAGTAAGTTTGATTAAAAATATTAAATTTCGTATTAAATCATAAAAAGGTGTTTCCTTTTTGTATCTCCTCTTTAGTATAAGACTGTATGGTATGTATTATTATTTCTAAACATAGTTAAATGTTTCGCCAATTATTTTACTATGTATTCCGTTATTCCAATAACAATTATTAGCATTCTCGATCGGGTTAATCAATATTATTTACATACAAAAAAAATTAATACAGTTTAAAGACATCCCAAGAAGGAGATATGAAGCGAATTTTGAAGTAACATTTTAATATAAAGATAATATCTTGGAATCAATATGAATTCATTGTAGAGAAAGAATTATAATGAAATTTGTTATTCACCATTTACTACATTTTGTTTCTCCCATAATTGAAAAAAAAGAATTGAGGACTTTAGTAAAAAAATAATTTACAAATTTCTTGAGCACAGATTAAAAATGCCGCATTTATATGTTCACGAACGACAAAATCCAAATTGGTATGTATGTATTGCACCAACTACCTAGAGTAATATGATCTATAAAGAGACACATTCTTCTCTTTTGGATATTACTCACATGACACAGAACAAACACAGGTGATTATCTAGAGCGTCTTCTGCTGTCACTATTTTCAGGCATGAGGAAAATAACAAAAGGGAGTTGAAATAACTATTTGTCGGATATTTCAGGAGTCCAAGGACTCCTATTTATCAGCTTAGGTGACAATTTATTTATAGGGAGTTATAAAAAGTAATTGAAGTCGAAGACACTTTCTAAAACTCAATTCTTCTTCAAGTTTTCAATGCTACTGATATTTTGGAACGAACGGCCGACTTTCTATTACACATCATTTTTACACGTTTTATAACGGTATTTGAACATAAGGAATATAATAAGAATATATAACGACTCGGTTGGTAAAAAAATCTTTCAATGCAGTTTTTTTCCACCCAAGGTTCCAGATAAAACATTGTAAGGTGAATAAGTAAATAATATTGGGTCCATTATAATTTCCTTTCTGTGAAATCCCCAATACAGAAAAGGTTTCTCACTCTTTCCTCTATGGTTTCAAATGTCGTCTCACAAAGATAATAAACTTCTTCTAATTTTGGTATGCAGCATGCCTAACAAATTATACTATTCCGGCATTTCCTACAAGAATTTTTCCGAATACTTTGGGATGTTTGGTTGACCTAGACCTGCGGCTGACTCAGAGATTAGCCAATCACGCCTGTAATGGGGCGCATCTTTGTCTCTAATTTTGTTACTGTTGTTTACCATAAATGTATTTGATATGACTATTGGTGTACATATGTTTGATTTGAATAAAAATAAATAAAAAGAGGGTTAGCCAATTGATTAATTGTATGTTATAAACATGAAGGTTGTTTTCTCGGTGGCAACAAAAAGTATAAGACATTCGGGATGGTTGAGAAACCTATCCCTATGTTATAAGTATAAATAAATCGTTTAACTTCACCCTTATCCATGATCTATTTTTGTACAATTATGACAATTATATTTCTTCATACCAAATGCTTAGGCAGGTTAATAATATCACAACCCAAGTGAAATGTCAGTAAAACGGTTTGAGGTAGGGAGGAATAAGATGGATGTATCGTACGATGAATGAAGGATGAAAGGAGGTAGATAGAGGGCCTACATTTCTCAGAATGGATGAGTTTTCAAATAGTATTCATATACATATATGTAAATACAAACTCCCAGACTCAGATGAATTACTTCACATAACTTAAATGGTAAAAGAAGTAGGTATTTACTTACCTGGAAATACAAAATGGCTAAATGAAAATTGGGGAGCGAAAAATATTATTATCATCTTGTGTATATTTGGGTAATGAAATTTTGTGGAGTCCTCGGAATTGAATAGGTCTCCCATAATTCTACGCTATAATTAAGTATCTTGTAAGAGGCAGGTGTTCGTAAAATACCACTTTCTGAAATATTGCACACTTCCCATTCAGCGATGAGGTATACCTACCATCTGTCTTGAATGTTTAATATCACGTAGAGAACGATCAGCATGTTTATTATATACACTCAGTCCGTTTGCTACACAATTTGCAATAGACATCTATATGGTACAGATAGATGAGAAATTTAAAACAAAATTTCCATATTCTTGTAGTTCGGATAGAATGGCGTGTATATTCATTGCACACAGTAAGTTGTCTAGTTACGAGTAGGTAGGTACATCTCTTGTGGAAGAATTTATAATAGAATAGATACACCAATGTTCCTAAGAGAAATATTAAGCAGATGGTGACGACGTTAATTAAAATAATATTAATAAAGTAATAATCATATCTTCAAACAGACATCACGTCAGTATGAAAATTGTATTCATTCATACAGATTATCTACAATGGAACCACGATAAATAGAAGTGCGCCTATGCAAAAATTATCATAACTTAAAATTTTAGACGAACTTTATAATCACAAACACTTTATAATTTCCTTGAGGTGCTTTGGCACGTAGACGAAAATTATTAGCTTTGTCCAAAAATAACAATAATGAATGCTGGTATTTTGAACCCACCGCAGGTGTATTGAGCCTAATCCTTTGATGCTTGTATATCTGGATAGGTGAATTTCTCCCGGCATTAGACTGTTAAGTTTTTGTGTGACCATGACTGATCATATGAAGACTTATCTGGTTGTATAATGTTGAGAAGTGTGGATGGCAATTCTCCCACCACGTCAAAAAAACTACATGAGACTTTTTAAAATTTTATTTTTTAAATTTGTAAATTTCATACGTTGGAAAAAAATAAGTAAAAAACCTGCATTTTGTTACAGATACTGCTTCAATCCAGCTTTTATCATTACTTATTTATTTATTTAACGCGAAAGGGACAAGCTGGGTTAATAATTGTCAAATTACCTAAAAAAAGCAGGTTTTTGTTACAGATACTGCTTCAATCCAGCTTTTATCATTACTTATTTATTTATTTAACGCGAAAGGGACAAGCTGGGTTAATAATTGTCAAATTACCTAAAAAAAGCAGGTTTTTGTTACAGATACTGCTTCAATCCAGCTTTTATCATTACTTATTTATTTATTTAACGCGAAAGGGACAAGCTGGGTTAATAATTGTCAAATTACCTAAAAAAAGCAGGTTTTTGTTACAGATACTGCTTCAATCCAGCTTTTATCATTACTTATTTATTTATTTAACGCGAAAGGGACAAGCTGGGTTAATAATTGTCAAATTACCTAAAAAAAGCAGGTTTTTGTAAACTATCACAAACGAGACATTCAAGATCATCAATTCGGCGATGAGGTTTGCCACCCACCCTGAATGTCTTAACTTTTAATGTTACAAAGAAGATAACTTACGATGCTAATTGTTCAATATGCAGATAGTGTATTTGTGGGAAATGCCGTGATGGTATAAATAGAACGATAGATAGGTAGACACTGCGAAATTCGATTTATTAAGGCCTTACAGCAGTTTGTGTATTAATAATCTTTGTGTATATAATATTCATATCAATGTTTTTGTAGAAGAGAAGATAAGGAAAGGCATATCAAACGAATATAGGGGTAATATTATTATCTAATCTTAAATTCGTAAACAGATAGGTGGGCGCTTAGGAACCTACCCGTAGTAGTCAGATTACAAAAGGAGTAAAGAAGCTTTTATAATATACTATGACACAATAACAAAACAGTCTCACCATCAGGGTATAATAATATTTTTATGTACACAGTAGGTATATTGCTGTATTGGAAGTTAAATTTAATAATTTATTTAAAGAATATACATACCTGCACATATACCGACTTGAATATTTTGAAATCCTAAAAATATCTAGTACACCCGAGAAAAGAATTTTTCTTTCACGAGAGAAAGGATATTTAGAGTTCTAAATTTCTGAGGAGGCAGCGGAAAGGCAAAAATCACTAAGGTCTACTTACACAAACTCGGTCAGTAGACTTGTGATGCCACGTAGATTATAGAGGGAGTATGGCTAACTATGTTGGCCGTGCTTTCTGTGTGGCTGGTACGTTGTTGTGGAACAAAATTCCCTTTGATTTACGAACCTTAGAGAGTGTGGAGGTGTTCAACGCAGGGTAAAAGACCCTATCGTTCAGAAGGTGTTATGATTTTTAAATGGGCCCTTGCGGTGTTTTTTCCCACAAAACGGCACATCTTAAAAAAATGTCTAGTTATTATTATCAAAAATACGACAAAATAAGGGTAACTTTTTTATAATACAGCTATAAAAAACGAACACCATCGTTTATCCTACCGGCAACATAACGTGGATGCAAGCACTCAAAGCGATTTTCCGTCAATTAAGCCATCTCGTCCTGACATTTTTAACGCTTTGATATCTTACAAATATTTATTTAAAATTAATTGTATTGGATACGTTGTGACTGAAAAAAAATCAACTCCGCCCTGATGTGAAACATAAAACAGTGTTTTTTAAATTTTATATTATTAAAATGTTGTTTCACAATGTCAACACTGAAACATTAAATTTAATCATTTTTTTAGTTTCACAAAACATGAACCATTGTTTCTCTCGTATCACAAAGAGGAGTTTTCGGTAATAATAACAGTCTTGGAATAGAACTTAGTTAAAATTATTTCTCGTATGACATTTTTTTTATCATAGGTTTGTGATCTTTTAAAACAAAGAAAAAAAAAACAGAAATAGAAACAGTATATAGAATATTAAACATTATCTAATCACCTAGTTTATTTACGTAGAAAATGTGAAGTTTTCCAAATTAAATATATGTGCGTCATCTATGATTAACGTGCAGATATAAAATCTAACATATTTTAGAATTGTAAAATGTTCTACTTAGTATCTCTAGCGAAATTTCCTTAAAGTTTTTTTTCCTTGTAACGAATATCGTAAAGTATTTAGCGGGGAATTAAACCATTTTCCGACCTATATGTTTTTACCGAGGGTGAAAATAGTTCACTTGAATATCGATAGATGGTAGAAGCGTCATGAAAACGATATTATTATTCACATGGTTAAAATCAAATTCGGTAGGTAAATATTTATCAAATCCTCGATATTTTCCACTTAAAAATCCACTTATGTACATAGAATTTTAAAAAAATATTATTCTATGTATTTACTCGTGGTATTAATATTCACATAGAACGTATTTTTCATGATTGAAAGTAAGTATTCAATGGTGCACTTTTTCAATATTTTACGCTTTTTTGTATTATTTATTATTATTTATTTATTATACCATCACGGCACATCCCACAAGTGGGGTAGCCAGCAGATCAGCTGCATGTAAGAAACATGCAAACCGTCCTCTGCGTGCCAATATAAGATCAAGACATTCAGGATGGGTGGCAAACCTCATCGCTGAATTTAAGATGTAAAATGTCTCAATTTTTCGAACACCTGCCTTTTACAGGACACTCAAAAACTTACGCAGAAGAGTGGGAGACCAATTTTTTGTATTATATTAATAAAATTTAGTATCCCCAATTGAAAGTTACCCCCGAGATAACGAGTCCCCGGCATTGAAAAGTTCTCTCACACTAGGTAGGGGTTCGTAAAAAACACGCATTTAAAATCTTCAAATCAACTATGAGGTATGTCACTAATCATAGATGTCGTGGGGTGCTAACACAAAGAAAGCGGGTTACCTGCTTTCAGATGCCTGCGTCTACCGGCGTCGAAAATGTTTACATGCATTTCAATGGACACGAACATAGTAAAAGCAGGAACTCCGATTGCGATTTACTTTGATGGCGCTTACCGGCACTTATCGGCGCTGGCAACCTTCTTTCTTTGTGTTTGCACACTTATATATAAATAACACGGTCAGGATGACTTGTATGTTCATAATATATGCGGCGAGTAATAAAGAGTATAATGGTATCTACAAATTGCGATCCATAGTCTGAATACAATATTCAATGTATTTTTTCACAACTTACGAATTGAGCTAATTATTAACTTAAGGGCCCCGTTTAGCAAAAACAGTAAAATATTCAATTTTCAACAAATTTGATAGAAAAACTGCCAAAACATGTTGACCCTAGCGAACATATTGATTTGATAAAATAAAAAAACCAATATTAGTTTTTTACTAAAAAATAAATAAATCGCAGACTGACGAGATTTATTTAGGCACTCTTTGTTCTATCAAAATACAAAATATTTGTACAATATATATATTTTTTATTCATGCTATCAATCATATAAATACCATAAATTTTAGCAAACTTTTTTTAGTATCCAAAAAATCGCGTTCATGTGGTGATTTTTGGTTTCAAATATGAGAAATTTTATCAAAAAAAAGCGGATCATGCAAGGGAGACAGGACACAGTTTTGGTGAAGATGATGCCGAAGTGCTCCATATGTGTGAAAAGGGTTTTAAATTAGATATTTTGGAGACATTAGAAATACACAAGAATTTAAATAATATAGTGAATGTTCAGATACCAACACTGACATCCCCACTTCTAAAACTTTTAGTACCACCCTCTCTCATGACTAGCATTACCCCCACCTCCTCTCCCACCACTTAAACATAGAACAGAATTATTTTTTTTTAGTTGTTAGTTTATTGAAGTGAGCTCAGTATTGCATTGTCATCGATAATGAACAGTTACTGTTTGAAAACGTTCTGACATTTGAATGAAGTGAAATGGAAGTAAAACAGTGTTCTGTAATACATTAATTTTATTATTTAAAAAAAAAATTTAAATCGGTCAATATCCATGAAATAAACAAAAAATTGTTTTTTTTTTGTTTTATAATTGTAATAACTATATATATATATATATATATATATATATATATATATATATATATAAATTTGTAGGGTTCTCGTGCATATGTATATTCCAAACATATCTCTGAATTCGATTTTTGGAAATATGCTTTTTTATAAACGAATATTATGAAGCTAAAATCAAGTATTTTTTTGTAAAGTTAAAGTTTGATACTGGTAATCAATATTTGTTTTCATATTTTATCAAATCAAAATGTTCGTAGGTACAACCAGTTTTGAGTGTTTGTGTACCAAACTTGTTGAAAATTGAATTTTTTATCGTTTTTGCTAAAGGGGCCCCTTAAAGAAACACTCACACCACTGCATTACTGAAACTGGATAAGGCCTGTCACTTGTGATGAATAAATTCCAGATGTTATGTAAACTCGACGAATAATTTTATCGTTGACCACGGAAAGTGACTTTTGATAAATTAACTATTTGCGTTACTACGAGTGCGTTAGAATCTCTTCTACTTGTACCGAATATGCTGAATGATAAACCGTTGTGTATATGTATGCTATGCATATGGCTCTTTTGTAATCCTTAAAACAATAAATTAATTACTATCATTTTATTATTGTAACCGTTCATAAATTTTCAGGGATTCTTGACAAACATCATAGATAACACACAGATACAGTAGCACCAAATGTATTTTACTTCAAAATTAACACAAATTATTAACTTAATTTTTGGAAATCATCTAAAAATTTTATAAAGCACATAATTCTTTTCAAAAATTCTTAGAAATATATCACGTCAAATAAGTCATATTTTTTTCTATATTATGCGTTTAGTTCATAACTCGAGAGAACCAAGTCTTTTTTTGGACCGATAATTATAATAAATATTTATGCACTATGAAATGCGATATTGCTTGAAATTGCTTTAATTAAAAAGAATAAACCAAATTCTAATGTATTAAAATATAGGTAATTGTAAGAATTGAACACTGCAAGTCGTAGGTAGGTATCTGAATTTGCGTAATGATCTCATCATATTAATAAAGTGACATTAATTTGTCAAAAATCACAATGACACTAAAATTAATCAATTAATCAAATATATACAGATGAATGATATTAGCCAGGTATATACTGTAGGGATAGCTATCCACATACGAGACATTTTTGCAGATCATCGTGATTTCATTATCTCTCATTTCGAATATCAAGTCGAAGTGTATTTTGAAAAGATACTATGTGTCATGACTTTGTGAAACATCAGTTATTACATAATATGACAATTGTACTTTTATCATACCTGTTGTTAGTTAGTGGTTAAACTGAATAATATGACTGTTAAACGTCAGAATATTAGTGATAATAAACCTGGAATTCTTCCTCCCGAAGGAGGATGGGGCTACGTCGTAGCCGCGGCTCTTACTTTAGTATTTGTAAGATCAATGAAATAAAATTTATTTTAACACAAACATATTTAGTTACAGTGATGATGTTTTTTTCCATATAATTGATGTACACTTATTCCAGATTTTGTTTGTTGTCTATAGTAATAGATACTAAAATCTCCTTTGTATTTATTTTGAATTCAGTGTACCGCCTTCGGTCACATGCACTCTATGGGATTACTGTACGGAGACTTTTTTATAAGAACGGGCTATGGAGTTACAGGTTACACAATACTGATGGGAGCCATGAATATTACATATTCAATATCAGGTAAAACATTGTCTTATTTTTATTGTTTAAATAATATTTTTAAGTTTTACTTGTCCCACTCTTTTCTATATTAATCACATTGATACGACGATTTTTTTTTAAATTAATATGTATCAATATAAAGTGTTTTCTTCTGCTTTATATAAAAACGAGAGAGACGTCTTTTTACTTTTTAGGTCATTACCAATTTAAGGTCTTTCTCGTTTTTAAATAATATATAGTAGAAGAAAACGTTCTATCTCCAAAGAATAACTTCTTTTCCTATCTGGCAGGTATTCTTAAAACATCACGCTTAAGACCTAACACCATTTTTACTCCTCAAGGTCATTAACTCATCTGCCAGTGATTCAGATACTATTATTAACTATTGAGGGTAGGTTTATCCAGAATGTGAACCTGAAACATGTCACTGAATTAACACTCCCGAAAGGGAGATTTCCCCCAAACAGTTCACCATACGTGCCACCGCTGCAGCTGTAATGGGCATAGTCAACCATAAAACCCCTCGTCCGCACGTCAGGCGGGGGTAACCCTGACTTACGTTTAAGCTCCCAACAAGATACCTAGACATTCACAAACGCCAAAATTGCCTTTAGGTTCCTCGGGCATTGTAGAACTTTCCCAAACCATGTCGGTCTGGGCTGTTCTCACTCATATCACCTCTAGCATTGCATCTCTTGCATAATTCATCATAGAACAATCGTATATAATATGCTTAGTTTACTGCACCTTCATCCCGCAAACATACCTAGGATTTTCCTAGACTTGCTCTTGATCATCGTCGCCCTTCACAAGTTCGACGGCATGGTGATTGAGCAAACTGTAATGTCAGCTGATGAACATAAGAAATACCGTGTTCAATAAACAATATTATTCATTTTCTTTTTTGTTCTAAATTTCAGGTTTGATCACAAGTGTGGCTATGAAACAATTAAGTCTCCGTATGGTTGGCATAGCTGGTAGTGTTATACTTTGTTCTGGATGGATATTCACTATATTCATTACACAACTCTGGCAAATTGTTATAAGTGTTGGAATCCTTCAAGGAATCGGCTGTGGGATGGTCATGACAGTCAGTTTGACATCATTCAATCAATATTTCAATAGGAAGCGGATGTCAGTTATTGGGATATGTAAAATGCTAATTGGTGTCGGGAATATGGTATACCCTATATATATAAATTATATCTTAGGAGAGTATGGATTCATGGGAACAATAATGATGCTTACAGCTTTAGTGATGCATGTTTTCATTGGTGTATTATTAATGCAGCCTGTTGAATGGCATCAGAAAAAGGTTCCAAAAGGTATTTGATGTTCTTTCATTTATTTTCTACAAAAATACACAGCTACCCACAAACGATACCTATCGTTGTCTACTGACAATTATGACATATTTTAAATGAGGTTAAGTCTTTAAAAATGCTTACCATTACATTTATAGACAAAGCGGTTTCGTTCAGGTTTTTATAATATACTTTTAAAGATAAAGATTTTAAACTAATTTAAATCTGATTACTGTGTTATGATTTCAGAAGAAAAATTGACAAAAGAAGATGTTACACAAAAAGAGGAAACAGATAAATTTATTGACAAAACAGTTTATAAAAATGGAAAAGAATTAATATTAGGAATGAGTCATCATCTTCAATTAGATAATGAAGATGAAAATCATTTGAAAGTGTTAGAGAATCAAGGCAGAGCTCGGGCGCTGTCAATAGTAAGCGTTGGACAATTGGCACTTACTCCTGCACGTACCGACAACAAATCTTCAATATGGTGAGAAAAAATAATCTTAAAAATTTAAGATAATTCAAATGGTTTATATTTCTACACTAGAGTGAAAATAAAGTGTTAGTGGCTTTTTAAAAAAAAAAGAAAAAATATTTCGGTGTAATGAAATATGGTTTATGGATTTATAAAAATGGGTGAAATGAACCATTATAATATGAATTATGAGAGACCGTTGATAGAATATTTCTTGACTACAATATTTCCAGCTTCAATAATACCTATGTTTGTCTTGGTAAATAATGTACTTTTATTATTTTAGGAAATCTCTGACGGAAATTTTGGATATGCATTTGTTCAAAGACTTAATATTTTGTAACATATGTTTTGGAGTTTCATTGGCTTTTGCATCAGACATGACCTTTTTCTCACTTGTACCTATGCAAATGGCTGCAGATAAATATTCACAAGTAAAACCACCTTATAAATTTGGTTCATTTCAATTCTCAAAACTTGTTGACGCTGGGAACATTTTGATTTGATATAATATTAAAAAAAATATTAATTACCATAATTATCGAATTCGGGGGTGTGTTTGGTACATAAATGTACGAGAATCCTGCAAATTTGCATATATTTTTTTGAAATATTACGAATAGTTAGATAGTTATTAAAATTATAAGACGAAAAAATTCTTTTTTTTGTTTTTTTCATGGATATTGACTGATTTAAAAAATCATTTTTTCTGATAAAATTTCTCATATTTTGAAACCAAAAATCACCACATGAACTCGATTATTAATATTAATATACCTATACTAAAAAAAATTTGCTACAATCTATAGTAGGTATTTATATTCTTGATTACAAATAACTTGTATTTTGATATAACAAAATATACCTAAATAAATCTCGTCAGTCAGTTATTTATTTATTTTTAAGTAAAAAACATATTGGTTATAGGTAAATATTTGGTTTTTTTAATATATCAATTTTTTTTTTGTTAACACTTTGGAAATTCATTGTAATTAAAATGATTTGAAAACACTCTATAATTTCCAAATTAAATTTATTCACCTCAAACGTTTTCGCCAAGGCTTCTACTTGGCATCATCAGGAGGACTGATGTGATGAGTCCTCCTGATGATGCCAAGTAGAAGCCTTGGCGAAAACGTTTGAGGTGAATAAATTTAATTTGGAAATTAAACAGTGTTTTAAAATCATTTTTGTTTTTTTTTTATTTTATCAAATCAAAATGTTCGCAAGGATCATCAAGTTTTGAAAGTTTTTCGATCGAATTTGTTGAAAATTTAATATTTTACCGTTTTTGCTATAGGGGCGCCTTAACATCAATGAATTGGAGTATGATTGATTTATTTTTTTACATTTCATTTCAGCATCAAATTGCGTACTGTTTATCAGTGATTTCGGGAGCTGATCTGGTAGCTAGAGGATTGATAGGTTTGGTAGGACACTACACACACTTTACAAGTAGGACATTGTGTACTATTGGTATTGTTGGAACATTCGTTTTCAGAATTGGTAAGATTTTTTTATGAATTAATATAAATCATGTATTATTTAATTGGGTTTATTGGAATATATCGCATTTACGCAATGAATTCGCCTGTTGTGTAAAATAATTAGTATATATGTACATGTAGTGATCCAATTACAGCTTATTATTTTTGTTTTAAAGTTTTATACAATTAAGTTTATTATTATTACGTTTGCGAAACGTAGACTCAAGTGATTTCATCAAATATAATGTATATTACGATAGTATGACTCCTTGCTTTAATATTGCATTCATGAAATCCCTGTTTTAAATTACCAGGCGAATAAAATGACAAATTAAATATTATTTAATTCTTATCTTTTTAAAAAAATTGTGCAATAATTTTATCACGACGAGTAGGGTGAAATATTGTGTTTGATGAGATGTTTAAATATTAAATTAGAATGATATTACAATTTCCAGTATATATTCATGTGGAAGGATTCGTCCCCATCATGATAGTCGTTGGTATTCTTGGGTTTCTCCGAAGTCCCATAACCGTTGGTGCTACCATTATCTTTGCTGAATATATTCCAGAAAAATTCACAGCAGCTTTTGGGCTATTAACAATGATGACAGGAGTTACAGGAGCTTTTTTGACTCCAGCAGTAGGTAAGATAACATCTATTTGTATTTGTGCGTTGGTCTTACTCAACAGTAACATAAAACAATTATAATAAGTATTTATTTTATTTTATCTCATTGAATAAATTTAAACGAAGTGTTACAAAGATAATGCCGATACAATAAATAAAATCTATTTGTATTCATTAAATTTTAAATTCAAAAATTATTTGCACACTTATGAATCTTATATAAAAACATAGACATTAAAATAGAAATAAATTGATCTCAGAAAAAATGCGAATGAATTAATTCATTTACGGTTAGAAAATGGGCAAAAGAGGTTTCGAAAAGATAAATTGGATTTATAAAAGAGACATTCAGTTGTGAAAATCGCGCTGAAGTTTGAAGACTTTTTTACCTATATGGGTAATAAATTTAGTAAGTCTTAGGATACAGGTTGAGAAGTATTTTGTTTTACAAAAGTTTCAAAACATTAATTCTTTTCATATTTTTCAGGGATGCTGAAGGAATACACACAAAGTTACACCATAACGTTCCATATACAGAATGCTCTTTATATTCTCGTTATTGTGCCATGGTTTATAGAATTCTATATAACGAGAAAGCAGAAAGATAACAAGAAATAATGATAGAAGTAGCAGCTTTTCATTGCATTATCAAATATTTAACGTTAGTTCACATAATTAAATTACAAAAAAGACAAGTTATATCGAAGATTTTTTGAGATTTAACATAGGAAAAAGATCTGAATTTGAAGTACTAAAAATATTAACTTCTATAAATATATGAACAATTTGTGCCTTATTCTATTATTTCAAATGAATAAACAGTAATATTTTTGTAAAATGTATTTGTTAAGTAAACTTAATTTTTACGGTATTGACAAATATGTTTCCCCTCGAGATGGTAACGGATGGTATGTATACAAAAAGAAAACGGATCTGAATTGTTAATATTATCCTCTTTAACAATACACCATTTCAATGATAAAATTATAACTTACGATTCACCATGGAAGCAGCTAACCTAAGCAACAACATATTGTTTCGGGTGGAGGACTTGTTTTCTTAAAAGTAAGATTAAAGGACGAAGAAGAAAAATAATTTAAGTTCTTAGTCTACAAGTCATGGTTATGAAATAATTCCCTTCTTCGTAATTGCTTGTCTTGGAAATCAGAATTAAAATTATGGTTTCATACTACAAACAGTCAAACAAAATAAGTCGGTGTAAGTATGACAGATTTAATACCTAAGATACGAGTATAATGTGACTTCTCAAGGTAAATGTTAATATTTTATTTGTTTAATTTATAACGTAAAGTTTTCTCCTAGTAACATTTATTTTATTTATTTATTCTTTTTGCATATCATACACTGAGAAAAATACTCAAAACGAATCATTGGTACGTACTATCAGATTAGGACCAGAGATAGTACAAACGATTCATTAGTACGAATCTACATATAATATTAACCTATCGCAAACAAGTCGTTGGTAAATTTACCGACAATTTGTTTGCGAAGAGTTAATATTATAGATTCGTTTGTACTATCTCTGGTCCTAATCTGATAGTACGTACCAATGATTCGTTGTGAAATTTCGTTAGTATTTTTCTCAGTGTACATTTATACACTGTTTTTCCCGGAGATGTATACCGTTGGCCTCTCGGTGATGCAATCACTTCAGAACTTGATATTCAACTTATCAACTTATTTATAGTTACCCAATCGAACCCAAAAAACAATGTACTCGTAGTTGTTCAATTGTTTTCAACATTGTCTAATAATTTTCACCTTCTCAATTTATTGTATAAAATTTCTGACATTCTAATCACGTCAGTTGATTTTAATCTTGAGTAATTGACGAAGTTGAACTTACCATTTGACTTTTATAAGTAAAGATTCATTACTAAATTGATAATTTATTACGCTGCTACGATCTTCGAATGGACAAAAGCGGGTATTTTTGCCGTATTTGTTATTCTGTAGTTTTTGTTCTGTATATTTGAATATGCTTATTGAAAATTGGAAATAAATAAAATAAAAAACAGTGTTGACAATATGAAATATAAAGGTACTAGGACGATATGCAGAAGTGAGATTATAGTAGTAGTGATCTCTTCCATGTGTACGCCCAATACTCACATATGGCATAGAAACAAAGGCAGACACAACCAAAACCAAAAGCATGCTACGTACATCAGAGATGCGAACTTTACGAACCATTGCCGGAAAAAGTCTGCGAGACCGTGTGAGAAAAACTGGTATCCTGGAAATATGTGAGGTCCAGGATGTTGTTAGATGGGGAAGACAACGCCCAAGATTTTGGTATGAACACGTCCAGAGGATGGATAACACCAGAATACCAAATATTGTTCTACAGGGACTACCTGATGGACGACGCCTACCAGAAAGACCCCCTAAACGATGGAAAGACAGCTGGTCTCCACATCGCAAGGAGACCCTTCTGCATGAACAGACCTCTGGATCTAATGAAAGATTAAGAAGAAGAAGATCTCTTCCAACTAACCACGACATTTTGAAATATATTTATTACATTTTGACATAGATCTCTTCCAGCTAACCACGACATATGATAATTTAAATAAATATATTTATATGTGTATAATATTATCAATAATACGTACCAAAAGAAAAGAAAATTAATAACATTTGACACAACCAACAAGCAGTAGGAATTATGGACTGGAAAAGGAAGGCGAGAGGCTAGGGAACGGGTACCGAGTCTTTCCTATCTATTTAAGTTTACAATAATTAGTTTGCGAAAACATTACAAAATTTTAAGCGAAATCGAACAATTTAAGTAGGTTAATGTTATTTTTAATAACGAGATTAAACACCAACATGTATCAGGTTAATTATTGATAAAACAGAACACATATCGCCACCAAAAATGGTTTGATATTAATGATACAAACTTATTGTGTTTGAGTTTCCTTACCATGGTAGGTATATATTTATGAAATAAACAAATTGCTATATGGGCTACCACTGAATGTTGGAAAAGAAGAACACCAACTTCATCAATCGTGGTTTAGATCCAAGTGGGGTAACTGTATCAAAAATGGATTTCTTTTTTCAAACATTCAGTACCTAGTAGTTACACGTATGTTGTTTCTTTCTATCTATATGTTCACGCCCTACCCCATGTAGAGTAGGAAGAGAGAACGGAACGCCACATTGATCTATCCTTGCATACTTTTTTCGCTTCTTCTACATTTATGTAATTCCTTATACACGTACGTCGTGATCAAGCAACGTGGTTCTGGAATGCCTGCGATTCTTCACACGCCTTTTTTCAGATAAGAATATCCCCTTTGTCATCCTTTCCTCATCCGATTGTTTCACATGTCCAAACCATCGTAATTTATTTACACCAACTCTAACCATTACACCCTTCTTGCATCCGCTCATTTTTCAAATATCCTCATTCCTCACCAGCATTTATTCCACTTTAGTTCCTCTTCAACCATGTTCAAGTTTCGCTTGCATACATAAGTGTCGGTGTCGGTACCAGAATAGTTTTGAGCAATGGTTTGTTATTTTTTGTGTGAACTTAATCTTAATATATTATAACTGATTATAAAAAAAAGTTACCGACTTGTAAATAAATTGCTCCTGATGTTTTTTTATCGATTTTTTCTAAACTATACGGTCTAGACTTTCCTATCATTAAACATCTTAATTTAATAGTTTTTCGTTAAGCATTGCTAATTATTTTAGTTTGTTTCGTTAAGTTTTATGTAACGGAAAAGAATATTCGTTTTTTGTAACGACAATATTACCTAAATAAAAAGAAACTAAGCTCATCAAATTAATAAGGATTATGTATAATGTACATTACCCGTAAAATAAATTAATAAAGCTTGTTTGGGGTATCCTTCTCCAGAGGATTGTAATTATGTTTGTGGTTTTATATAATACACATATCATTTGTAAATATTATATCAACGTACTAATTGTTTTTAATGCTTTATCATATGACAGAATATTTAAGATAAAAATATGTCTATCTCTACTGACAGATGACTGTCGGTCACAAAGACATTGTTTATAACAAAGCTGATCATGTAAAAAAAAATGTCATGGGAGAGGAGAAGTGATAGAGTGCTATATCTTCCTAACTCATAGTTACATAGTACTACGTAGTGTTAAAATGGAACACCATCCTAAAATTTCTCTTCTCACATCGTACGCTTTATTTTTTCATAGGAATAAATACCTTGTAAGCTTCATCGGAAAGCATATTATGCTTGACTTTGGTCTTAGGATGGTTGAGTAACAAATTATAGTCAAATTGGTAAATTGACCCGTGGAGCACCCGGTAAAGAATTGGTCTCCCACTCTTCTCCTTAAGTTTTCGAGTGTCCTGTAAAAGGCAGGTGTTCGAAAAAATTAAGACATTGTACATCTTAAATTCAGCGATGAAGTTTGCCACTCGTCCTGAATGTCTTGATTTTATATTGGCACGAAGAGGACAGCTTGCATGTTTCTTACATGCAGCTGGTCTGCTGGCTACCCCACTTGTGGGATATGCCGTGATGGTATAGATAGATGGTAAATTTTTCACATTGATTCGGTTACGTTGGTGGCCGCCCTCTCAGTGACATCATCCTTAAAGTATGAACATAAATAAAGACACTCAAGAAAAATGTTACATATTTTATTCAGTTTTACCTTTGCACGCCCGTTTTCGGGTATACTCTGATGCCATAGATAAATGAATTTGTTTATTCATTCATTCTATATTGTTCACTGACTACAAACAGTTGTAAAAAAGAGCATTCATTAAGGCGATATTTTCGACGGTTCTTTATGAAAGTTCATGTTAAATAATTATAAATTAAATAATACTGAATTAGTATTTCCACTGTGACTTTATTGGTCGCGAGCCTGTTTTCAAGAGCTTCCGGTCTCATCCTCATGCGCGCATGCGCATTTGCATTCTCTATTTGGTGATGTATTTTTTTATTTCTCATATTGTTACATGTATGACGTTCTATGATGTGTATGTGTACTCGATGTTGATTAAAGGTGCGTAATGATGCATAATATATAAATGAAAAAATAAATAAAATAAATATCAGAAAGAAGACAATTTACTTACTCCTATCTGCTACATTTAATTAGTCCACTGGCTACCCCATTTGTGGGATATGCCGTGATGATATGGTATATAGTATTTCGTTTTGATAGGTTTCACAGAACATAGGATCATGATAAACTAACCATACTATATTATACTACATATGTATACTAGGGTGGAACGAAATTTTTTTTTCTCGAATTTTGATTTGGAATAGTTGTATTTAGTTGCCTTTTGCCATCAATTGCCTGCATTAAAAATATAAAAATTATCAGACAACGGTAAGAGCCCCCGACAAGACATCGAATATTTACAAAAAGGACAATTTAGGGGCTATTTGCGCGGCCTACAAAACAATACAGAACTTATTAAAATAGGTTTATTTTATTCAAAAACATATTCAAATATAGTTAACTAGCAGTTGCAATCAAATATTTCATCATTTCAATATACTTTGGTACTGGGACAGTTGAGCAAAGTGCGGGACAAAGCGGGGGCAGCACGCTTCGATCTACGAATTTGCAGTGTTTCGTTTCAACTACTGTCGATAATATTGTCTGAAGGTGGAAGGTAGCCCGTCAATTATTTTCACCAGTAGGTACTAGTTGATGTACCTACGTTTTTTAAGTCTATAAATATGACTTCTACAAGACAAAAGTTAAAATGTCCGATATTTGGTGAACTTGCAGAGTTCAAGGAGAATATACTTCTTACGTATGAGAATGTTATGAAATTCTTTGAATGGGTTCGACAAGACTTAAAAATAAAGAACAACACCACAAAATAACCTACATTTTTGGAAAAGTGCCGAAACAGTTGAAACAAAAATTGAAGAATTAGGTATGAATAAAATCTTCTATTTCAATTGTTACACACAAACGAGTTTTACAGTTACTTAAAAAATATCACTCAAAATGTTTTGATTTGATTTGTTTGATTTTGTTTGAAATTTGAAAAAGTCTTTGAAGAAACTAAAGGAAAGAAAGGTAGAAGAATTCAGAGTACAAAGTGGAATGCTTTTTGACATAGCTGCATGTGAATGTAAAGAATTTGTAAATTGTACTTGTTTGAGAGAAAATAAAGTGCCAAAAGATGAACAAATATTTTTAGAAGACCAACGCACTAACAGACAAATGGTTTTAGGAAGAACGAATCTCATCTAGAGTAAAAAATTGCAGAAAAGATGATTACATGCTCTTAAACAAGAAATCAGGCATAATTCAAATACAAGAATTAAAGAATTTTCCTTTTCTTTATAAAGGCTAAATAGATCTGAAGTTAGTTCTTATGTTGACCTTCCTTCTTGTTCGTCGGCCGCAGATGGTCTTGACACCGCGAACAAAGTGGATCAAAAGCCTATAAAGCTCACGGATGCCAGTCTGCATAGTTTGACAATTGTATGCGATAGATACGAAGTATCAGACCGAGCTGCGGCGGTTATCGTATCATAAATGTTCTATATTCTGCTTCTGATGCCGACTCTGAGGCGCAGTCGACTAACGTCGTGGGCAGGATGAAACTCAGAAGAATAAGACAGAAAGTTTGCGAGCAAAATTTTAACAGAAGAAAGAGTAACAGAAATTCCTGCCTTATATTTTGATGGAAGGAAAAACCAGACGGCTAAAACTGTTTTAAAAAGATCGAAGAGATTTAAAGTGATTGTACAAGAGGAACATGTTTCGATTATTAAAGAACCAGGTTCTGTTTATGTTGGGTATGTGTTTCCAACATCGGGCAGTGCGAGAAATATTGAAAGAGCTATCCACGGCTTTTTGACGACTGAAAATATATCACCAGAGAGTATAATGACTGTTGGATGTAATGGAACAACCACAAATACAGGGAATGTGGGAGGCGTGATTGGTTTTTTGGAAAATAGACTATCTCAACCATTGCATTGGATAATTTGTCTCTTGTACGCCAATGAGTTGCTATTGACGCTTTGTTTTCCTATTGGGATAGCCCTATAGCAGGATCTAAATCATTTGCAGGTCAAATTGGTATAGCATTAAAGATGGTTCAAAACATTTATGGAAGCTCATTAACAGCACTAGTTATTTGTCGAACGAATTGTTAGCGATTGTGGACCCTGTTTTATTTCGGAACAGTTACTTTGCTGATCCAGAAAACTTGTTGTTGAGTACGATAACAGATACGCGTAAGCACATTGGAGAACTAGCTTCCAGACGCATTTTAAAAGCTCGTCAAGTGAATAAAAATTCTGTTTCGCGCATGTTTGAGGTGACAAAAGTGGACTTAAATGCAAGTTCTTACATAGACTTGATAAACTGGCAACAGAATAAATACGAAACCTCAATACTGATGAATATTTCCGATAAGCAGTTACAACATCTTATTGAAAATGGAGGAGAATCGTTTTTGGAGTTAATGAGACTGCCTTACCACACCCAAGCTATGGAAAGACCAGTAAAAGATGTGATAGAAGCAGCTCTACGTGTATGCGATAAGACAAGAAGATCTCGACTCGAAAGCTCATGCCAAAGTTTGAGATGAAAAAGGATTTTTGTTATGAAAAATGACGTTATTCATACCGACACAACTTTCTGAAACTGTGTATATTTTTAAAATAAATGATTCTATTAACTAAAATATACTTTTATCTTATCATATAAATGCATAACATATTATATTTAGTTAATATTTTGTAAATAGGGTGTACTTAACAAAGCGTCTGTAAAAACTTAAAAATTGAAATTTCAAGTCTATGGCGGGACCTCTTGCTGTTGAGCTAGAACTTCCAAATTAGTGGGTGTTATTTACAATTATATAAGGCAACTTTTGCCTGGTATTCCAATTCGATATTCGGAAAAAAAAAATTTTTCATACAAAAGTGTTCCACCCTAATGTATACCCTCACGACGTGTTCCAAGTGAGGTAGGCAGCGAGAACGGAACGCCATAGAGATCTATCCATACACATTTTTTCGCTTCCTCTACATTCATGCGATTTCTCATGCACGCACGTTGGTTCCTCTTACTCAACACACACTCGTTCTTGATCCACGTGATAAAGTCACGTGGTTCTCAGACGCCCGCGCTTCCTCATACCCCTTCTTTCAGACACGTATATCCTCTTTGACATTCTTTTCTCGTTCATTCGTTCAGCATGTCCAAACCATCGTAACTTATTTACGTGCATTCTGTCTACAACACTTTAGTTGCTTCCGCTCATTCTTCTAATCCACTGTGAATAAATACTGATTCTTATCAGAGAACGGTATCATTTTAACTGTTTAATTAGGCGAATCATTTATATTACAGTGACAGACCTCAAGTGTGATAATTAAACTGATATATAGAATTGAACTTCTTAAATATTATTATTTTTTGAATAATTATACTATCGACTTGTATCTGAGTTAGTTGACATACAAGGTCAGTGCGCAATGAACTCTATGAAAACTGACAAGTAGCTGCATTGTATTAACAATAATAAAATGTTATTCCTGAAAAAACAACATTGTTCTTATATTGAATTGATGGGATGTTTTCGGCATAGAAATTGTATTTCAGTCTTTTCTGATAGTTTTCGAGCATCCTGCACAAAGCAGGTTTCGTAAAACATGACGTATAAGAGAATGCTGTTGTCGATTGTTTTGACTTGTTGTGAGGAAGGTCTCATATTTGGGTCACGTGCTGCGTGGAGAGAAGTATCGTCTCCTCCGCTTTTTTTTGGAGGACAAGATAGAGGAAAAACGGGGAATTAGCAGAAAGCAGATGTTCTGGCTGCGCAACACTTGAGAGTGGACCTGAATGAGGACAGTGGATGACCTGTTCAGAGCAGCACAGGAGACAGGGAGGTTTTCGCCGGAGTGATCGCCAACGTCGGAGGGACTTGACATGGCACAGATAGAAGAAGAAGAAGAAGAAGATAAGACTTTTAATTCAGTGATGTATCATAGCACCCATACAAATGTCAAACTTTCTTTTGATGAAATAAGGGACTGAATTATTAGTAATTAAACTCGGTAAATGCACTATTCAATTAAAACCAGTGCCATTACTGTAACTATCCCTAGTATAGTTAGCTACATATTGGAGATATTAAATTAGTTATTTGAGAAAATAATATGTCTGTGCGTACATATTTCTTGTGATAAGTTTGAGTTTGTTTTTTTAATTTCTTTTGAAGTGTTATATTTTAATTAGATGCTGTCAGACTACGCTTTGCAACGGATGTTTACAATTAGTTATCATTTAAGATAAAAAGATGATTTGTAATAATTTTATCATAACACTGTTTTTTGACAAACATTGTTGCGAAATGCGGTTATATTAATAAACCATGTGACTGTGGTGCAACACAGATCATGCCACACTTGTTGGAGTGTCCATTGTGCCCTGTCACATGCACCATGGAGGATATTTTTGACGCATCTCCACCTGCTGTGCGTTTTGCACAGTAATGGAATTCAGTTTGATTTCACAAATGAATTCACTTTATAAACGAAACCGATTTACTACAAGTTTATGGTTAACTACAAAAATTGATAGACAAGAAGGTCCTAAGAAAAAGTCAGTAGCAAACAGTTCAAAACATTTCAAGAAATTATAATTATCTAAACTGTTTGCATTCATCTTTGAACTGTTGTTCTTGACAATAAAAAGATAAGATCTTACATATCATATTAGTTGCAATAGACTTTAGATTTCAGTTGGGTATGTGTTAACACAAAGTGAACATCATAACATTGTGCATAGTATCTTTGTTTGTGTTACGATATTTCCCATACTATCATGTTGTTGTGTGACAAAAGATTGTCATGTTATCAGTTGGAGTTCCTCTATGGTTAACTACTGTGTAATACAATATCTTTAAACTGTTCAAACAAAAAATCATAATGATAGTATGTAAAGAGATTAAATTGTTTACGTTTTCGAGAGTGTTACTCAAATTATCATCTTCCTCGGCATCAGTCTTATAACTTCCTTTCAACAAATATAATTAAATTTAAGTTTACTTTTATGTCATGAATAAAATAATAAATATGAAAATAAATCATGATTAATTTAAATATTATTTTAAAAGTAATAAATCAATTTAATTAACTATAATTCTGTCGTGTTGATAATAATTTAATTTAAAACCAATTCAGTAATACTTTGGTAACAACAAAATAATTTTAATTCATAATTATTGAATATGGTAATAAATTAAATTAAAACAAATTTATTTCATTAAATCCACGCGGTTATATTGTTCGTTTTGTTTGCAAGATTGTGTTAAATAATAAAAATCATAATGTTTTGTAAATGAATATTCTGCATTTGGTTGCATTTATGGGAAAGTGAATTAACTATTTTAAAATATTACTATGAGAATAATCAGTATTTAACATTCACATAAAATAAGAATTTAGTTAATTTAAGAAAATTTAAAATGGGTGAAAGTCGAGTGAAGAAATATGAAGAAGACTTTCGGGAAAAGCATGCAAACGTAGCACCCGATGGAGGATATGGTTATGTGATATGCATAGCCTTGTGTATTAATTTTGTAAGTATATTTTTTTGCGTTTTTAAAATAATCATTATTTAATATGTGTTTATACTTATATAAATGTTTATATACAATATATGTTTATACTTAAAGAACCTGAAAGATTTTATACCAGTTCTCAATCAAATGTCAGATAACATAATGTTAAGCTAGCTCTTACCTGTGAGTTACGAAGTCCCGGGTTCGATTCCCGTCCAAAATAATTTAAAAAAAAATTCGTATTTACAACAACCAGAAAATTTTAAAGTCAATTTTTTACTTATTACACGTAAAAAAGTGATATTCTTTCAATTCCTCAAACTAAAAATTCTAAAATTGAACTAATTTCTATAAGAACATTTTTTGTTTGAGTTTTCGTAAGACTGCTTCAAAACTTTAACGTGATGCATCTTGAAGTACGTATTAGAATTTTGAGTTGTTGGTTGATGGAAATGGAGAGTTGATAATTATGTGCTTGGCGCATCGTATATCTAAGTTTGGATCTAGTTGGATTTGTTTGGATTTTTCGTACATATGGTATGGTATTCTCGGTGTGAATTAGTTCGACTTATTAAGTTTATATGAAACGAACATCATTGTAAAAATATTGAGTTTCTTTGTAAAATTATGTATAATAATAATAATATGTAAAATATTTTTAGATATGTTGTTGGTGTCCCCCAGCTGTATTTGGGATGCAGTATAATGATTTCATAAAGGACACAGGAAGTGGTACAGGAAGTGTCTCTATAGTATTAGCAATTAATTCTACCATCATGTCGTTTTGTGGTAAGATTTAAATTTTAACAAAATAATATAATGTGTAATTTCAAAACTTCCTCATTTTAATATACACATAATGACTGGAATTAGTAATTTCTTCTTACGAGTATTTGTGTGAGATATGACCTTTTATTTATTTTGATAGCGGACATCTGAGAGATTTATACTCGTATATAACTTGTCAAACTTTTCAAAAAATTCAAGTCTCCAATAAATAGCAAGTATTCGAAAAAATTACATTCTTTAAAGACTTTTGAAGCCATCAGCGATCGGTATTCCAACCATTCTGAATATCGAAATAAATAAAACAAGTGTTCAATCTCGATTGACAATGTCCTAATAAGACGAAAGACATCTCTTCCGTCGAATAAATAAATAGTAGAATAAAACACTTGTTTTATTTATTTCGCTATGGAATTCTACTACCTAAACACCGACACAGTGAATACATTCTGAATATATTTTTATTGGCATGTGGAGTTTATATCATACCATTATTTGTCCTCTAGCTATCTCACTTGTGGGAAAGATCGTGATAGTATAAATATATGAGACCTGCAAAAAAAACTTGAACAAATTTTGTTTTTTTTTTACGTAAAATAAAATTACTGACAGCAATATCCACAACAACCACTGATAATAATTAATGTATCATCTAAGGTCCTTTCGGAAGATACTGATTCAAATCCAGTTGAAGTGATTCAGATTATTTCAACAACCGTAACACCAACACAGTGAATAAAAGTGTTTTTCTTTATATTCAACTTTTAGAGATTAAAAAATAATGTAATGTAATTAAATCGTAGTTTAAATAAATTCACTGAAAAATGTTTATAACCCTGATAATGAAATTCATAAATTATGAAAAATGTCTAAAAAATACTTATCTGTAACTCTCTCAGATAAATGTGAAATCAACTTCGCTGTATATATAATAAATAATTAAAACTCTCACACAATATATCACTAAATTCTCCGAGTAAATGTCAATGCTAAGAACTGTAAACAAACTGTTAAATACTGTATTATTATATTAATTTTTGATAAATCCAATAAGTATATAAAATTCTCGTGCCACGGTGTTTGTTATCGTACTCCTCCGAAACGGCTGGACCGATTTTGATGATATTTTGTTTGCTTATCGGGTAGGTCTGAGAATTGGTCAACATTCAATTTTTATACCGTTAAAAGTTAAGGGTGGCCCACCCCGATTTTTTTTTAAATTTTACAAAATAATAACTTTTTTATGGTGAGACATTAAAAAATACATACAGCCCTAAATTTTCACTCTTGTACCATCAACACCTATTTTCTAATAGCGATATTAGTAATTTAGAAATAATGTCTAAGGCAAAACAATCCTTGCTGGGTCAGCTAGTAGTGTCATAATTTTATGTCGATCTTTTAACACAATATACCGAGTGTTGTGAAAGAGGCAAATCCTCGTGAAACTTTACTCATAATATTTTAATCTTGTAAAATTAATGATGACACTTGCCAGCAGAGATCTTCCACTCTTTTCTGTAAGTTTTAGAGCATGTCACCCATCCTCTATGACATATTTTTTATTGTTAAGGAGAGAACTATTTTTATGTTTGATAAACGAATTCATTGTCTACCCCACACGGGGAAGATGCACAATACTATTATAGAGAGATCAAGTGAAATTTATTAAATTTATAAGACGATTTAAATAATTAAAAAAAATATGCCTCATTTAATTTATATAGATATTGTATTTCAATAGACTTTAACGTACTCGTAAAATGGTATTGCAATATTTCAAACTAAGATATTATGTAGGTAATACTATTATTCTAAAATTACCCACTAAATACGTAACAGCTCATAACAGTATTACCGTGAATTTCAGGCATTCTGGTTAACGTTGCTTTGAAGAGATTTAGTTCCAGGCAGGTTGCCATGGTTGGCGCTCTATTGTATACGTTTGGATGGTTCTTCAATTATTTCATTACCTCTATATATGAAATGTTCTTCACCGTTGGAGTGATGCAGGTATATTATAATTACTAATTTAATTAAAACTTATTCTTTTTTATTTTGTTTTATAAGTTCGACAGTTATTATTTCAAAGTTATTAGTACTGCGTTTATATAGGATAATTTCGTGAAATCCATGGCAAAGAATGGGTTTGCCACACGTTTCTATGAGATTTCTAGTATCCTGCAAAAAGTAGGTAATTGTCAAGTATCCCATATAAGACATTTGATATTTTTGATTCAGTGAACAGATGAAACCCTTCTGTATGTCAAAATTCATATTGAATTTTAGAAAATGATTTGCATGTATATACATGATATGCAATTATATCCCCATTTCATGTCCTGTTTGGGGTGATGTCGTGATGGTATGAATAAATGAATAGCTTAATTTGATAAAGAAGAATGAGGTACAATGTTAGTATAATCACTAAATGAAATTTGTTAAAGTCTAAATTCTCGTCTATAGTAGTGTCACTAAGGATGTGTATCTTTTATAACTACAGTACCTAAACATTTTAAGGCTAATATCTAAACAAATTCTGATATTTAGACAAAATACATATTCTATCTCCTATGGTTGCCTGAAACTTTATAAAGAAAAGATAGTGGAATTTCATGAAACTTTTATCACATACAAAATTTAACTCCAAAACTCGTGTCGAAACTTTTCAGAAGACTCTGACAAACTTTTAGAATATTATTATTACTACCACCATATCTCGACTTAGAAATCCGCAATTATTTTTTTTGTTTTATTTTACATTTACTTTATTTTTCACAATACATTTTTAAATGCGCCTTTATTTATTTTTTTGATATTTTTAGTATATTTTTTCAGGGATCTGGTGTCGCAATAATAACCACAATCACATACACTGTTTTCAATCAATATTTTGAGAAGAAACGAATAAGTGCATTGAGTATTTGCCAAATGATTGTTTGTGTGGCACAAATGATGTATCCTTTGCTTTTGGATAAACTTCTAGGAACTTATGGCTTTAGGGGTTCAATTTTAATCAACGCTGGACTCTTCGCAAATACAATATTAGCCGCATTCTGCTTTCAACCCGTTTCGTGGCATTACAAGAAACATCCTGATTATGAAATGGTTTCTCAAGGTATCTATTAAATTTATTACCATAGTCAATATTGTCGATAGAAGATGCTTAGTGAAAGTTCAAATTAAATAAATATGTATAAAGCGCCACAGTATATATTTTCCACGGGTCTTTATTGCTCGAGAGTCAGCTTTGAAGAGTTTCCTTCATTTATTATAATCGATTTAGTTTTTTATTATAATCGATTCATTGCTCGTGAATCAGCTTTGAAGAGTTTCCTTCATTTATTATAATCGATTTAGTTTTTTATTATAATCGATTCATTGCTCGTGAGTCAGCTTTGAAGAGTTTCCTTCATTTATTATAATCGATTTAGTTTTTTAAGGGAAAAAGTTGTTATCCGTTGGTTTTGTAAGCAATTTGACGTAAGAATATTAAAATGTGCGTATTTTAAATTTATATATTAAAAACACGCGCTCGATAGAAGAATGGAGAGCCCGTGAAAGAAGATACGAATTAGAATTATTCCCAACTCCACCTTCACGTATAATCACACATATATTTTGAGGATGTTGAGGATATATTTAGGTTTATCACAAATCTAGATACACTGGAAATATGAATGAATTTGTACTTGAATAACATTTTTTGATCGATTCTAATAATATATTATATTATCATTTTGAAATATATTCAACGTTCCTATTTATTTTGAAACCATAAATTTTCAGATCACATCACTGTAAAAGAAGGAGAACTAACAATAGAAATGATTGAAATAAATGAGAGTACTATAAATTTAAAGACAAAAGATTCTGTACAAAAGGAAACAGACAAAACGAAGTCATCAATTTGGTAAATATCATATAACTTAATAGAAAACCAGATAATTAGCTTAGGTCTTATTGTAGAAAATCAGAAGTAAAGTAGCCATCTTTTGATTTGAATATCTCTCATTTGGGAGTTGAGGAGCGACAAAATAGTGGAATTGATAATAATGGCAATTCTTGAATTGAAATGAGAACTCCTTTAGTTTTAATAATGTAGTTTATAATAACGCTTTGGTAATTTGTGGGACCTTGATTGGTTTGTTTATTGATGAGATTTGTAATGGTGATATTTATTAACTTAAACTGTTTGTGTCCTTTAAGACAATAAATAAATAAATAGTCTATGTGATTATAATGTGACCTGAAATAAGTTGATATTTTCAACCGACGGTTCTTGGTGGAAGTCCATGTTTAATTTATTATAAATAAAACAGTTCTTTACTATATTCACTATGACTTTATTGGACGCGAGCCGGCTTTCAAGAGCTTCTGCTCTCTACATCAGGCTAGCGTTAAGTGGCCTGCGTAAAGTGGCACTTTAAGCTAGCCTGATGATGAGAACGGAAGCTCTTGAAAGCCGGCTCGCGTCAAATAAAATCATAGTGGATATACTAAAGAAGTATTTTATTTATAATTAATATAATGTGACTTTATTGAATTTGTTTCCCATAAAGTCTTTGAAATAGTTAAGTGTCCTACTTTTTTCTTTAAAATTTAGATCATCCCATAAAAAACAGGTATTTTTATAACACCGCATAATATAAGACTATTTATATAATATCTTCAATCATTTTTAACTTCCACACTATCTTAATTTTACACACAGATACCTATCTTAATTTTTATTAGTCCACTGATTACCCACTTAATGGAATAGTCGTTATTGTATACGAGTATTATATAGATAGATAAAATTGTTATCACCGGGCATACTAAGTATACATTTAACATACATACATAGACAACTCACACAGATCGAGCTAGTCCCAAACTAAGATGAATCTTGTATTATGGGTACTAACGCGACGATACACACATATACATGTAAAACCCAGACCCAGGACAATTTGAAAAAGGTCATTCTTCACTTTGCCCTGGCCGGGAATCGAACCCGGGACCTCGTGACTCAAAGGCAAGAGCGTTACCTCCACGCCACACCGGCCGACATTGAATCCATTTATTTAAGAAAACGAATATGTGAAAATGTTTTTCCAAACAGTTGTATAGTATGGATTTTTATTAAGCTATGTTATTCTGTATGCTTTCAGGAGTACAGTCTCTGAACAAATGGATCTGTCTTTGCTATCAGATGCAGTTTATGTCAATATAGCCATAGGAATTGCCATTACATTTGCAGCAGATCTTGGGTTTTCTTTGCTTTACCCGTTTTATTTGTATTCTTTGGATTATTCTGTGGTTAGTAAGTAATACTCTGTATTTGATATGACTGCAAAAATTATATAAAATGACAGTGCTTATGGTGAAAATGGTATAGGTATAGGGTTATAAAATATTTATAACTCTAGCACCATATTTGTTATTGTTATAATATTTTCAAATACATAATAAAAGGATTTTACGTATTTGCAACGTCTGTAACACATTGTTATTTTTATTACAGTCTCAAGTGGCTTTCCTACTCTCTCTAGTGTCAGCTGCCGACCTGGTATCCAGAGCACTAATGGCTATTGTCGGACACTTCCGTCCGTGTCGGAGTAGGAATATATACTTCGGTGCCGTTGTCGGGGGAATCGTCATAAAAATCTGTAAATTGATATTCATACATTATGCATCTCATATCTTGTACTTTAAATACATACATCTTCTTTCAATATTATTTTTAATACAAAAAAAAACTTAATGGATTGCATTATTTTTATATATGTATTTCAAAAATGGTGAACAATGTATATCTAATGAAATGGAATAATTTACTCGTAATTATTGGTTATCGATATACCGATAGAACCTTTTGTGTAAAATTATTAAAACGTTCTATTAAACACAGATACTGAGAAGATGGTTTGCGAGGTAGGTACATAACAAGCAGTTGTCTAGTAGATATTCTACTTATACTGGTAGTATATTAAGTACGAGAGTATTTTTCTCAATCTTCTTATTAGAACCCATATTTTTATATAAGAATATACCAATGAGAATTTCACCTTACAAGTATATTATAAGATAAGATGTGTATAATAGAATTGATCTTCAAAAATGCTTACCTAAACAAATAAAAACTAATGATTTTACGTCCATCATTTATATATGTATTTTTTCCAGTTTTCCTCCAACTGACTGGGTATTGGTCCGTGGTTGTAACTAGTTTTCTTATTGGATTCTTTCGTGGTCCGATACAGGTGACACTTCCAATTGTTTATGCTGAGTATTTGCCAGATAAGTTTGCTGCTGCTTATGGTCTGGCTTTGGTATTCATGGGAAATGCAAATACGTTAATATTTCCTGTGGCAGGTGAGATTTCGTAGTTATTTCTTTTTTATTATTATCATTGCTAATAAATAAAAGTCCGTCAATAATAAAAATGCCAATATTAATGCACGTGTAAAGATTCTGTTGTCTGCTAACCACAAGTAATGTGATACGACCTTAACAAATACGTTTTATTAACGATTATCAGAAGATCAAGTGCACACTCCGAACAATCATATCAATAATAACACACAATAAATTTTATTATGGATGATGGTTAGCAGAATATAAGTTATATAATACTGAGCGGTAAACATATTTCTGTACTATACAAAACTCAGTCCCGTCTGAATAAAACAAACTCTTGAAACTGTAATTTTGATTGTTGAAAGATGTCTCTGGTTTTATGATTAACTTCCTCTATATACCTACAAGTAAACACATTGGTTCAAACGTATAAAAGCTGGATAGTTTTTTTGAGTGATAAATCTAATGGTGATGATGCCCCAGTCGATCTCCAATTTTAATTTCAATGGTTTTGTGTAAGAGTGGAGCAGTTTTTAATAAAATATTTTTTTATTTTCAGGGTATATCCGAGATGTAACTAACAGCTATCCCATTGCATTTTATTCTTTGCTCTTCGTAAGTACCCTGGCTATGGTCCCTTGGTGTTATGAATATTGGTATTTCGGGAATAATAAACACATAAAGAAGAAAAAGAAGGTTACAAACAGTAAATAATATTGAAAATTATTAATCATAGCTATGTAAATCTACTTTCTACTTGAGGAATATTTTATTGTTGTATTATTTATGATAGATATTTAAAAATATTTTTTAGAAATATTGGATATTTGTTTATTTTTATTTACGAGAGCCTGAGAACGTTGAAAAATGTATTTGATAGTTGATTGCTGCACTAGTGCACAAGTAGTAAAATTCCACGAATGGAAAATAAGAACATACATGTTGATTCGTTACTCAAAAAGAGATATCTTTTTTCTTGTTAAATGGCAATCGATCTCATATTTTTTGTTTTTTCTCAACTTATCTATGAGATTTCCATCTTACTACCTCAAATTAGTGATTACGTATAAACAAAATACTATCTCAATACTAATTTATCAAAAATCGATGCTCCACCTACGCAGGTAAATAATATAGTATAAATGTATGTGTGCAAAAGAAAAAAGGGATGAGTTGACTCATCTGCAAATCTAGTTAATTACATTAATCAATAAAAATTGGTGATCTTCGTCTTGGAAAAAGGATGATTTATAACACAGAACACTATACATAGAACACCATGTTTCAATTTAAAACCCTGCTCATATTATCTTGAATGGATTGTGGGTTTTAGTTTGGTTCCCCTGTGAAGAAGTGTTTTTCGATTCATCTCTTTTTTTCTTTCGCACACAGATATATTTTTGGTAATGTGTCATTATGTACAATAATATGTCTCGTATTGTATGAAAATACTAAATTAAAGTAATTATAGTAATCATATCACGAGTTCATCGGTAGCCTGGAGGTAGAGTCTCGGCCTCGTGAACAAGGGGTCCATGGTTCGAAACCAGGTGCCGGCAAACTCCCCTTTCACGACACAAGCTTTTAGTAGCTTACTGTGAAAGGTGTATAAGGTTGTATTTGGGTTTATAACAAACTAAGCCCAGATATATCTTTAAAAAAAAAATATCCCATACATAATATTATATACTGTGTATTGTATGAAAATACTAAATTAAAGTCATTATAGTAATCATATCACATACATAATATTATATACTGTGTTTGAACCATAAAAAATTTCGTTTATTTTATGTTATGATCATAAATTATTTTATCACATTTTCAATAACAAGTTAAAATAAACGAAATAGTTCAATTTTACCCTAGTATCGCGCTGGGAGATTCGATTATATTTATTTGTGGTTTCGATAGTTTTTTCTGATACGTTGGATATATATACCTAAAGTATTTACAAATAACTGAATTTATATGATGAAAAAACAATTTCTATTCTAAGGCCTGTCTATTTTTCTACACTTTCACAGCATTTCTCAAAAATGATCTCTTAAGTGGTGTAGGTATCACATAAAAAATGGGTATAATATTTGACATTTAAACAATGTCATTTTGAGTATATGTTGTATTTTTATATTAATTAACATTTTGGAGAGTGATATTTCGCTCTAGGACAAGGTTTTGTATTGGAAATAAACTTTTGATGAAATCTCTTGTAAACCAAAATATCTTTATTTAAAGAAAACACCCCATTCATATGACAATATTTGTATAAATTTTGCGCTTAGCATAATATAAAGCAAAACAGTATAAAATACAGAAAACTCTTTATTCAAATATCCTAACATTTGTTTATAAAATGTGTCTATAAAAATGTTCATATTTATAATACCTATCTAAAGTTTTATAAAAAATATATAAATGTAGGTATATTATTACTAGGTTTTCCAATAGAAAGTCATTTTTGGTATGATTCTTCACACACTAACAGTAACTTATACGTAAAATATAAAAAAAATCACATATTCATTCATTCACGCACCTTTCATCGTTCCTTTTGATTATATAAGGTGAAGTGACGCCTGCTGTTTCTACAATATTCACACAATGGTTTAATTTGAGCAAATTATATTGAGTTTTAATATTTATGAATAAAGTAATCTGTAAGGGAAACAATCTAGTACATATTAATACGGAGCATTTTTCCAATAAAGTTTAGTGAGCAAAAACAGACCGAAAAGTTTTCATGGCTACACGTAGGTATTATTATACTCCCAGCAGATACATATATCTATGGCAGGACCAATCAGTCACAAATGTTAGAAATAATCTATAAGCTGTCTTATTTATATGCCCTTGAGGGAGAGCTTAATGATATTATTCTTGAATAATAAAATTATTATATTGTTTGCTTATAACTATACCTAACGAGATCATCAAACTCGACAAGTTATAAATCTTTTAAACAATTAACCATCTCGGGGTTTCTCTTAAGTCCTCTGAGAATAAATAAAATCAGTTCCCTTAAATCAATAATTTTATGTAATTATAATTTGTACTTAAAACAATCCATGAAGTCAATAGTTTTTTAAGAAATTTAAGATTTTAAGTAAAATGAATAGTTTAAAGTTAAACAATAATCAAGATTAATAAATTATTACTGCTGGCTTTTGTCGTGCTTTTTTTAAGTAACGAAAAATAATCATTTATAATATTTCAGTCACCTAATTCAATAAAAACCTGAAATATAACAAAAAAAATACACAAAGTCTATCTACAAAATAATTTGTGTGTACATAGAGTATTAAAAATGGTTTAGTTTCAGAAATATCTGCTTTCAAATTGTGCCAAGTGCAGGAACATCGAGGACAGAAGAGGAACATGTATAATATTTGGTTATCGATTTATTTTTATGGAAAACTGACCAAGCATAACGAAATGAAAATATTGAATTTTACATAATTTTTATGTCAAAAATACGCGTCGTTAAACGTGTAGAGTTGGCAAGATTGTATTGATGACTATATTATATTATTATATTATACTATCACGGCATATCCCACAAGTGGGGTAGCCAGCAGATCAGCTGCATGTAAGAATCATGCAAACTGTCCTCTTCGTGCCAATATAAAATCAAGACATTCAGGGTGGGTGGCAAACCTCATCGCTGAATTTAAGATGTACAATGTCTTAATTTTTTCGAACACCTGCCTTTTACAGGACACTCGAAAACTTACGCAGAAGAGTAGGAGACCAATTCTTTACCGGGTGCTCCACGGGATTGATGACTAAAATAGCTGATATATTAAAACAGGAAATTGTAGGAAGGGAGAATGTAACAATACTATGCCATACCTTCATCAAAGTAAAACCAATAATGATGTTAGGAAATTAGCGATACGTGTATCTCTCTAATGGATGTATCAGGCTGCTATACAAACGTGAAGATAACTCAATTAACATTGTAATGATTTCTCCATTAGAATAGGTTAATTCAATTAATACAAGCTGAACCTACAAAGTAGTGTCCATCATCATCAGGATCTACTCCTACATAACATTCAATTGAAACGATAAAAATTGGGAATGAAAAATGTGCGGCGTATACGTCAACCAATTTTAATGGACGTTTTAATTGCTTTCCATAATTTGTTTCGCAGCATTAATTAAATTGAAAATTTAACCAGTGCATTGTTTTGACACAGGCATTAAAATGCTTGTTTGATTTTTGTGAAAACTGTAACGAAATTGAGAGCATATGTATACTTTCCCGTTTAAATGAAAATTCTCCAATTAAAACAAACATTTTAAAGAAAAACAACAAAATATCTAGTTTGAACTTAGGAGATATTTATATTTTTAGGCAAATAAATGCAGAACGTGAAAAATTATCATTCATTGCGTTCCAATAGGCATCATGAATTAATTAAGGAAGAATATACATATATTCGTAAAATAATATATTTCATCTAAAAAAAATACTTCCTTTAATGCAAATTTATTTAACATTTATTTTTAAATACATGATGACATGATTTCAAGCTTGTATTGAAAACATTCTATAAGTGTTAACCCGCAATAAGAAACATTAACATAGGCACTTACAATACTTTCAATTGGACTATCATTTAACCTTGTAATATACACCAATTCATCATACAATTTTATAAGCAAAAAGTTTTATGCTATACTTATTATCTAATATTTTCGCTGTTATTCGAAAACACACCACATGTTCAGACTTGTACTGTAATTTGTAAGGCTTCTAAATCGAAGAACATTGACCTAATTTATAATATTATATGTATGTTGTCTCATACTTCTACATTGTATCAGAGTTTACCACGCTTTATTCCGTACTTTGTATCATCCATTAACCGCTGTGATACTAAAATAATAATATTTATAGTCTTTTTATCGTAAAATTTCCAAATTAAGATAGAGTTTTCAATTTTATAACTGTATTTTATTATACTAAACCATGTGTAGCGTGTAAAAATTCAATAACAAATTTTATTAACAAAAAATATTTTTGAAACTTTTACATAATAAATCCCGTGGAGCACCCGGTAAAGAATTGGTCTCCCACTCTTCTGCGTAAGTTTTCGAGTGTCCTGTAAAAGGCAGGTGTTCGAAAAAAATTAAGACATTTTACTTCTTAAATTCAGCGATGAGGCTTGCCACCCATCCTGAATGTCTTGATTTTATATTGGCACGAAGAGGACAGACAGCTGATCTGCTGGCTACCCCACTTGTGGGATATGCCGTGATGGTATAGTATAGTATATAATAAAACCACCAGATAGACAAAGGCTCTTAAATGACATCAATAAAAACAATTTACTTTTAAAGAAAATTGTCATTTTACTTCCCGTATATGAAGATCCAAGTGTCGGAAACTTCTCCCTTTTGTTTGGCATTGCATAAAAATAGTGATCTAGAGATTTTCATATTCAACTTATGAGAAAAAGAATAAACAGTGGTAATTTAAACACTTCTTTAATTAAATTGTTGTCATCTGTTAGTTACTTATTCAATCTAAAAAAAATACTTTCAGATACTTAAATATTTTTGTTTACTGTTTATAGGCAATTTCAGTAATTTTCAATAATAATCCAAATAAAAAATATACATTACTTCCGGCTTCAAAAATGTGTTTGTACATAAAATTGTTTAGTGACAAAAAATAAACTTGAAGCAGTATTTTATTTATTTTATTGTTTATTCAGTTGTTTTGTTTCGTATCGATTTAATAATATTTCTAACGATTATATGGAACCCACGTAGTAACTACTTCTTTTTAGGTACTCCCCATATCTATTTGTGTGTTTAAAAAATAAAAGTCTGTACACACGACATAATATATAATTTAATTAATATCGAAGTTTTTTTTACATTTTTTTGTAATTGTTTGTAAATATTTACATGCCTACAGGATAGTAAAAAGTACTAAATTCGTTCAACAAAATACACATTGAAGAAATAAGTTAATATTTGAACAAGTATTAAGCACATATTAGTTTTAATCCTGTAATAATGAGTAAAAAAAATATATGCGGATGAGCAGTAACACCCTTAAAATACTGCCTCAGAACAGACGCAAGTCTAGCGAGGTAATAAATTTCGTTTTCTATAATTGTTATAAGAATATTTGTTTTAAGATAAAAGCAATGTTAAGTTAGGAGATTTAAGTAGTAGTAAAGTTTGGTTATTGTTGTGTTTTTGGAAAAAAAAATACAAACAAAAAACATAAAGATGAAACTTAGATTAAGGAATTACTTAATAACAATTTAATATATACATAAAAAATGTATAGAGTCTAAATGACGGACTTGTTGCGATAACAATATCTTCAAACTAAACATTTAAAAGAAATTTTATAAACTGTGTAAATCTTAACTATTGCAAAATATGTTCTATGTATCTGAAAACAAAAATTATTTCCATAAAAAGAAAAACCGAAATATTCAAGAGACCACCTTATTCAGTCTACGATCATCTAATAAGCCACATAACTAAATGAATAAGGAAAATGTTAAAGGGTAAAATAGATATTATAAAAAAATGTGTTTATTGTATGCATATGTTATAATGTGTTTGTTATTGTCTCAATAAATATTTGAATTTGAATAATTATTTTAGTACAGCTATGTTAAAACAGATGTTTACTAAAATGTCAAAGCTACATAAAAAAGTTTTAATGAGTTATTTGGTATGAAACTTTTAACAGAATGGTGATAATGTGAAATAATTACTGATGATATGTAATTATGAAATTTTTCTTGAATCTTTTATCTTCATTTCTATGGAATTTTCATTTTTACTTTACACCTTTCATTATTTTCAAAACATGTAACGAAACTCTAGTCAAAAGTATGTTAATGTGAGTAACGTCCCAAAATATCTGATAGGTACCCGATGCTGAGATTCGATAGAAGCTACAAAGGAAATTAGATCAAATATGATTGATCGAGATTGAAATTTTACTTATATGTCGTATATATTATGTACATATGTATAATAATATTAACCCTAAGCTATGCTTATGTTCCATATGCTTATGTAACATAATGATATTAATACCAACATTAAGAATATTCCAAGCATGTGTATTAAAATAGACAAAAAGTTGTTTAATACTAATGTTAGGTTTTTGGCAATATACATAGGATACTCGTATAAGAGCTGAAACATTAGTATTACAGATGATGAAAAACGTTTAATAAGACGTGAGTTATCCTCCTGGAGCACCTGTCCCTATGGACTAGCATAACAATCTGTCGTTATTATAACAACTAATACCTTTTCCGATAGATCAAAGGTTGAAAACTCATCGGAAAACCGAAATCGCAGGTCGAGCTACGAAGACAAGGATTTAATAATAAAGTGGAGAAAATAGCCAAGAATAGATTTATTACTAAAACAACTTTTGAATAGATACGAGTGTGAAATGACAGCGTTGTCATATGGTAAATTATTCATGAAACATTGGTACGTATAAAATATTACTTCATCCTAGATAAAATATTACGAAGGATGTTCTTAAATCTTAAAAATATAGAAGATAATAAATCCTTTAAGTTATTATATTTGAATTTTTAAGTTTTTTGTTTGAGTCAAGAACAATATTCAAACTATCTATAAAATTTTCACAATGCTTTTAAATTTATAAATATCAAGTAAAAAACGTTGAGCATAGGAAAGAACAAACATTATTATGTAAAATTTAACATTTCAGAATACGCTCTTTTAGTGCTCATTTAAAGAAATTTGCTCTTAAATTACCATGTAATAATATTATGTTCCTTAATATTGTATAAAAATTGCAAAAGCATGGAATGATTTATGTCCTTATAAATTATAGGTAATATGTATTATGTCCTTATATGACGTTCTAACTGTTTTTCAGTGAATACTTTAAATACATGAAAATATAGTTTTTATTCAACTTTCTATAGATAAACATTATTGTATTTTTTTCATTTCCATTCCATTCCGAATTTAGTGAAGTAGTCAGAGTTCAGTATTAACCATATACTAGATTATCTTCACGTGCTGTCACTGTGGTTTGGTCATGCTATTTTAAATGTAACAAAAATATTTATAAATTGTTCTTAATCGTATTTCAATGGTTTCCACTGAAACCAAATAAGTGACAACAATTATATTATATCGTTTGGTTTACATACATACTTTGTTAATTTCGTATCAATACATATTATAAAGGTACTCATTCAAATTACAAATTTAATATAAAAAGCAATTTTCCTACAAATACGCAATAAGTATATAAACAAGGTAAAAGTTGGTATTTATATTTATAGATGTTATTGACAATTTAAGCATCTCATGCTTAAGTAGTTTCACGGAATCTTCTGCAAATGATAAGGTTCTGACTACTCTCTGTAAGTTTTTGAGTAACCTGTGAAAAAGTTCGTAAAACATTATGTATAAACCATAATACAATTAAAAAATGACGTCCATCCTAAGTAACACAAAGAAAACAAACTGCATATTCAGGTGATAGTCCAAGTCTAGTACCATATGCAAAGGCACGAGTCAAGTCTCTGCTCAACTGTGTGCAGTGAAATTAAGTAAAACTTTCACATTACGTTATATCCTGCGTAAAATCGCATTATGATTTTTTGTTCATAGAATTCATCTCTGTTTTCCACATGCATTTCTGACGAAAATTTTATCACACAGTCGTTCATATTATATATTTATGTATAAATATTGCATCCTCCTATTTTCATCGAAACATTGATTAGTTTTGCTTTTGTTATAAATAAAGGAAAAATACTCGGATTCTAAACAAGCTTTTGTTAAACTAAATAAAAACAAAGAGAATCAACAAAATGATATGAAGAAATAGAACAAAACTTATAACGCACGATACAGGAAGCGAAATGTTCGTAATATCACGAATCAAGATAAAATATTGGGAAATACTGAAAGAAAAGAGAGAGGTCGGTAAATACATTAAACATATGGAGGAGAAAGAGGTCTTTATTCTGAAAAGTTATTTCCTGAAATGACTTTTTCAAGGCACACAATAAACCTATCATTTTAGGTACTACCTATTTCTATTATCAACAAAATAATATCTCATGTATATACAACATAAATACGCCATATTATTATTATAGTATTCACAAATATATACTTTCAGAGGTCTCTCAATATAAATGTGTATTTATGTAGATATCTTTTTCGATTCAAAAGATGATGATTCCAATTACTCAAGTATGTTTTTCATTATGGATCAGAATATTATATACAATGGGCTTTGGTATTTATATTCATTTTTATATTAGTTTTCGTATATATTTTCTACAAATTTATTTGTGACAATATTCTCAATGCTAGGAATGTCGTTGGAAACGGTTACTCAAATGATTCAAATATGTTCCGAGTGGAGGAGACTATATTCAGTTTTGTACCCCAAGAGGAGTTCTGAAGGGTGATTGATGTACAAGCTCGGTAACGATTATTCAAACCTTGATTCTGTCGATTGAAAATTTGCAATATTATAATTAAGATACTGACAACTTCAATATGTAAATTTCTCTAAGATTATTTTTCATGTATTCAATTTGAACAAACAACCAAAAAATATCAAACCGTAAATAAAAATAGATTATTTTAATGATATGTAAAAAAATTCTCGTATTATTAAAAACTAAAATAATGGGTAAAACAGCGCGGAGTCTAAGAACTATTGGGCTTAATCTCGCGGACCAAATTTTCAAAAACGGTCATGTGTTGAGTAAGAGAAATTGGCGTGCGATTATAAGATATTACATGAATGTGGAGGAAGCGGAAGAAGTATGTAAATATTTCATAATATGGCGTTCCGTTCTCTCGGCCTACTCCATGGGGTGATAATTATTACAAATAAAAGTTTCGTGATAAATCACTCCCGACAAAAAAATGTTACCTCTAATTTCAATGTATAACAGTGGGTTTAGTAGAGTTTAATTTATTGAAAGAAAAAATCTTTTGTGTAATTTGATTTGAAAAATTAAAATAGGTCAAAGTTTAAAAAATAATTAGAAACCATGGTGAGTATTTCATCATAAAAAAACAATGGATCTTAATAAATAAATTATTTCAAGAGTTTTAAGGTTTTTTATAATATACAATTTTGTCCTGATTAAAGTTGAGTTTCATTTTCATAGAACATTGTGAAGGAAACTTTTCCAATCTCTTTTGTTCGCAACTATTTTACACAGTATAATTACCCAGGGTACCTGGTTAATGTTAAAGGGTATTATTAATAAGGATTTGTTAGAGTTTCTAGATCTTACTTAGAACATTACAGGTGAAAAACATCCGCCTAACTATATCAAAAGCATACATCCGCCACTGTAACTTTACTATTGTAGAACTTTACGTAAGTACTCACGGGATTCATAAGGAAAGTCGAAAGATAAAGCTCGTCGGTAATTTTTTTTTAGTTATCACGCGATGGCTCGATTGTCCTATGGTTTTAATAATTACACCGCTACAAACCTAATTCTGGATCATATAGGACTTCTGTGAAATTTATTAGAAGACTTTTTGGTTACTGTGAGCGTCGCTATTGATGCCTGCTGCCTCTACGACCCTATGCCGCCAATGCCTGCCACCTCCCTTCAACACCCTGCCAAAGGCAGTCAACCGTCCGTTTACACTTTTGCCGATGGTCCACGTCTCACTTACATAGATTCTGAGTGAAAAGTTTAGCGGAAACGGATAGGTGTTCCGATTCATATCAGGCAAGGAGTTTCATATCAAACATATCAGTTTGCTCCGATTCATATCGGAGCAAACTGATATGTTTGTATGTTGAGTCAACAAAATAATTTCTATTGTATGGGTAAATGATTTTCATGTTTCTGATCATTATTTCTTCTTATTTTGATTTTTTTTCTTTAAAGTATGACAAATTATTATTTTTATATTACTATCCATTTTTTTGTTAATTTTATTATATTCATGTTTATTGTAGTATATGTATCTAGTATATTTACATCAATTCTTCTCTACGAATGTATGAAATTTATTTTTAAATAGGAGGTCCACCAACTTCTTAGATGTTCATACATGAGAGGAAATCTTCAATTCATTAGGTTTATTTGTTACTATGCTAAAAACACAAGAATTTATTTGACACAATGTGAATGCACCTACCTTTTCTATATTTTACATGAAATCCTCGTCAATTTTACCAACTTGAAAGAGAAGACAAAATAATATATGAGACATTTTTTTTCAATTTTATAAACTTTATTTTCCTATGATAGCAAAATATTATACTCATAAATGTATTTAAGTTTGGAATGTTTATTATATTTAGTCGTTGAAATAAAAAATACGTATGTTCTTGAACTAACATCATTCTATTTGAGTCAATATAATCAAAGTTGGATAGAAAACAATATATTGCTTTTGTTAACTTTTGATTGCTTTCTAGGAGGTTTCAACAAATATTGACAAAACTGAAAATAAATAAAGTCATATATATATTGTAAAATATTTTCTCTTACCATAAGTCTGCCCCATTATATTTAAATATTCGTTACATTTATGGATAATTTGAGAACCGATTATTAGTGATAAATGTAAAAAGAATAGAAATGAATTTAATTATTAATATCTACAATTCAGCGATAAAGCCTGCAATCCATCCTCAATGTTTTCTTGTCTAATGACGTGGAAAAGAAAATCTACATGTTTATTACATGCAGTTAGTCCACTGGCTGCTGCACTTGTGAAATAAACCGTGATGGCATAATATTAGTAGTATAAAAACAATTCGATTTCTATCACTTAAGTCACATATTTTTATTAATTTTATTTATTCAGTAAAAATCAGACAGTTGAAACAATTAGTACAATCATTAAAAAACAACAATGAGCAAACCAACCAAGATCCCTTTTTTACCAATTTAATAAACATAAATTTGAGACTTAAAATGTTAAAACACATAAAAATGTGAAAAAAATCTGGAAATGTAAAAAATGCATAAAATGTAAAAATGTAACAATTATAAAATGCAAAATGTATAAAATGCAAAAAATGTAAAAAAACAAATAAATACAAAAAATATAAAAACACATAAAAATACACAACCCACCAAAGTCCACTTATCTAATCTCTAAAAGTATTTCACTATTCTGCTCACATAAATAATTATAAGATCGTACTATTATTAAAATATTCTTATTTTGTTAATATCGCTATTAAGTTCAGACTTACATCATTCGAGACAATTTCATAAAATAGGTGAAAATGTTAATTAAGAAAACGATGGAATCATTAACGAGATATTAATCTTAAAGATTTCAAGGAAAATAATACGAAGCTTTTACTTTAACAATTAAATCGTGATTTATCCACAGTTCTAAAGGATTCTTTTTTCGCCTTTAATGCTCCTTTGGAAGCACAAGCTATTTAAAGCGATTCTGCGGTAATTATGTCATCATTTTCTTTACATTCTTTACATTACCCAATGATCTGATGTTTTTATCATAGGAACGTTGTATTTCGTTGGAACGTCTGAACGAAAAAACCAAATGAACTTTCATTGGACATTCTCCTACATATCCAGGTTAAAAACGATTGGTATTTTATGTTCTTTTTGTAGTGTTTAAGTTTGCTGAAAAAAATAATTTATAACGACGACTTTTAATTTTCCTATGTTTACTGCAAGTGCATTATAAAATTCATATTTTCAGTAAACGCAAACAATGTCACTGCAAATAATTGTTGACTTTTATCATCTTCAATATTAGTCTCCTTCTCGCATTCGTAAAATAATATTACAAACAGATCCAGATAGGAGATTGTATAAAATAATTTATTGAAACTTACAGACGAAAAAAATATGATTATTTCTCCGGTATTTTTCTTAGGCTACTAAATTACTCGCAAACGAGTGGAGAGTCTTAAGAGGAATAGAATATTCCAAGGCTAAGTTTGCGCTGACTCGAGCGGCGCTTAAGAACTCAATTATGCCAAGACGCCCGGTTGCGATATTGTGTACTGTATAAATGTTATGACATTTGTCACCCATCCTGATTGTCCTAATTATTTTGAATTGGCAAGGAGAGGGCAGTTTGCATGTTTTTTAGGTCTGCTGATTTGATTACCCAACTTGTGGGATAGTATAGTATAGTATACATATATATTAGAGTGCGCAACTCCCTATCGATTCCGCACAAGACATTGTGCGGATTCGACAGGGAGTTTATCTTATCGCAGCGTTTGGGCAATCACACCAAATCATTTTAAAAAACAATAAAAAAATACATTGTTTTGTGATGATTAACGAAATAATTTAGTTATTATCTTCTCCACCCAATTTTCATAAAAATTTGTAAAAAAAAATATATACTCTATTTTTTGGAAAATCTAATTATAAAGCAGTCATTATGGTTTTTATAATTACATACCTACTAAAAATAAATATAAGTTTTTCCTGAAATTACATACTTAAATTTTGAAACGGGCTCAAAAAGGATCTTTTAATTATTGCTGTTGACTTCACAATACTTAAAAGTCTAAGTACGGAACTGATTTAGAATCCTATTTGCATATGAAGGAAATAAACGTACTGGTAATATCCGTTAGCAGAATATCGTGTCAACATGAATCTCGCCATTCTAGCAACTTACTTTCATAAATATAACGAACATACTGTGTCTACAACGGCTGTTTTCTTATTATATTCCCTTAATTTTTAAAGTAATTTTTATAGCTTTGAACACTGTTTCTTTGTATTTGTTGAGTAAAATATTAACACGATTGAATGTTCTCTTGAAAATGTCAAGATAACTTAATTAAAATAAAACACTTATTTGTAGTATATCCACGGTGACTTTTTATTGGACGCGAGCCGGCTTTCAAGAGCTTCCGCTCTCATCATCTTTTCGCCAGCCTGATGATGAGAGCGGAAGCTCTTGAAAGCCGGCTCGCGTCCAATAAAAAGTCACCGTGGATATACTACAAATAAGTGTTTTATTTTAATTAATTCAACATGAATTTCCACCAAGTACCGTCGGTTGAAAATATCAACTTTATCAAGATAAATTGACGAAAGTACTCGAGTAATAAATCAATTGTGAAAAGTAAACAGTGTTTTTGTTAATATCAAATATGTTTAAAATGTCTTTTCACAATATGAACACACAAACTCTAGATCATTCGATTGAAACATAATCACACAAACATATGACATTTTAAAATATATAGATATAAGTGTAAGTTGGTAATTGGAATCTATGCATAATATCTGACCGATGCGAATGAAGGCTTCTACCCCTCTTTCTTCTACTCCGTCTGTGTAGGAAAGAAAAAAGACGGCAATGAACTTTTTTTCTCATTTCTTTTCTCTAAAGACAAAGATAATAAAAGTGAGAAAGTAGGTAGGTACTTGTTGTTACCTATGTTCGACGAGAAGTATGGACATGGCTTATGACAAAAAATATTATCCAATACGTCAGATTCAATATGTAACTATCATAAAATTTTGATGTTGCATATACGGAACAAGTACCTAGTTCACCGTTCTGATATGATGTTGAAAACATTATATTGAAAGGAAGTGATACTTACAGATAAAAAACGTATATGGTACAAGTTTTAAATTTTAATATAAAATTATAAATAATATATGATTTTGAAAAAAAAAATGTGTTGATTTAAATTAAAAAGTATAGAAATACTTCACGAATATGCACTTATTATTCATATTTGGTATTAAAAAAAAACACTTTATACTTTTCACTATTGATTTGTTACTCAGTGTTTTTGTTAATATCAAATATGTTTAAAATGTCTTTTCACAATATGAACACACAAACTCTAGATCATATGCACTTATTCTGTTATAATTAATTTATTCTTATGATAAATTAGGATTAAGAAATCAATCAATGAGTGCTAAATACAATCAGTTTGTCCCTGGAATTCATAAAAATTGAAATACAATTCATTCGCTTTCTTGTGTTATCGTTAGTATATATGAATTTTCTCGTTGGAGTACATTTTGTGAAAGCAAAGTTTCTGGAGTTAATTTCAGTAATATTCTCTTTCTATTACAAACTATCTACTTTGAACCAACTCTTAATATTAGTGAAGGATGCATTTTGTAAAAAGTTAGAGCTAAGCTCTTATGAACTTCAACAATGTGAAGGAAATTCTTGAGCTAGTCTAACATTATTTTACAATACTCCTACCTTTGTTAACTACTTTTGCCTTATTCACACACTAAAGAAAAAAGAAGTATCGGTTAGAGGAATAGTATCACATCTCTTTCATAAATGAACTCTCATAATGAATGCATTTAAAGAAACTAAGAATTGTATATTTTTACAAAAAACGTGACATTTTCATTTTTGTTTTCACAAATGTATGTGTGAATAATAATAATAAAAATCTTTATTGCACCGAAAAATCAACATGTTTGTCGGATGATTTATTCAGCGCCGTTAAATGGATCATACTAAACTTCTCAAACGATGTCTTCAATTTGCATCTGAACGTTGTTATTAATTGGTTTTTGCGAAGGTTCTCAGGGAGTCGGCTCCAGATGATAGACGAAAATAGGCTGATGATGATACCATTTGAATATAGTATACAGGTGAGCCAGGTAAGCTGGTTCAGTCAAATCTGCTTTTATTTACTATTCTAATCACCCTTAGGCACTTGTCCCTGAAAGATTGATGGTAAACAAGTTTCTTCAATAAAAAAAAAACATTTTTTTACTTACTATTTGAGTTACCTTTTCACTCTACTTTCCTAATATTGCGATATCACTATCATAAGAAAGATGTACAAATATTATGAAAAAAGTAGGTCATACTGTCAGGATCTTTCAAAAAGAAACAACTTTTCTTTGTTAATATTTACATTGCTCATAGCAAACTTAGTCAGAATCGTAGTCTCTTTCTTGGTGATTTTCGCCTGAACCCAGTTGTCTTACAAATACGTATACGTATGAAGTTAACAAATAGTGTAAAATAAGACGAGTAATACCGAAATGGTTTAGAAAATTATATTGTAATGTTACACGCCATGTAAAACATATTGCAACAAATGAGTTTACTTGACATTGGAAATCATAGGTGTATGGTACTTGTAACGTACTTTGGAACTAGAAATATTATGCTCTTTAATTCAATATACACGTTGGTAAAGTAAATATTTACTGAAATTGAACATGCCGCTTTTCTTGGCCCTCTGGTATATAACTTGCTTAAAGTTTACTAATGAAACCTCAAACTCCTAATGAGAAGCGAAGTTGTACTGAGCAGGATTGCTACAATATCGTATGCTCGGTTAAAGTCCATTCACACATGTTCGTGACGGTATTCAATATACAATTCTCTACTTTTCCAATTCACACATGTTATAAATTATACACCTCCAATCCAATCAGTGATTTAACAAATACTAACCTATTCTACCAAACACTTGTCAACCGTTTACTATTTTAGACTCGTGTCCATCCTCAAGTCGACATGATCTTGATGCTCGGTCTTTAGGAAGGTATTTAAATGTTTCTTCGGTGATGTACCTATGTGTATTTTCTTTGTCCATCTATTGTCATACATTACTACAATATGTATAAACTACCGTAGTTTTTCAATATTCTCTCTCTCTCTCCCTGGGCAATTATTAATCCCACATGATGGTGGGGTCTGCCACCATCATGTGGGATTAATAATGTCGTAGTTTTTCAATATTCATTTTTCTCAAAACACCACCTTTCAAGTCACACTCTTTGAGGTAAAATATAATTTGAACAATTTTTTTATTAACACTGATGTTTTTTTCTGAGTTAATGTGATATTTTTATTTTATTTTATTTATTCCAACATACGGCGTTAGCCTTTTACATGTATAAAAATAATATATGACAGACACAAAAAGCACATAAAAGTTAATTCAAACGAGACAGAAAGACATAAAATAATAATGCATAATCGAAAACAATATAAATAAATTAATATATACAAAATATAAATAGATCAATAATTAAAATTTAATAAATATAATTAGTATAATAAAATCAAATAGAAGCCATAAAAAAAACATTATGACAACATTAAAAATAAATAATTAATTCAGAAGGACTCAGCAAAATCAATGATATTGTCATATTTTTTTGTGAATAGGTCTTTAAGCATACGTCAGCAAATAGATTTAAAACTATTGTTACATCAAGCTCTTCGTACGTGCAAAATAATATATGACAACAACAGTAAGTATTATACAACTCTACTGAATGCTTATATCTTTTTAGCTTCAATTAAAAGTTGTTATTGAAGTCATTAGCCTGAGAAATGCCGCGTCGTACGAATTTATATTATCAATTCAATCCTATTCGTAAGCAAATTTAGTATTAAAATGACAGCGATTAAGTTGTGTATTAAATGTTAATTACAAATTTTACGACAACCAGATAACAATGCCTGAATTTCTTACTTTCAAATTTTACATTTAACATTTAGATTTGCAGAGCTTGTCAGGGGTCCAAATTTTAGTTTGAATGATGTGATCTTGTAACTTTAGGACATTTTTTGCAAAAAAAAAACAAATTAGTAACAAAAAAGTTCTGAAGTTTAAAATAACCGTTAATAAGTTTTAAATATTTTTACTGACAAAGCAAAGCTGCTGATGCCTTAGATAATACGCTCTTATGGGGCATTAACTTTTGATAATCTCACAAAGTGAGCACTGGTCAAAATAAGGTTGAGAGCCTCTGGTTCTAAAACTTTAATCAGTATGAGAAAGGAGGAGAGGCGTATAAGTACCAAACTAACCCTGAATTGGCTAGTAAATAAAATCTAATACGGTCATTGATGTATCTATGTACTGTAAATTTAATCATAATGAAGGATCGTTCCATCGTTATTTAGGTATAAGTAGTGGATATAAATGTAAATCACCCAATATATATTTCATAATATTATACTCTCTGAATTGAAAGATATAAAAATTAATATGATAAATGAATAACACATTTCAAAATAATATAATTTAATTTAATTTGCAAAACGTACTAGACTTCATAATAAGGTCATAAATGACGAGCAAAAACATTGATCGTTTTGGAAACAAGTACACGAAGAATATATACCTCTTTTTTATCTTTATTCATTATTTTTATAGACAACTTGCTATCTAGTAAAATAGTATTAAATAAATTTGTTAAAAATATAAACTTCTAATACAACAAATAATTACAAGGATATGACGTATATTATAATTTTAAGTAATCTTATAAAGTGTACATCAAATATATTATATTGTATAGATTAGATATTCAGAGAAAAAAATGGTAATGCAGCTAAACAAATTTTGCCACAAAATACATTTATGGTTTCACCAGGTGTATAGAACATTCAGTATTTAAGTATTATTAGTAAGGAGAATATTGGCTTTTTAAATGTTATAGAATGAGACAGCTTAAAAATATTATTCATTTCCGAACATGTTTTCAGAGAAAATAAGTACTGCATTACTAATTTATACCATATAGGTTTATAGCTTAAAAGGCAACTATTGGAATTAAAAATGAGGTATAAGCTCTATAATTAATTTCCAGAAATACCTACGTCAAATAAATATTGTCAGACTCAAAGCTTGAAAACCTAATGAGTACAGAATCAAAAAAGTATTTAGTGTAATAAGTGGGTTTATAACAAAAACCTAGATATATCATTTAAATAAAAAGATTATTAAAAATAACTTTAAATAATAAAAAAAAAACACTGTTAACTATTTCACATAGTGAATACATCGTGTACCACCAACACGCCTAGCGCTTTCATCAACGGATTGACATCATCAGAACTGAACTAAAACTTCTCTCCTTAGTTATAGCTTTATTCTTAGATCCGATGATGCCGATTCGTTGGTGAAAGCTTTTAAGGTGTTAGTAGTATACGTTGTATACACTTTTGTGAAATAGAAAACAATGCTTAGTTAATAATTTGAAATATTTACTGTAAAATATATATTTTGTATATAGATTAAAAATTTAAAAACACTATATATTCAATTTTTATTTTTAACGAGTTAAACGCTTTCAAATCTTACTGTTTCATCTTCAGAACTTAACTAAACCTAAATTGTTTCTCACCACAACAGTCCCTGAACAATTTAGGTTTAGATAAGTTCTGAAGATGAAACGGTTAGATTTGAAAACGTTAAACTTATTAAAAATAAAGGGGGAAAAAACAGTGTTTTTAATTAAAAAAAATATATATATTTACAGTCATAATGGAATTCCACGACATTAATTACACAATGTTAACACTGAAACATTAAATTCAAGTGATTACTTCAGTTTAAGGTTTACTTTATCACTAAACAAATCTTTTGGAAAAAAATAAGATAGGATGTATTCAGGAAATCTGTAAATTCACGCTCTGATATTTTTACAACACACAGATAGCACAAGCGATTTTACAATTCTAGAAACTAATCAATTTACAGGATACAATACAACAACTACATGAGATACTCAATCTACTTGGATTCACACGTCGCTGTAAAGAAGAAAGGTTGATACCAATACTCTTTATTACTTTATTGTACTCCAGGAAAAGCAATTACTTGAAAGAAAGTTTACCCGAATTTATCGAATAAGCACTGCTGCTTCCTGAAAATATAAAAAAGAACAAATTTAGTGAATACCTACATAAAAAAAGATAAACTTCATATATATGAAATTCTTATACAGATATAAATGTATTATAACCATTGCATATTGTCGTTCGATATTATCATTATTTTATTTTTTAATTTAACTTGTTTTTTTATGTAAGCCTTTTTGTTGTATAAAGAATAAATCAACAACTACTATTTAGTAAACCACCTTCCTTTCGAGAAGTTCTTACGATTTTTCTAACATGAATGAGCATGTTTTTTGGGTCTACTCACGAATCTGCGTCGTTCAAAAAGTTACGAACTTTATTCAGTAATTAGATATCATTGCTTCTCTTTAATTTTATTTTTAACATAAGTTATACAATTATTGCAGACAATCAAAAAATGTTTCGATGTACTTCATTATAATATGAAAATTATAATGATGTACATTGAGTAAAGTTAGGACTTGTTCCAAAATCCAAACAATACAAGTGCTTGTAATAAAATATGCCAAAGGCAGTAAAATATTTAACGAGAATTGGCTTTCTATAACATACAATATTGAAAACTAGCTTAAAACTCCGTTTGTCTCTGGAAAAAATCTTCAAAATAACAATAAAATTGAATAAAAAAATAAACTTTAAAAAAAAAGTGGTCACTGCACATACAAATTTGATGAGTTGGTGTTATAAAAACTTTAATGTTTTTGTTAAGAACTGTGTGACATATAATTGCCCAAAAGCAAAGAAGAAGAATATTTACTTTCTTTTTATTGTACTGAACATAGGAAAAACGTACAACTAAAGAGACTAACTGAAAATAGGGAGGAATGGAGAAGAAAATCTAAACACGTTGCAGACCAATCCGATGGATTTTTACTCACTATATATAAGTACAACGCGAAGATGATAAAAGGCCAAAATTGGACAACACCTTAATCATAATGAATATGGACACCGAAAGTCATTATTCGTAAGTCTTGGAGCGTTTTTTCATTTTGAAGAATTAAATTTTGCAAAAAGTTGTGTAAACGAGATGGATTTTAATAATTTCGTTATAAACCGCTCCATTGGTTAGTACTGAAAAAGAGGACATTACTTTTTCTTTTGCCAATGGCAACTCTAAAAACATATATAAACAAACATGTACGTTTATAAACGGGCTAAATTCTTTTTTTAGATTATATAATGACAATACATTTAGTTAAAAAGAAACCCATGTTTGTGAAAAATATACATTTTAATGTTACCATTTTACTATATTAATAAGGTACCTACAAGATAAAAATGTAAGTATTGAAAAAATATTTTGGGTAAAGATATACCTACCTAAAAAATAGCCCAATAGATTGAATCAATAATACTTTTGGGGTTTCGTATACAAGACACTACTTTTAGCTTTAGCAGAATTATTAACTCAATTGGTTATTCAGAAACATCTCTTAAAATATAATATCGGTATATCGCATCATTCTCTACTTTCACAACATAAGCGTAGGTACTGTAAGATTTAAAAGGCATACCTGAGACTATATAAAACCCTGATTCGTATTTAAATAAAACTTCCTTACTTAGAATATTAATCAACAGACTTCATCTGCATAAGCAAAAAATTATGCAAGCTCCCTTTAGTAGGTAACAGGAAAGGTGTTCTGATGCTCATAAATCGGCTAGGTTTACCATGAGTGAATTGCACTTGAACCAGCTTAAGCCGATTCGTAAACATTAGAACACTTTTTCTTTTTTTTTTCCAAAGGGAGTTAGCACAATCTGTTGGTTGTGCAGATGATATGTCTGTTGAGTAACTTTCTCAATATCGTTGCAGGTGTAAAAATTTAGTAATGCGAAAAGTGCGGGCGTCCGAGAACCACGTGGCTTGATCACGTGGATCAAATTCTCAAGGATGGCCGCGTGTTGAGTAAGAGGAACCGACGTGCGTGTATGAGAAACTGTATGAATGTGGAGGAAGCGAAGGAAATGTGTAAAGATAGATCTGTGTGGCGTTCCGTTCTCTCTGCCTACCCCACTTGGGACACGGCGTGAGGGTATAGTATAGTAGTACTTCTGACTTATTACAGCAAAATGATTAAAAACAATTCATTCAATAATGTAAAAACCACAACATTTTGGGAATTGGAACAATGATATACGTCGATGAAATTTCTTTCATTTGTATTTATGTAGTGATCGGCAGGTAGGTACTTGCTTTTCTTAATATTTCAATACATACACATCTAAACATAAGCTATACAAAAGAATAAAGTTTGATATGATGTATTGAAGCTGGTTTAATATCACCTTTCAACCCTCGTAATGTATACCTACCATAAGGATCAATTCCATTTTCCAGTAAGTAGACATTTGGAGTTCATATTGTATGTAACTAAATCTTCTTCCTTATAATGATATGAGTTTCATAATACAAACTGCGAATATTCCCTACCTCATATCATACGCAAAGATATTTTCTATCCATTCAGAAATATTCGTGGTGTGAAATCGTTTTGCAAACGTTTAACACCTCCATAAAGGAAGCACACAATACGTGAATTGATCAAAAGGTTACAGGAGCATCACAGTAATATGAAAATATTGTACCGGCTTTGAGTCAATACACAAACTGCAAAATGTAAATTAATACATTGTATTGCAACAGTAAATTTTCGTACACGTTTGATATTAGTTTTCAAAAATCATTTAAGTTCTCCAACTAATAAAATGAATACAAAACCAAATAATGGTCAAATTGCAGTGAAGTAACATTTTCTTAATATTTTCGACAGTTGCTTTAGTGACTTTTATAATTTACATACATCACAATTTTTCTATTATCACGCGTTGAATGATTAGTGAACTCTATGCATTAAACTTCTATGTATAATTAATATAGATATACAAGTATAATTATATTTTCATGAAACTATTTTATTTCTACAATAACAAAACAGCATTCCATTCAGAGCGCAGGGAATGTCGTGGGAAGAGGTGACGCGATTGGCACAGAGACGCTCTGAATGGAGGAGACTGGTTTCTGCCCTTTGCTCCCGAAAGGACCGTTGAGTGCGATGATGATGAATTTGATTTTATTTCTAATAATGTTGTCGTATTTTACATCTTCAAAGCTTTCAAGAGATATACAGTATTGAAGACTTTCGCCAATACAAAAAAATAGACGAGAGAATTTTTGTATAACACAAAAAACAAGCATCAGTTACAGTATAAAATCCGATTACCCAGTATCAAATAGGTATCAAGTATCACCACTGCAAAAGTAGGTATTATTACTCTCCAACTTTATACTACATATAAAATACTAATACAGCAGTAGTACGATACGTCTAGTAACACGGAACTATAATATACTTACTGTAATACGTATGGGAAAAGTATTAATACTACGTGTAGATTGTAGACGATTGGAACTTTTCACCGGATATTGGACCCGAACACCCCCAAATCTCCCTCACACACCCAAAGTAACTCAACTCCACCACAACTAATATCTCTTCTATCACACTCCCTACATTAATCTCCGCGCAGCCATTTAGTTCGGTGACTGTGTACGAAAAACCTTACAGTATCTCGCTTAGCTGATATAGTAATATTATTAGTAATAATATTATTTTGCTAAGCATAAAATAAATTTGATGTTAGTTTTCGAAACGAAATATCTTAACATGACTGAAATAATGAGAGTAACTAATTAGAAGCTTTTGTCTGACGCTCTCCAATTTGGTTGAATAACGAATTTCAAAATGTTTATCTTGTTAATATACATCTTAAATGTTGAAGTATTTATCCAAGATAAATAATAAAATAGTCTTAAATATAAACCAAATAATGGATAAAAATGAAAACCGGACATTTCTATTCTGTCAGTAATTTTATAATTTATCAACATTACCTTCTAAAAACTTTTTGAAGGAGGTAATGTTATCAACAATTTATGTCATTATTCTTAATTATGGATCAGAAGTAGAAAGAAAGTTTAAATTTCTGGTTAACACATAGAACAGGTGAACAGGTTTAACTATCTGGGCAGCATTATTAACGATACATGTAATATAGATGATGAAATCCAAAATAGAATACGAGCAGCCTCACATTCGTTCTGGAAATTACGCCAACGAGTTTTTGATAATAGCCATCTTTCAACGAAGACCAAGACATCTGTATATAGAGCGGTTATTATGCCAACGTTATTGTATGGCTGCGAAACCTGGGTCCCGTACAGAAGACACATTAAGTCCTTAGAAAAACTACAACAACGCCAGCTAAGACAGATTTTAAAAATACGGTGGTTCCACAAGGTGTCGAATGCCGAAGTTCTTAGGAGAGCCAACTGTTGTAGAGCTGGAATATTGGTATCACAAAGTCTCATGCGTTGGTCTGGTCATGTCGTCCGAATGCACAATAACCGACTCCCAAAAAACATATTATTTGGGGAGCTCGTACATGGGAGAAGAAACCAAGGTGGCCAACGTAAGCGGTACAAAGACGTCCTTCATACCATCTTGAAGGACAGCAATATCCAGCACATCTGGGAACAGGACGCTACTGATCGCACCGAGTGGAGAAAATTGACATATAGCTACATCCCAAATGAAAGAAGACACCAAGGCCCACCTGCGGGAGAACATCCATGTTCCAAATGCAACAGAGTGTGCTTGTCTCAGATTGGCCTATTTAGTCATCTGAGATGGCACAGCAGAGTGGATGCAGCACAGACAGATCCGCCGTGAAACTGAAGCGCTCACGATACTCGATTTGTCGAGTTGTTGGCATATATATATAACACATAATTTTATTCAAAACATGTTCTATATTATACAAGCTATTTTTATCAATATTTTTACTAAAAACGACAACTTAAAATTTATAAAAAATATTATTAAACAATAAATTGTAACAATATGGTAGGTACCTTAAAAATACGACAAACGTTTTTTCCGTATACGTATCTACGAGCGAGAAAAAATATGTACGCCGATGTTCGTGATTTTCAAAAGATAATATTTTGTATGTATATATTTTAGTTAGATACATAATATTGAACGACAAGATCCCTTACGTTCTTCACATGGTAAGCGTATTGAAGCGGAACTTAAGTGAGAATTGCCAAAGCTTATGGTCTCCTTACGAAAGCATTGTCTTGAGACAATGTCAGGTAAGTGTTACTACTATATATGTACATAATATAAGACTACAACCTCATACCTTTCATCACCCAGATGTAGTTTCACACACCTTGTGCTTAGAAGAGGTATGGCATATTGTATCCTTATATGTATAAGAACTGTCAGTAGTTAAGACTCTGTACCCGTTATTGCCAAGACAAAGTACCCGTTTGACTGATATTTTGAATATAACAAATTGTCCACCATGATAAGTAAACGTAGCTAAACTATTACATTTAAGTTCAAGTGTTTACTTAAAATCTTAAAGTGTGGCATTTTATATAATATATTGTCAACACTTGTAACTCTTATATATAAATTATGTATTTGTTGTAGATACTTTTTTAAACCGTTTCTTGTACAAATATTAATTGTTGGGTAAACTTAACAGTTTTCGAAAGTGTGTTGGAATCCCGGTTCGAGTACATTAACAAAGAGAGTATGTACGAGACTCTGCACGGGTGTAAACAGAGATAAGAAATGTGGCTTTTTTTCTCCTTATGCCACTTTGGTTTATTTTTGGACAGAGGCATCTTTTCGATTTTAGGCGTTCTACATCCATTCCCTCTCATACTTTATAGAGCCATCTAGCCGAGACCTTCCAACATTTCTCTTGTCTAATCTCGGCTGCCACTCTGGATTTTTAAGAAATATGTTAAAGACAGAAATATTTTATGTATAAGATTACATAGAATCAATAATTTGACTATCAAGATCATCCATTATTTACCTTATTGCTAGGAAAGTAAAGTTAGGGAAACATTAATTAAGAACGCTTGAAGTATTCTAAGAATTAGTATAAATCAGAGCATGAATACATATAAAACTTAATGATGAAACGACAAGAATCAAATTTATATACAGATATGTTAAATCAGTGATTTGAATTGGAATTTGATCATTTTTGATAATTCTTATTGAACACAACAAATAATACAGATATAACAATATATTATAGACTATTTAAAAAAAAAAACTAAAATCTAAACATCCTCCTCTCTAAATCTCGTGTAAAGGAGGGATTTTGTATAGTTTTTTTTTGCCTGTAAACAAGGAAATAAGCTTTCTGTTACCCCAAGATAACTTATTTTATCGGTTCCATTTTAAAGCAATAAGTTAAGACATAATATTATTTATATTGTGAAACTATTCTCTTGCGATTTGAATAGACGACCAGTGTACACGCACAATAAAATGAAATAAAAAATACAAGACAAGAATAAGGACGTACAGAGAGAAATGAAATATGTTATTTATACAAGTATATGTGACTACTTTATATTATGTAAGAGCTTTTTCGTCCTTGAATTACTACATTATTACATCTTTTTGAAAGCACGTATCATTCTAAAAGGTCCTTTAGGTAGTAAAGTAAAGGAATTTGGTGAGGGGTTGAGAAAAAAATATTTCCACCCAAATCATCATCTTGGTGTAAGGGTGGTGTAAAAACGCCCACATGTTTTCAAACTACTCACAGACATAATGAAGTTAAGAGAGAATGAAGGGTAGAATGTAGTTAGGTACTAATTAACAAATAGTAACAAAAATGAGAAGGGTAGATATTTCTTCAGTAAAAATCCTGTATTTAAAAGAAACTTATTTTGCTGGTCTAAGATGAAACGAGATAATCATATCGTAAATTCAATACAAATGTATTCATTTTGAGAAACAATTTCAAAACATATTCTTCTTTAATTTATTAATTTAAGGATCTTTGTTGGACATAATCCTCCCTCTTGATTTTCACTCATTTCTATCAAGTACATATGCATCTACTTCTTTCCTGCGGTTTTTCAAACCACAAATAATAATTTTGGTATTTATGTATCTATATTATGAGACTTTGTTTTCAGGGCGTTTGAACTTAATTGAGTTTTTAAATATTACGCAGAGAATTCCAATTTAAAAACTTATGGAAATAAAATAAGTTTACAAACGAATAAAAGTAAGAATACATTTTTTACTAAAATGCATTTGAGGATTTACATACTTCACACAAAGCTCATAATTGGAGTATTTTTCTAGAATTCAAGCTAATTACGTACAAAATGATATTTAGAAAATAGGTATAGTATAAACACAGCATGTTACTCTTCACGTATACCTACAATAATGCTTGTTGGACTTAAGCCCAAGAGATCAAGTTTAAAGATATGTTGTAGCAGTATTATTATTGAAGTGGCACACATTGCACTTGTAGTAATGCGATATTTAATCCACTGTACGGAAACAACTAGGAAATTGTTGGGAAAATTTTCTACGTGTTTGTTTCAAGAACATCTTAGTAAATAAGTTCGTAGATTAATTTTATCTGTAAAGGAAAAAATTTCAATAGAGAAGTTCATTATATTGAAGAATATTACAATTAATAAAATCATTATTTGATGAATAGGTGAGGCTTTTATATTTGCGAGTTATAACTTCAATGTATTTAAATGTGCAAATTTTGAATAATCTCTTATAATTTGAATTCAGCAATTTTTGAAAAAATCAGGAAACTTATTATCTGCTCTAGAAGAAACTGGTACAAACAGGCATCAAACATTTATGTAGCGAGAAAATTGTTTAGGAGGGCCTAGAAGTCTTGAAAGCAACGGCTAACAGGGGTCTTCAAACTCCACTCGAACAAAAGTAAGATGACATTATGTATGCATAATCTCATATTTGAACATCTGATTATATAAGTTAATGCAGATTATGTATGAAATAAGGTCACCTTTACGCCCACGTATTCTTCTAGAATCTATAATGATATTTCTGGATGTTTTTCAAGATATTGTGATTCAAGATAGTTTATATTAATAAGACCTAATTAATACGCAAACTGAAAAAAGACACATATTCTAAATTGCTTTTCATTGTTTTTTTCGAGACTTTAATGTGACCCGAACAAATAGTTGTAATCACATCACATGTCATTTTATTAAATGACTACAATCATTTGAATTTAAATAGAAAGAAATCGACTTCTTATGTTCAACAATGTGAAATACTCAGTGTTACATGTGTATCATCGTCCTAAATTATATTATTACTTACATTTTTAGGTTCTCCTTTCCTTTTATCCTTTCAATTCGAGATAGCACTTCATGATGATTGCAAAATATGATTGAAATTTTAAATGTGAAATCAATTTGAGAATTACCTTTAACCAAAATAGTCACAAATGATTTTAGCAAAGATCTTTGTTTAAGGTGACCTATTGAAATTCATATCTTTATATATGTAGGTAAGTATTTTTTGACATTCGTGTGTACTGAGCCCGTAGACAATTTGTACTTGGCGATCGCCTACAAACGAATTTTCGTCAATAACTGCAACAATAACGCATAATTATACGGTACGTGTAGGTAGATTGTCGAAAAGTTCGCCAGTAGACGATCGCTAAGTACAAATTGTCTACGGGCTCCTGATCGCCAACATATTCCTCTTATTCTTCTGCCCTCTCCAATATATTATTATTATTTGAGATGGTTCTTTTAAACGCAATTTCTGAGCTATTTGGTTTTTCAATCCAAATGTAGACAAAGATATGTAAATACATTATCTATAGACCTGGCCATTTAATACTATTTTTCTCGTAACTTTCTTTCTTTTGCCAATTTCAAGGATATCTGTTTTGCTTTCTTTGGAATACAATTACAAAACTAACTGTCCCGTTCAATACAATTAAGTTTAAATTTTATCTTTTTCCACAACAAATCAACAGTCTAGTCAGGCTTTTCTCAGTTTCACCATATTTACCAGTTAGGTAAGTCTAGGTAGAGGAGCTGCATATTATATGATTGTCATAGAAGTAAAAACACGTGCAAGTACAGAAATAAATAACGTACGATCTATTCTCTCTTTGTGACGGGATTTATGTATAAATTATTAATTATTAATCAATAAGGTAAATGGTGCAATTCGACCAATAATTGCAAATAGAAACATATCTACCACAGCTAAAAGGTTGATGCACTCTGCTATCTTAGTGCCAACACTTATGTATGCAAGTGAGACGTGGACATGGTTAAAGAAGGATGAATGTGGCATTAATGCAGTTGAAATGAGATCGTTGAGAAGGATGTGTGGTAAAAGTCTGAGAGATCGTGTGCGTAACAGTGATATACGAAAGGAATGTGGAATGAAAGTGGGTGTAATAACAAGGATGAATGTAAATAAGTTAAGATGGTTTGGGCACGTGGAAAGAATGAATGAGGACAGAATGACTAAGAAGATATATTTGGCTGAGAGGAATGGTGCTCGGAGACGTGGACGTCCTAGAATTAAATGGCAAGATCATTTAAATCAAATCCTACAGGACGGTCACGTGTTGAGCACATTGAACAGGAGAGCATGCATGAGGAATTGTATGACAGTGACGGAAGCGAAAGATGTATGCAAGGATAGAAGGAAGTGGCGCTCGATCCTTTCTGCCTACCCCGCGAGGGAAGCGGCGTGATGGTATGTATGTATGTATGTATTATTAATTAATAAGTATTACAGTTCTCCTACAACAACCTTTACCTGTATCGATTTCATCCCACGCAAAGTGTCATGTCACGCCATGTATTTAATATGATCAGGTAATAATTATCGTAACATAAACTGATATGTTGATAAAATTGTATTAGGTATTATTTTTCATATTGACAGGTCGCCTACTGGGGAATCTATTAATAATATTATTGAGTCGTGGATCTAACATAAAACTACATTAATTCCCGATATTGTTTAGAAACTCGATACACTTTCCCACATGCAGTATACTTTTTATCTAACATTCAACTACCAAGTGTGTGAGGCTAATCATCTGTATTTTTTTTACAAAATAAACATATCTCACGTGCAAAAAACTGAAAAATTATCTTATAGATAATTTAAATTTTAAGTTATTATCTTACAATCGAAATGATTTATTTACACATACGCAAAAAATGAAATTATGAAGCTTTAAAAGAGACGCTTTCGTTCAATACTGGACACAAGAAAAAAGGTTCGAGGAAAACGAATGTAAGGGAAATTAGTTATATATAACATTGATGTAGATTTTATTTTGTTACCTATACTATCCCAATTCTTCCATATAATTGTGATTCTCGGTACTTAACCAAGGCTCAAGAGCAGAAAACACAAAGTTTTGAAAATTAGTGTCTTAGAAAGATTTTGGTTATTATGTGATGTGAGCGTGTCAAAAATCATATTGTGCACCGGCGGATTTGCCAAAGATTACATAACATAATACAGGAGAGACGATGGTCCAGGTGGTCATGTTTAGAGAATGTCCAGTGATAGTTGACCAAAGAGAGGAGTGCTCATTCGTTTACGAGGGTTCCGACGACTGGGCGTCGCTCTTTCACTGTACACCATTCTTATGGTATTGACATCAAAGCGCTAGGAATGTCATGTGAGGAGATGACTCAACTAGCACATAGTCGCTCTCAATGGATAAACCTGGTTTCTGTCCGTAATCCCGGGAGGAGCATTGAAGAAGGGCGAGGCTAGGTTATTATTTTATAAATAGCAGTCAATAGCCACATTCTCGGCTATTTCAAACTCCTGATATATTTGGAAAAGAGGTTATTTTGTCATTCAATCCTTAATAGAATTTCACATGATATGTTTTATTAAAGAGTTAAATTAAATAATCCAGTATTTAGATGCATTACTTCTTTACTTTCAAGGCACGGCATATATTATTTCTTACAATATTTTAATTTAATATACATTTATTTAATAAAAACTTAATCACATAATTCAATTTAATATAATAAATCATTAATACCCATACACTATGCGTGTTTTTAATCGTATTTTTTCATTATGGGAACATAAATTTAAATCAATGAAGGATACAATCTCACAGAGTTTTACGCGGCGGCAGAATTGCCATCCACACTTCTCAGCATTGTACAACCAGATAAGTCTCCATATGATCAGTCATGATCACACAAAAACTTAACAGTCTAATGCCGGGAAAAATTCACCTATCCAGATATACAGGATATCAAAGGATTAGGCTCAAAACGCGGGATCAAAATACCAGCATTGTGCCTGAAATATCTGTGTTCAAAAACTTTTTTACAATATTACAAGTGTTTATTATAATAGATTTTTGAATTTTAATGTACAAATTAACCGGTAAATCTAATTTTTGTAAATTATTTATTAAAGATTTCGGAGTTACCCCTGTAGCTGACATGACTAAAGGTATTATATAAACGGACCTAGAATGCCAAATATTTTTTATTTCTCCTGCTAGTTCTGTATATTTACGTATTTTTTCAGCGACGGTTGTTTGTATATTATGTGTATTTGGGACAGCGATGTCGATTAGGTACGTTATTTTATTACGTTTATCATGTAATACTAAATCGGGTCTATTATGATGTATTTGTCTATCTGTTATTATGGTTTTATCATAATAGAGCCTATAATTTTGATTTTCTAAAACCGGTTCCGGGTTGTATTTAAAATAAGGTATTACATTATTTGAGTTTAAAAGATTATGTTTAATAGCTAAATTTTGATGTATAATTTTTGCGACATGATTATGTCTATAAGTATACTCAGTTTGAGCGAGAGTGGAACAACCCGAAACTATGTGTTGAATTGTTTCCGGTTTGGCCAGACATTTTCTACACGAATCATCAATTATGTTTTGATTTTTTATAATATATTTTTGATAATTTTTTGTATTTATTACCTGATCTTGAATTGCTAGCATAAAACCCTCGGTTTCCCCATACAATTCCCCAATGGTCAACCACCTGTTTGACGCATATTTGTCAACATAAGATTGGTTGAGATCATTGAGGTGTCTAGCATGAAGTTCCTTCCTACCCCAAGATTCTAACAAAATATTTAAATAGTTTAATCGCGGACCTACTGTTTCGTCATTTAAATTTAAAGGTGTATGATTTTTATCGGCCTGTATTATAATTTTATGTAATATAGAATTATTTTGTTTGTTCTTAAAAAATGTTTTAAGGGATTCTATTTGATTATTATGTAAAGAGGAAATGTTAACAATTCCTCTTCCTCCTATACTCCTAGGCAGGACCAACCTTTCTTTCGCGGAATTTGGATGATGATACCTATTTTTTGTTAGTTGTGTTCTAATAAGTCTTTCTAATTTATCTAGATCCGTTTTAGACCATTTTATGATGCCAAATGAGTAGACCATTTTATGATGCCAAATGAGTTAAATAAGAAAATAAGAAACAATAAAGAAGATTGGATAAAAAACAAAGAAATAGCTCTTGAAAGAACAAGAAAATCACACGAATATAACAAGAAAATATTTGACAGGAATAGAATAAACTACAGATTAAACAATTTATTAAACCTTTCTAATAAATTTCTCCATTTGTATTCTATAGAGTCGCTATGTATCACATTACTAAATATTTACTCTATATGATTGTTCACAATACCGTGTTTTTGTGGATAGAACTGAATTCTTTACACATCAACTACAGAGTCCCCGAACCCTTTTAACACCCGCGTCTAAATGTTTATATAATAAAAAAAATTTAGTTGATAAAAAAAGTATTATAATATTTAAAAGAGTTTTTTAAATAATTTTATTCAACAAAGCCGAAGACCTTCTGAAACATTCCAAATTTCACGGGGATGGGGGGGGGGGGGTTGGAAGGAATTGAGGGTAAGAAAAATCATCAAATTTTGAAATTCAAAATCTAAAAGATGGTCTATCTTTTCTATACTACTATACCCTCACGCCGTATCCCAAGTGGGGTAGGCAGAGAGAACGGAACGCCATGTCGCTCTATCCTTACATACTTCTTTCGTTTCCTCTACATTCATCCAGTTTCTCATACATGCACGCCGATTCCTCTTACTTAACACGCGACCGTCCTTGAGACTATATTTTCATTATGAAAATATTGGTCACATTAGTAGTATTTTATTATTTTTCTAATCAAAATTGCAACGGACATTACTTTTCTATATCCTAAATCGCGCCTACGCGACAAAAAGTTGGTAACCCCTGATTTAGTACAATTATCATAATCAACAATTTCTTATTCCTGTGGTATTTCTTCAGTCCTTCGTACATCATCTTATTTCTCTATCTCCTACCTTTATTGTCTTGCTATATCCCTCATTTTACTTTTATGGTCGTCATATTACATGTAGGTACATAGGTACTTTCTGACTATTTTATTTTTTTGATGAGATTTTAGCAACATTACCTGCCGAGCACCGTTTAATAGTTGCCTTATTTCTTACTCATCCTATTTAGACTTGTTTACTTAGTCCAAGCTTTATTCAACCACCGTACAGTTAATCATAATAATATCATTTTGTATCACAAAATACATTTTACATCTCGGCGGAGTAGTTTACCACCCACCTGTACTGAGCGGCTTCATTTTTTTTATTAGTATGGACAGGACAGTTTGCATTTTTATTATATCATCGTTGCGTATTCAAAATGGGGTATTTAATTTATAAGTGTTTTGACATTTCAAGAATAAACTGCTTATAATGACATTTAAACCATTTTATAAAGTGATTCTTAGTATGAGAATACTATTACAATTTAATAGTTTAAGAATAATATGACGTGCCAATAAAAAGTCCCAACAACAATTTTAATGTTCTTATGAACAGTTTTAATAGAGAATGCCTAAATAGAAATGTTCGCACATATCTCATTTTGAATATGCAACGACGATATGCAGTTGGTCTGCTGGCTGCCCTAATTGTAGGATTTGGAATATTTGTATCACAAGAGATTACGTTGCCTGCGCCAGCCAGTTCCATGTTAATTTACTTTTGATGAAAGTAAGATCCAGTCTTATTTACTATGCGATTTTACAATTCGATAATTGTGCCAAAATAATTTAATATAGATAATGATTTTTTTTGTGAAATAATTGGAAAAAGTAGGCGATTAGCACTAAGCTATTAAGAAATAGTTATAATATATAATATAACTGAATATAATATTACTAATGGCTAAATTACCTTAAAATTGTTTGCAGACATATTATTTAGAATAAAGAAACAATCACATCAATCATTTGAAACGAATTCAAATGTAATTTATTATGAAATAACACAAAATCTCAAAGAACATGTAAACACATACGAGTAAATGCCGCAGGTTCAAGATTTTTTTCTTTCTAGAATCAAATTTGTTAAATATGCAGAGACTATAATAAATGGTAGGTTAAAACATATTTTTATGTATTTAGTTTACATTTTTTTGTAGAATATTAAATTTCATAAAGCACTAACAAATATAGCCACGGATATAATACAGTACTGATAGTGTCATTTGGATATTATATTTTTATAGATACACACTTATAGTAACAACAACATGACAGCATAGTTAGTGCCACCGGCGACTATCCATCATAGTTACGAGTCCGTAATAAAGGCAAATGAAATGGGTAAACATTAGCTCTTGGTGTTCATATTTATAGTCCAAGTAGGTACTTGTACCGTACATTGTTTGATCGCAATACGAATCTAGGGAGGAACGTCTGGTATTAGTAACAGTTAAAAACAATAGCAAGCGTTTTATAGCTCTTGAAAAAACTGATGTACCAGATACTTTCCTTTGAATACGATCAAAAACAAATCTATCTTCATTATGCCAGTTTTTTTTTATCCAAATTCAGGTTTGAGTATCTCATTAGCGGCGTCCACACAGCTGGATGAAAACGTCAATCAATCGTATAAGGACAGGTAAACAAGGCATTCATTCGGATATATCTTTGGAGAATGCTCCGAATCGTCAACAACTGATAGAAAATTTTTGATTGATTGGCGTGTCCATCCAGCTTTGTGGACGCGGCCATACTCGAATCTTTTAAAACTCGTGGAGCTTCTATCAGTTTTTATTTACTACGAAGGAAACGATAAATTCGAAAACTCGCACACTATCACACACGTTCATGTCATAAAAAATGTTTGTGCCAGCAAAGGAATTCGAATCATAAGATATTTGATTTGTAATCAAAGACCGTTCTTTTCGAACTGTTATATGTAACAGCTTTAAAATATATAATTTAGAGTTTGAGATACCATCTTTCCTTAATTTCTTACATTTTATGCCACAGAAAGGGTTATCTCTATCTTCATTATACACAGTAGTTATCAATTGGCTACTACTCTTCTAGTGAAATATTTCTACTAGAATTACCTTTTGCAATGGAGGACATACAGAGCTTACTACCCGAGGCTCTGCATTTGTTAGATGGTACATTACGGATACAGATGATGGATAAACTGAGGCATTAAGGTAACGATTCCCAGAAGTGAGGTACCGATGGAGAAAAGGATGTTTATTTTTTCACGTGATAAATGTGATCGTGTGGAAAAACTCATATCTACTTTCAAGTATTGTAGTTAATATGCATAGTTCTCTATAATAACAGTCTGCGGAGTGATTATAGTTGGTATACAGACGCTTGCTTACAATGGGAAGGTAATTGGAACTGTAAATATTCCCGGTGCTCTCGCTTGATTGCGTTCAAATTCATCCCTGATGACCCGAGGTCAGTCTACCGCTCACTCGATATTATGCATACTATAATTTATAATATTAGGTTTACATGATTACAATATGGAAACTCACTGCTGCATTAATGAATCAATCTATGTATTTACTGTTGACTTATGTTATTATTTTAATTAATACCAAGTTTACTTATTTGCATTTCGTGAAAGACAGAATGTGCAAAAAACAGAAAAATATTACGTTGTTTTATTTAAAATAATTTCATACAAACTCTTGAAATTCATGGGAGGAATGATAAGACTGTTGAACACTGTTCATGGATACATAAGTCAACCATTTATTTTATCCTATTGCATTTTGCACAATTCTGTGTAAATATGGTTTTTAAATTGAGATTTTGTCGAAGGAGTATTTTTCAACTACAATTTTTGTTGAAAATTTTTCTATTTATTGTTTGTAAACCATTTTAAGATATATTTTTTTCCTTTGTCGTGGTCCCCTCCCTCAAGAGGAAGGAAGAAAAGCTTCGTTGAGACCACATTGACAGGAAATAAATAAAATATATTTATTTATTTCGACGAGAGAATAAATACGTATTTATCCTCTGAGTTGGAAGTAATTAAACTAAAAGAATCGAGTTTATCCAATCTACGCAAATTTATAAATTTCTTTTCGCAATTACGTCTTTATAATATTCCGATTAAAATTTTATAATACAAAATACTTTCATATCACCTACCTACTTGTAAAATCCAAGAGTAATAATATTCGTCGTATATAAAGATGTCATACGTACATAATAATATATACTCGCCAGTTAACCCATCTCAGTTCACACCTAATTTAAGTTGTCTTAGACGTTTAACGTAAGACCCGTCAAAAGTGTCGGTCGCTAAATTCAAAATTTTCCGTTTCTTCAAAGATATTGGCTCATGATACATCTAGAGAAAAGAAAAATTTACGTAAAGGACCCTTTCTACGTTGTGTGTACGATTTATAAAAGAAAATTTTATCAGTAAAAAACAAACAATAATTCCTATTCAGAACACACAAAAAAAAACATAATTTTATAACAATCAAAAATTTAATTTTCTGTTGTACATAAAGGTTAGTGATTAATAAATTATTTCCTTTTATACTAGACGTTAGCGAGTATAAAAGCCTTACCTTATTGCTGAAAATACACAAAGAAAACAACACACAATAACAATCAAGAATAAATATCAAATTTTTTTATGTACCACAGAAATCCATGTTATTTGTTAGAAATAGTCAATGAAATAATATTTTATCAAACTTATGATTCAACGTTATCGAAAGTTTATTTCTGTAATTATATTACAGATTAGTTTTGAATGCAGTTTTATTTATAAAAGGCATGCGGTTTCATACATAAATAATATCTGTACACAGCGCCAGGGGCGCATCGAGATGAAATATTTTACTGAACCAAAGTTTGACAAAATTCAATCACTGACTATTTTTGGTTAATATAACAATAAAAATTGGTTTGTTAGTGAAAATGGCACCTGCCTCGCCAAATTCGATCTGAACACAGCCTTCCATACACTACTGTCAGCCTCATTAGTATACCATATAATAAATTAAGAAAAATATAATACATATATATTTTCATGCAAAATAAAATATAATAATATAATATTTTCTGCGGGGCTCAATTTAAGTAGCAACCAGGTCTGATTTAGCCTTGAGCTTAATTCTTTCACGCAAGGAACCCCAATGTCCAAAACTGAGGCTTGTGGGTGGGAAATTTAGGATATTAATTTATAATAAAATAAAAAATATTTACATAAAAATAGATATGAGTTTAAAATTCATGCTCCTGTTAGTATTCAAAAATATCAGAAAATAATAATTAGTATAATGTTTCTGAGTCCGTCCCTGTTCTTATTATCAAATAGTTTCTATAAATTAAATTTACAAATAATATTAGTTATTCAGATTTTATTAATTTGGGAAAATAAAATAATTAACAAAGACAGTCTCATAAACATATTCATCAAAACATTATATAAAATTCATCAATCCTTTGTCTACAGAAATTTCACTTATTTGAGACTTATCAAACAAGAGTTTTGATACTCCAAGAAGAAAGGCAAAGTCGTAACGATAAAAATATCTATTACAAAATTTAAATAAATAATAATATATAAAATTTCTTAGCTTCGAGTAAGGTGAATTTCTGCAAAATTCGCTGCTTCGAAACACTGAATTTAATGTAAAATTATAATAAAATCTAGGATGAAATTCTCATTATTTCCATTGTGGAGATAATCACTAAAAGAATATTATATTTATTACTCGGAGAAAGGAAGGTACACAAACGAAAATCAAATAGAATACAACACTGCTTTTAAAATTTAACCTCTCTCCTCTGATTACAAGCAAAACTGTCTCTAAGAATTCACCTCTCTCTCTTAATTTCTAGACAAAACTGCCTCGAATTTAGTTCCTCGATCCCTTTTATAAACTATATTTCCTTTGTTACAATTAAAGTAGATACTTTTTCATTCGAAGACAAACTATCTACTCTTCATGTAAACAAACACACGTGTATCAGTCATTCCCTTGAAAATAATTTCACATAACATATTAATACCTACATAACATATCAATATAAACAAAATTTAACCTCTTACCTAAAAGCAATTAATAGTTCAACAAACTTTCTTTGTTTAAAATTCAATTTGGTACTTTTCTTCACCCGATGTACTAATATCTACTTCCTATCATCTAAACACTGTCACGTGTTAAAATATTCAATGTACCTTCCTAATAAAATTATCTAATAAATAACGTACTATCTGAAGTACGTACCATTTATTTACCAACAAATATACTCCGAGTTATACATTCATATACCACTTAAAATAGTAAGTCGAAATATATTTAGTTTAATTTCAAACAAAGTTTGTTAAAAAAACTAAGACTATGTCACCTTGTACAATAAAAAAGAATAGCAATAAAGAAAATGTCTCTTAAAAAGACATGTCAATGAATGGACTAAAATAAGTATTTTTAAGATTGATTCCTACGAAATTTATTGTTTTTATAAACCTAGGATGAAATTTCAAAATAACTGTATGGAGAAATTAAATTATCAGCGTAAGAAATTTCAGATACTACCTATCATTAAATATAAAATTTTAGAATATTTAAACATGAAACCTTAATAGGGAGATCTTTTTGAATTCAGGTATAAAAGCACTCGAACATTTTCCGTGGGTCATTCAAAATCCCACTTTAATCCTATTTCAGGCAAAAAAAGAAATTGCTCTTCTCAGTTTCAGCACGTTATACAGTATTTTAAATTTCCACACAATACAATCATGATATTTTATTTTTCGCCGTTATTTGAATTTTATTTAATTTTTTGTTATAAGTATAAAAAATCACCGCCTATTTATATCTATACCAACACGGCATAGCCCGAAAGTGGAGAAGCTAGTAGAATTATAAATGAATAGATAATAATAATCTTATGTGCACAAAATTAGTATTCAAAGAAAAAAAAAACATGGAATCATAACAACAGAACACATAATTTTGTGCAATGGTTCCGTTTAAGATCTCCGTCCCTGGATATTAAAAGTAAGATATACCATACAAACTGGACAAAGAACCTTGTCACAGCGATATCAGTTCAGCATTGAAGATTTTGAATGTCTTATGTGAGTATCAAAGGATATTCGAAATTTATTCGAGATATCTATTCTGTTCCAAGTAACGTTGAAAAATGTAGTCATAAATTTCTCTACTATTTTTTTCTTCTTTTGCCGCGTTTTGTCCCCTTGATTTTGGCAATCACTCTGGCGAAAGCTTCTCTATCTTCCGCGACCTGGAATAGTTCCCCCAGACATCTTATCCCGGTCCAATCTCTTATGTTGTGCAGACAAAGCGTTGTTTGCCTTTTACTAGGACCACGCTGCCCCTCAATTTTCCACATCAATATTAATACTACTTTACACAAGTTCATTATTATTAATCATTTAAAAGTTTCAAATTTTATGTCGTATTTTTTATTAGTATCCTCAGCTTAATCCGTAATGAAATAAATTTGAAGAGAAAAACTGCTACTCTTTTACCGAGCAAATCTATGGGAGGAATTATTTATCTCCATTCACATGTTTTAGTCTAACAACAAAAGCACCTTTTCCAAGTAATATCTCTCCATTGTGGGAACAATTTAGTTGCGGCAATAGTAAACTAGATACAATGAATCCTTGAGTAGCGGATATTAACAAGAAACTTTCTCATACAGAGCGCGCTGTCAATACACAGATAATACATTATTACTATAACGTATTATACTTGGATGAAGGATTATTTCATTATCTGTCTATCTAGCAATCTGTAAGATTATGGAAGTAAATACTTCCATAAATATTTTTGATGACGTATTTTTGAGAGAAGTGAATGAAATGTTCACCAAACGAGCTATTTTCTTTCATACGAAAGGGTCGAAGATAGAAACACGGTCTGGATGTCCATATTTGGGGTGTTTTTATATCTATTAGTTGAGAGAGTGCTGGAATTTGGATAGACATTCTTAATGTCCAAATTCCTATACCCTAAAATACAACAAAGGCTTATATCTTCATACTCTATTTTAAATAATAATATGTAAAAAGTTGATTTAGACTCTTTTCTGATATTCATGAGTAAATCAATATGCAAATTCATAAATAGAATCATAAAATAATCTTTTAATGTCAATCCATGTTTTCTTTACTTATTCAAATAGAAGGATATATAAAATATATAGAATACTCGTATCAGACAACTTGATAAATATAAATTTAACAGTTACAAGTTTGTACAGAATTTTAAACACTGTTTTACATAATTCAAAAGGTAACTGTGAATTTGTATTTCTCACATCCAACAGAAAATATTCTGTTCTTTGCATCTGCTCGGAAAAAAAACAATAGTTCTCATTCAGTTGGCGTTACCATAAATATACAATAGTCGTAAAAAAATACACATTTATTTTGTTTTTTTCGTTGCCTGTTTCTACAGTATGAGAAAATATGTATTTACCAAAACGCCTTGGACTAATGATGTAATAAAACAAAGCGTAATGTATTGCTTCACAAACGGTGGGACGGAATTCAACAAGAGAATAAATTGATGAACGATATCGCTATTTAGACCTCTTTATTTTTTATCTCCTAGAAGAAACTAAAACACCTAAATCTATCACTAAATTAAAGATGTAAAATGTCTTGAGTTTTTCGAACACCTGTTTTTTACAGAACACTCGTTAACTTACGGAAATGAGTGGAAGACCAAGAAATTAACTTATCGTGGTTTTTAAAAGATGTAAGTGAATCAACTGCCCCGTATTGTGAGTAATTAAGGATGGTTGTATAAAACAACCGGAGACAACTTTTTCTAACACACACCAACAGAGTGTATGAACCAATGAAAAATTTTCGTTTATTAAAAGCGGTTTATTTTATCACAAAGCGTTGAGGTATTAAATATCCGCAAATTTTTATTTAAATGATGTTTCGCTATATTTATTGAATAAATTGAATTGAATTGAAATTAAAATGTTCTCCTTTAAAAAATTTCAGCAAAAGATTTTGAGTGCCTAGAGGTCTTGAAAACAGCAACGGACAGGGGTAATTAGAGGAAGTACCTAATCGCAATGAATGCCAAATCTATTCTATTCTTCTCAAGGCCATCCACTCGTTTGCGAGTGATTTAGGATGCCAAATCTAACTAATACAAAGTGAAGATTTTTATGTATGAATATATATAAAATATCAATTGTAAAAATCAACGAGATATCATTAGGAATAACTTATCATTATAAAGTTTTATTGAATTTATACGCCTTGAAAGTTTAATTAACGATAATATTTGTTATGTCGAAATTCAATTTCGATTTTATTTATTTTGAACGTCTTTATTTTATTTAAACGATTTATATTACCATTTTCATGTTAATGAGTTTCCTGCAGTAAAAATAAACTTTAATATTTAAACATATTTGATATGAATAAAACACTGTTTTACTTTTCACAATTAATTTATTATTACTCAAGCGCTTTCGTCAAGTTAGCTTGAGATTTCCAAGAGAACTCTTGTCTCTCTCTTGAAAATGTCAAGCTAACTTGACGAAAGCGCTTGAGTAATAATAAATTAATAGTGAAAAGTAAAACAGTGTTTTATTGATATCAAATATGTTTAAAATGTCTTTTCACAATGTGAACACACAAACTCTAGATCATTTTATATTTAATCTATTCAATTCAATTAATTGATGTTAAATTAGCCGGGAAATTACCAATGAACCAGATAATATTTGGTAGTATAAAACGGCAACAAAATGAACATTCAAAACATGTCATAAAATTGAAAATAAAATACTTGCCATATTTTCAAGTCGAACAATAATATTATTTACCAACTTAATTATTATAACTGAAATGTTAAAGTTTATTACATCTCCATAAATATTAATTCAAGTTACAATACCAAATAATTATTGTAATTCATACTAAAGTGAAAATAAATATTATAGTTATAAAAGACCTGGAGCTGAAATTAAGGTGATTATTATGGTTTTCCTTTTATCCTTACTATTACTGGATACAATTATACCTTCCAAATACAACGATATTATTACAGGATGTGTTTTTCATGAGGGTGAATACCCAAAGGCTTACATCGCGGATATATGTACAATGATATATTATAGTTAGCATACAGCAGCGTCACATTAAATGGAAAATAGTGGGTTTTGGACGATTTAAAGATAATATTGTATTAGCTTGTTATATTATACTACACAATAGGTATCTATATTAGTTATTTATACAATCAACGTATCTTTTATCTAAGGGTTTCTGGATCTTACAATATCGTTACAAACTTTTTGCATTTAAAAGCAACCTTACAAACCTTACAAAATTATACTCTGAAATAAATTATAATATACTTTTATAGTCTTTCAATCGTTAATATATGATATAAAAAGTTTAAGGTCATGAATGTCTTGCCTGAAACTTGTTGACAATGAGAGGACGGCTTGCATATGGGGCTTGCATGATTATTATATGGTGTTGTGAGTTAAATTACATTTCCGAGTATACTTTCAACATCTACCGCTCTCATCGTCAGGTAAATTCAAAGTTGACAGCGGGAGCTCTTGAAAGCTACTCCGAAAATGTAATAAAGTAGCAGTGAAACTTCTAAACAACTTATTTAATTTCATTTATATTATTTTAATGAACTTTTACCAAAAACTGTCAGCCGATAATCTGAACTTGATAAATACGTGACATTTAATGTATAACCTTTTCAGAATGTGAATTGAAATACTAAATCGTTGTGCTGGTGAAAAATTAGCTTTACTTCATGGTATTTTTTTTTCAATATTAAATGAAAAATATCAAGTATGGTTTTCCATGTTTTTTTTTCAATAAAGATCAAGGGAAGGTCCCTCGTGTCACCGCGACCATAATAGATCTATTTTGACATCCTTCTGTGTCATATCTCACTCTCAAGACCTAGGTGCGTCATGTTGCTCACTATCTGTCTTGGTGTGAGAAGCCTCACCTTCTCAGAATCCAGCAGTGGACCTCCGAGGATATGACTTCGGTTGCGAGCGAGTGCGTCACAGTTACAGAGGATGTGGATAGGTGTTTCATTATCCTCTGAACAAAATCTGCAGACTGGGGTATCTGACAGTCCAATTTTTGTCATGTGTTTCCTTAGTCTACAGTTTCCTGTCAAGGGCCTGGTTAGAATCCTTATTTGATTTTTATTAAGTTTTAAAACTTCTGTGGTGAATTTCCTTGACTACCCTGTCATCAGTTCCTTCGCGTGTTTCAACCCTATGCTTGTTGGACCAAATTTCATGGCTTTGATCCATGGCCCAGTTTTCCATGTTATTTCTACAATTAACCATTGTTTGTAGTAACATATTTGTAAATTAAGCGTAACTTATCATAAAAGTATTTTTAGTTTTAAATATATTTTTACACCTACGCGTTGTTATACGTAAATACATGTAGTTTTTTTTTTATTATAATTTCATCTCTGAATATCTTCATATTGTTATTTATACAGTTATATTTAAAATATATACGTAGAAATTAATTATCTAATTAAAATAATATCAAAAACAGATATGTATTTAAATGTGGGCTATTAATTTTGTTTAATAATATTATTAAATATACATACCAGTTTGACGTTGTGTAGAACCGCGTATTTCAATATGTAAGTACATTCGTTACACTCACCTGTAACAAAAGATACAAAATAAACATTAATATTAATGATTAATATTCAAAACGAACAGAATATTATTTAAATATAAAGCAATTTCACCTACACACTTTACATGAAAGCATTTCCACGAATTCAAATTTACCAATACGTTTTGCAAAAAACAGAAATTGTATTAAGTTATTCAATTGATTGAAGTGACAGACATATTTAACAGTTTTTTTTCATTCCACTAGGAACAAATTTAAAAACAAAGTTTAATTAATTTTTTAAGAGAAATTGAATCATTACATACTCAAATATTGAATTATTTAGCCTTAATGTAAAGTTAATATTGATGTTGAAAACATAACAAAGTATATTTATTATCTTTTAGATTTTTCTTCCTGTAATGATATCGATGAATTGAAATAGGACCTGATGTACATTAAATGAGTGTATAGAAAATAATAATATAATCCAAAGCTCTAGTCCTGAAATATGTAGGTGTCATTTAAAGATGTTTTATTTTAAGTCAGTCACTCAAACTCCTCCCTGAGCTTGAGAGTCTATGGTAAAATAAATATAAGCAAGTTTTTGAGCAACGATCAGAAGAAATTATTAAGGAAAATAGAAGGTAAATTTAAAAATAATTCAAAATATATTTGCAAAATTCAATACATTGTCAAAGTAAATAAAAGAAAAACTGATTCCAAAACCATTCATGGCATGAAGTAAAATATATAAGTGATGGGTGTATCTTATAAAATATTACCAAGATACAGAAGATGTACAAAATGATAAAAATAATACAACATGTAAGTAGTAAGATAAATGAAGGAAACATGAGTAGACGGAAACGTTGGCTTCTAGTCGCGACTTCCTTCTAATAATGAGGGGATAAACTATGCTAAAAGGGTGAATGATCTTATCTGAGGAAGGAAGAGTATAAATGGACACTTTATGGATGCCCCATATTATATCATAGAGAAGTATTATATGCACAGAAATATGTACATTACTTTTATGTTTTATAGCTACTTGCAGTGATTGTCCAAGATATTTCATTCTTTGAAAATGTGAATTGCACCTGTAATTACATCCTTTTGACTGATATAGATCTGAGCCGGCACTGCTTTATCTACAGTGAAGCTACTAGTTATTGATAGAGATTTCGGGTTCAGTTAATTTCGGTCTAAAATTATTTATTTTTGGATATATAATTTACCAAATATTTTTTTCACAAAACAATACATCCGTTTACATGGGGTTCACAAAATGATCTAGTCCAAATATATATATTTCAATTTAATTCCATGTTGATAAAGAAATTTCAATGAGCTTTCTCTAATTAGAAAAAATGGGTCAGATGAATAACCTTTTACTTTTCTTTCCTAATAAAATATTATATCGTTAATATAGGAATGATGTTTTGTGAAAAAATGTGCTGACAGTGATCTGGCACGAACAGTTTTTTTACTTACCTTATAAAGATACCTACTCTGTTTTGGAGTTGAATACATACATGTATTTTGGTATATTTTGATTCCGCTCAAAATTGAAAATGCTTGTATAAATCTTGGTTACAGGTTGAACAAAATATCTAATTTCGGTCGAACAATAGACAGCACTAAGCACTTGTATCAAATGTACTGGAAGAAGAGAGTGTATTTCCGATGCTATATTTTATTGGCACGATGACATAGTACACCTACATTTACGAGTATATTGCTACCGATTCGTTACGTACAAAAGCACTTTCCGTAACAATCATTAAGCTCTCAATTTGCCGAACGAAATAGAATAAAAGTTTATAAAATGTATTGAGATAGTATCTGATATTAAAGTTTAAAGAATAATCTGAACTAATTTTTATCAACGAAATATATTCCGATTAGCAATCTTTTTTTTTTGTTTTATCATATGCAATATATTATTTTATGTATTAATTTTTTTTTATATTTTCAATTTTAAATCGTGCTGTGGAGCACCCGGTAAAGAATTGGTATCCCGCTATTTTCCGTAAGTTTTCTGTAAAAGGCAGGTGTTCGAAAAAATAAAGACATATTACATCTCAAATTCAGCGATGGAGTTTTCCACCCATCATTAATGTCTTAATTGGCACAGAAAAGGCGGCCTGCATGTTAATTACATGCAGCTATTCTGCTGGCTACCCCACTTGTGAGATATGCCGTGATGGTGTATTAGTAGAATTAGTAGTAGTAATTATATCTTTAATTCCGTGGTAATGCATGCCGGTCATCTTATTGTTGTATTTTTAAACCATACATAAAGGACGATTTGTACGTCACGTGCAGTAGTTAGTTTACCGACTAGAGGACGTCGTGATGTTTTTTTTAAATTACTAGCAAGCAAGTGGATCGCCGTAATAAGAATAGAATAGACGCCGTGATAGATAAGTGTTCATTGAGAGTGTTGTTGAGACTCACTTCATTGCTTTTTGAAATTAACGCAACTATTCAAATTCATGCTTAATTTATTTTAATCAAACTATCTTGATATTTTTTCAGCCGTCTAGACATTGTGTATATTAAATTTATCCACCCCCTTGGGATTGATCAACTGCAAAAAATTGAGTAAAAATATTACAAATATAAAAGTTAAATATGTATTTAAATTACTTTTATTTGTAAGATAAATGTGCATTTTTAATAATCCTTTATTATATCATCAATGTAACACACAGTCGCTTTTGATAAAAAAGATCCATTTTTTATTTTGTTCTTAGAATTTCTTTCTACGTTCCTTCTTTAAAAGAAAACACCAATTTAGAATTAAACCACCAACCACTCGAAAGATATTGGTCTTTTTCTAACAGCTGATTGATAACTTGCCTAATTTAATCTGCGTTTACTAAAATGATTAACAGTTACATAGATAATAATTGTACATATTTTGAACCACTCTAGATAAATCGTTTAATAAGAAACAGTGTACCACTCATTAAGAAAAATATCTATTATCAAATATAAATTAAAAATATTCGTGCTGGAACGTCAAACTTAAAGATTCGCAGTTTGAAAGTAAGAGTTTTAAATATTTTCATTTATTACGCTTGAGGGGAAATACTGGAAAATTATTCCGTCAACAAATATTACTGACGAATCACTTGTCGCTGCGAAAAGTTTTTCTTAAAAAACGGTCATATTTTGAATATTTTATCAAATTTAAGATTATGGATGATTTTTTCTAAACATTATAAAAAGAAAGTTAACCTCATACGTACGGTTATTGCCCTAATCGTCACTTTGAAACATGATACAAGCGTTCAGGGTGAAATTATGTAACAATTCAAACATTCCCACAGTATATCAATATTCTTCTGTTGGGGCTGTAATATTATAACAACGTATTATTTCAAAAGCTAACGATATGTTAAGAGGCCCATGTGAACCAATGTCAGTCCAATATTTTGATACCAGAAGAGCTTTGAAACGAATATGAGGAGGATATGCTATGCTTAGGATACCGCATTTTAAAGACTTACTTTACTTAGTGCCATGAACAAAATGACCAAGAAAATATATTTAGTTGAGAGAAGTGGAGGTCGGAGACGTGGCCGTCTGAGGATCAAATGTAAAATCCCACAGGACAGTCGCGTGTTGAGCACATAAAACAGGAGAGCATGCATGAAGAATTGTTTGAAAGTGACAGAAGCGAAAGGTTTATGCGAGAACAGAAGGAATCAATGCTCAATCTTTTCTGCCTACTCTACGAAAAAAGCGGCGTATTGTTATGTATGTATGTGACAACGATTTCTGAATGTTTATTCACCCAACATTAGATGTGCAGTGCACCATAGTAGGTAAATAATTGTACAGCAAAGGCAAACCACGTCCTTTACAATGTGATATTAAGGACTTCAATACGTTTGAATAAATTAGTACCTAGCATGTTTCAATCTCAAAACACTCACTCAAAACATACACTCACAAAGTTATTTCACTGGATTATCTCTTTATATGCAACATACAATGGAGTGTTTCAGGACATGTTACAATATTAAGTAACTTACACATAGTACACTATAATTTGCACATCTACTAGTTGTCACTTTGATGGAGGTATCGTATGTTACACTTACGAAAAGTTTAATTAATTGTTTTGGTATACTATACAAAAAAATAATGACCTCTTCTACTCGGGACCAGTAGAAATTTTTATGTTACAGAGTTGTTAATGAGCGTCAAAGAAAATTATGTCACTAATGACTTCATTATTTTATAATAATATATATTTTAATATCTTTCAGATTTTATACACATCCTAAATCAAATAACACCAAACCAAAATGTATCTACGTTGTCTATGTTGTCATCAACACATATTATTCGTAAATATAATAAACCATATTTTCGTTAAACCCCATTCCATCCGCCACAATCGAATTATTTCTCATGATCTTCTTTGTTACGGTACACATAGTATTTATGTTTCATTATGATTTGATTTTAAAATATAAAACATAATATCTTTGTAGTACATTAGAGACACAAAACATTTTCCATCAAAATAATATATTCTCTTAGAATTTTGACAAAGAAAATAATTAGTTTGGAAAACAGATACTATACTTATCTCAAAGGGAGACCAACCCATATTTAAACTGTTAGTTGTTTTATCATCAAATATTTTGTTTTACGTTAATAATTGACACGTTTGTCCGAGACACTGTCTCGGACAAACGAAGACCTTTAATAATATCAAAGGATTTCACGAGGGAAACGAATTTAATAACAAACTACGTGTTTGATAAATCATAATTATTATATATCTTAGTAATTGAGTGTTGAAAGACAAAACATTAAATTTATATGACCAATTTTTAACACCTATCAGCGACCATTATTTCATTGTCAAACAATCTGATTTGCTTGAGGTCTTTCAATCCTTCACTCGGATATTGAAAAGTTTTCTGTCCAGCTCCATTTCAAAGGAACAAATTTTTCAATTACGTTTGCATAATAATCATCATCATCATCATCATCGCCCTCAACGCTCCTCTCGGGAGCACAGGGCAGAAACCAGCCTCCTCCATTCAGAGCGTCTCTGTGCCAATTGCGTCACCTCTTCCCACGACATTCCTTGCGCTCTGATATCGTTGTCATAGGAACGGTGTATTGTGAAAGAGGGACGCCCGGGGCGACGGAACCCCTGCGGACGGAAAAACAGTGCTCTTTTTGGCCAACTATCATTGGGCATTCTCAAAACATGTCCCAGCCAGGACCATCGTCTCTCTTGTATTACGGAGATTACAGGTCTCTGCTGGGTGCGCCGGCGCACAGCATCATTTGTAACATGTTCATACCATCTGACATCCAAAATCCTTCTAAGACACTTGTTTTCAAAGCTTAGTATCTTCCGCTCTTGAGCCTTGTTTAAGTGCCAAGACTCGCAGCCATATAGAAGGATTGGGATGATGCACGCATTGAACAAGCGACATTTTGTCCTGATGCTGAGTCCAGACGCCTTCCAAACTTTGTTCATGTTGTTGAAAGCCCCGCTAGCTGCTCCTATGCGGATTGGTAATTCCGACCGGAGATCACCCTCTGGCGTTATGGTTGCTCCCAGGTACCTGAATTTACTAACCTGAGATATTTGGGAATTGCCAACCATTAGTGGGGTGTGAGTACTCGTGCATGTACTATTTGCATAATAATATCATCTTGAAAAAGTCTTTTAGTGAGTAGTGTTTCAAAAAACCAAACAGCATAACATTTCCATTCTCTTTATAATTAATATCGTTGTAAAATATACGTTTTACATTTTTACGTTTCATTTAACAGCTTTTCTTTAAAATCCACGTCTATTTTCTTGAAATAAGTCACTACAGAATATCTGTAGTGCATAAGTATTTTTATGTACATTTTCCTACGAATTAAAATTAATTTAAAATATTTACATAAAACTATATAAGAAGCTTAATTAAAAGCGACTTGTATACGCTCAACAAACGAGATGCAATTAAAAATGTGCGCTGGAATATTTTACTCACATCATCTTAGTACAACTTACTAAATAAATTATTACAAGCGCAATGTAAATGCACTTTTGAGTTTTGATATAAATTTTAATGACGTGCTTCTCGGCAAAGCTGCAAAGAATACATTTTTCTTGAAAATCATATTTCATAAAACATGAATTATACATAGGTGGCTCCTGTAATAAATTTTAATTAAAATATTGTTCACTTAGGTATACTATAAATATCTTAAATCTATACGTTATCTTCCGCAGCATTCAAAATGAATGGCATATCTCATTATTAAATTATGTAATCATCAAATTTAATGAATATCTTTGTTTAAAAGAACTCTTGAAAACTTACGGTAAAAGAGGGTATCCCATTCCATTGCAGAGACTTCACAGTATTTAAAATAAGTTACAAATATAAAAATAAGGAAAGACTAAAAAATTAACGTGAAATTACATCACAATAATGTTTATATTATTTTAAACATTGAATAGCATCGGTGAATTGTGATTATTTTCAATTGCTTAGTATTAAATTTAAACTCATACTGGGCCGAGAATTTTTTTAAGTAATATTTTTGTTTTGTAATTTTACGAAAAAATATACTAACTTAAAGTATTGTTATTTCTAGAAAATTTCATTTTAATTTAAAAATTGAAGAAGATTGATGTTGCAAAGATACGATGTCAGGAGGTTTCGGTTAAGGCTAATTTTACCTGTACTAATATTCATCGTGATAAAGTATGGGATTTTAGTAAGGCAATTATGTAATAGGTACGTAGTATTATAGATAGACATCTTATATATGTAGAAGTAATTAGGCGTTGTTACGCAAAGTCTACGGATAAAATTCATTGATCCTTCGCCATGAATATTCCACTTAATTTGTTTGGGCTACAATAATAATTAAGGGTTACATTTAACAAACTAAGCGCACTATAAATCGGAAGAAAATAAGACTTGGAGTATGGCAGATTATCTTTGAAAATGTTAAGTTTGTCCATTTTACTTAAAGGCATGCGATAAATTAGTCATGTAAAGTAACATTCTTATTATTTCACAATTACATCAGTAAGCCATATTGTCTTTAAAATACACATACAATATTTAGTTTGCACAAAACAAAAAAAATGTGCGAGTTTTTTCACTCGTGAAACGCTGAAACTATATGTTTTAAAGATTAATTTGTATTAGAAATAAACTCAAATATTTACACCCCATACACTTTCACAGTTAACAATATATTATTTGGGTACTGAAGATGGAGTAGGCCGGCAGAAAATGGATGCGAACCTGGAACCTCTCAATTGTAAGTCCGAAAATCTAACGCTCCTTTGCGATTAACTCATCTTTCACGTATTAATTGTATTTAATTGGAATGTATTTCTCAACAAAATTGTTTAAATTCAAAGTACAGTAAAGAATGAATAAATAAATGAAAAATGTTTTAAATATTTAATTTGATATTTTGATCATTTATATCAGTCAATTTTTGGGTCCAACAAAGTGGTCATGGTCATGGGGGGCTAGAAAATAATCAATCAACAAAATAAATGAAGTTAATTATTTACGACAAATAAACAGAAGATGTATTTTCTTTTTCTTCGTACCGAAAAATAAATTATCTACAGTCTTTCTAATAAGGCATTGTTCCTTTTTTTCGTTGAAGACAATAAATTCAATGGAGTTTTATTTTAATTTAACTATTAAATTTTATCGAAATACTCTGTACTATTTTCACGTTCGAAATGTCAAAGGCAATGATAACCCTTTGTCGAATGTATGTATTTACTACCGATATTTATATTTTACGTACGTCAAGTAACTGTAAAGGAAAATTGATGTTGTCAGAATTGAGATACAGCAGTTCAAAATAAAATTATACAATTCTTGGAAACCATGTATGACAGAAAGCAAATTCGATAAACTCGTACAAAAGACGCAACGTCTTATATCAACATACATCAATAATTCGTTCACATTATAGTAAAAAACATTTCTACCTATTATGTAGTTGATACGGACTCGAACATTGTCATCGAATTCAAATTGTATGATACTTTGAGGACATTTTATTATTTTAAGTATATTGTCTATAGTTAATATACACGTGTGTGTACCTATTAGTTCCTGTCCCATCAACCATCTCGTGGGATCCTCGGCAAAGAATAAGTATCCCATTCTTTTTTATAAGTTCTCGAGTATCCTGTAAAAGCCAATTAAGTGTTCCAACATCTTCAATTCAGCGATGAGGTGTGTCGCTCAATTTTTTTTACTGTCACGATGTAGATAACTTGCATTTTTATTACATGCTGTTAGTTCGCTGGCTATGCCACTTGTAGTATATGATATACATGGTGATATTTAAAGATAGAAATCTGCCTATAAGTTTGCTGTGCAAACGATTATGAAGAAGAAAATATGTAACTATAACATTGATAATTGATTTTGAAATATTTGGCATTGATGTAAAATTTGAAATTTTGCAGTAGCACTTGCCGCGTGGTAAAAAATGTTTTCTCTCTTTGAAGAGGAGAGATATTACGAATGATTAATGTAAAAAATATATTTTCTTGAGGTTGCAACGAAGAAATATAGATGACAAGCTATAAGTTATCTTATCGATTATTTCACTTCGTGAGTAATTTCAACATTAAGCTACGTCTCACCTTGATTATATTTTAAAATACTATTATTATTTGAAAGCAATGTAAACATTTTCATTACAAAAGCTTTGTCAAAGAATTGAATTAAGGCTTAGCAAATATTTTGGTTATCGATTAAACATAATATTGTCATACTTAAGTCGTTACCTATACACGTAGGCTAATACAAGAGACAAATCAATTTTAAGCAAGAATTTACCTCAAAACCATAAAACAAACTACTAATATAACATCACGACATATCTCACAAGTGGGGTAACCAGCAGACCAGCTACATGTAATAAACATGCAAGCTCTCTTTTCAATGTCAAAAACTAATTAAGACATTCAGAATGAGTGGTAAACCTCATCGCTCAATTTAAATGTCCTTATTATTCGAACCTCTGTCTTCTACATGCTACTCTTAAACATACGGAAGAGAGTAGAAAACCAATTCTTTGCTGGGTGCTCCATAGGACACTAAAACATGTTGTTTTACAATGCCAAAAATATATACATCTAAATACCAGCTAATAATAAGATAAGTTTAATATTTATAAGGTATTCAGCGCGCTTTCCATCTTACGAATATAAGTGCATGATTTTTTGCTATTTTATTTTAATAAAATTGAAAAAATCTTGAACTTTAAATCGAAAGATTGAAAGTGCGTCGTGTACCTAATAAATATTGGTACAAAAAGCGCATAAGAAATTACTCTACTTACAGATTGTTGTACCTACACCACAATAATTATACTGTACAATATAACATAACATACATAGACAATTCACACAGATCGAGCTAGTCCCAAACTAAGATGAATCTTGTATTATGGGTACTAACGCGACGATACACACATATACAATGCACTACACACATATACATGTAACACCCAGACCCACGACAATTTGAAAAAGGTCATTCTTCCCTTTGCCCTGGCCGGGAATCGAACCCGGGACCTCGTGACTCAAAGGCAAGAGCATTACCTCCGCGCCACACCGGCCGACAATATAATTGGTAACAAAAAATAATCCAGTGAGGATCTCTACATTACTCAAATGTGCTCCGTATAAGATTAGTGTTTTGTTATTAATATAGCGTAATCACTGGAAATTATTAAACTGTACAGGATGAAGTACCAATTAAGATGTAATATTCTGTCTGTACTGAAACATAAAATATAACCAGTCATGGAAATTGTCATTAAGGTTTAGTTGTACATAATTTGTAAACCTCAATTCCATTTACATACCCCCACCATCTCAACACTGATGATAATTTAAACTTAACCAACATCCATCATCAAGAAGATTCAACTAAGTAGTTTAATAATAACAATCGTAAGGAACCCTTTATCAGATACTCAAATTCAACCTTCAAAGTTTTGGTGAAATTTATACGCACTAAGAAGTTGATGGAGAAAAAAAACTTTCAATAAATTTTATTACTATTGACATTGCGTGTCAATTGTTACAAATTGAAGAATAAATAATAAAAGTTTTGAATGAGTATAAATTATTGATGTTCGTGACAAATGCATTCATTACAATAGGAAAAAACAAACTTTGACGGTGATTGGCATTGAATAAACATAAAACAAATCATAAGAATGGTATGCAAAAAAAAAATGGTGAAATAATTATTTTTTTAACCATTTATATCGGCATTCTGCAAGTAGTGGGTAGAAAGCAGACAATGCGTAGGGTGCCGATTAAAAAAAGCTTTGTTAAAACATTCACTTTGTACACATATTCTGTGGAAAATAAACCCTTATCCTTAACATCTTTATAAACTGAGTAAAAAGTTCTACATTTTCCTTGATTGCTCTAGCTACGCTAACTATATCTAATATGTGATATACGAGTATATTATTATGTATAAAAAATCGTTATGAGATCGTTTTCGGTAGTAAAATAATCGATGGTTCTAGGTCGTATACTAGAGTTTGCCTATTAACAGGAGTAGGGTTACTTGACTAATTTGAAAGTAGAGTACATATTTTAATTGAAGACATTTTTTTTTAGTACAAAGTTTAACACTTTTTACTATTTAAATTCACATTTATGCACTCAATACTACCTCACTGAATTTCCACCCATATCGAGGTTATATTTATTGTAACAACTACAAAAAAAAAGTCAATTTCTTAAAATTTAACATACTTAGATCTCTTACTATTTTTCTGCTAGTTTTGGAGTGACCAATGAAAGAGAGGTACTGGTGAAACATTATGAATAACATTTTCACCATCTGAAATTCAGCAATCAGAATGAAAAGAACGGTGTGCAGTAAGTCCAATGTCTAATCTACTTATGGAAGATGCCGATATAGTACCATGATATTTAAGTAAATTTCTTTAACTTTATTTTCCATAAAAAAGCACACGTATTCCAAAACAAAAAATATCTAGATTATAACTTCGTTCTGCGTTAAATCTATTTTTTGGTAAAGAAGAATGATTTAATTCATATTCTCTCAAATAAAATAATAAAAAAGGAACATTATGTTGAAACAAAATATTTATAAGTGTTTTGATTTATTGCAAATTTATACGGGGAGCAAAAATAAATACGTACCTTGGGAAAAATCTTATTCATACACAATTATAATAAATAAAATATGAGAAGAATCTTTGTCTCATAAAAGTGAATTGATTCTGACATCATATTTGAAAACGACAGTGAAATTTTCGGGTGACGTGTTTTTCCATAACTAACCACTTTAGTGAAATCGGTTTTAATTATGCTTAACATTTCAAGTTACTGTTGTGATCAGAAGTGTGCACTTTTAATCAAAAATGTTATTCAGTCAAACATTAATCTCTTAACCAAAAAAAGTGGACATGGGGATCCCTCATCCCCTCAGAAAAAAAAGCTTTTGTAATTAATATTTTATTTGCATTATGTCACCTGACTATAATAATTTATGCAAGTATAGATTAGCATCTGAAGATGTGAACTCCAAGTCAGCGAAACCAGTTGTGCGCAAATTATTATATATATATTATAGTAACACAACACATTCACTCATACCATCACTCCACTTCCCACGGTAGCGTGGGGTAGCCAGCGGACCAACATACAAGTTGCTCTTTTCGTGCCAATAAAAATAAAGACATTCAGGATGGGTGGCATATCCGATAGCCGAAATACAGATGTTACAACAAATAAAACATTTTTTTTTATTTTCGGAATTTTGACACACTTGGACTGTGTTATGTACTCAAAAAGGAAGTTGACATGTACGTGTATCATATACAACATACCTTCCTAGTTAATACTCATTCAAAAAGGGTTGACTTATGGTGAGTAAAATCAAATGAAATGATTTATCAAGAGTAGTTTGAAATAAAAAATATCATTAATAATTTATATTTATTACTTAATATTTTTTCGATCTCGAAAGTTAATCACAATTTTAACGAATATTAATTAACTCTTGATTAATCGTAAATCCTCTGCTCTGGTAGTAATTATACGTATTAGATTTCTAAAAAATTAATGTAATGTGACTTTCCAACCATCGCCAATTACCAACACCATTACTACAATGAAACTGATTTAGATTGACATCGTTTAATCAACGTCTGTCATTCGTAAAACTGAAATCTTACATCACAGTGATGAAGAGTAGATAATTATTATATAAAGTAATATAACTATCAAGAAACGAGACTGACTGGAAAGAAGAATTCATCAGACGATTGTTAGATAATGTAACAGTAATAGCGCTGATAAAACCTTTATGGCCAAGTTTTCCGGGAGATTATTATTATTAAAAAACATTAAAGTGTCGTTTACGTGCTAAAGAACCTCAAGGACACTGTAAAATTCATCAATTTATTCTACGACATTACATCCACATAAATATAAATAAATAGATTAAATGAAAATCTCGCATCAGGTATCCACGTCAGAAGTTACATAGGTATTAAATTGTATTACATTTAATATTCAGGATTCCATATATGTATCCACGTAAAGAATGTATAGCAGAATGCAATTTTTAATAATAAAAAAAATTTAGGTCACTTCTAAATGTTTTATGATCCACAGCCTGTCTAAGCTCAAGATGCAATCCATTCCAGAGGAGATATTGCGTGAACGTCTAGTTGTCACTTGTTTCGTGTTCATTTTCTTTTTTCATTTCGTTTTGCAACTTTCAATAGTTCACAATGCTTTATCATGGAAAGTCCTTTGTATGTCTTTGAGTTTACTTGAGGGAAGTTGCATAAGATGACTACAGACACAGCCAGCTGGTTAAGATATTTGCTGTCAAATCCAAAGAGGCAGAATACATACATACATACTATCACACCGCTTCCCTCGCCGAGTAGGCAGAAAGGATCGAGCGCCACTTCCTTCTATCCTTGCATACCTACATCTTTCGCTTCCATCACTATTATATATACATACATGTTTTCCTGTTCAATGTACTCAACACGTGGCCGTCCTGTTGGATTTGCTTTAGATTATCTTGCCATTTGATCATCAGCCATCCACGTCTCCGAGTAAAATTCCTCTCAGCCAAATATATCTTCTTGGTCATTATGTCCTCATTCATTCTTTCCACATGCCCAAACCATCGTAACTTATTCACCTTCATCCTTGTAACTATACCAACCTTCATTCCACATTCCTCTCGTATATCATTGTTACGCACATGATCTCTCAGACTTTTACCACAGATCCTTCTCAACGATCTCATTTCTACTGCATTTATACCACTTTATCCTTCTTTATTCTAGAGATAGAATGCTAAGAGCATTTAAACATTAAAAGCACTGAATAAAAAAAACTATTCATATCTACGAGTATTTAGCTCACCTAAATTCAGACAATTGCGTAACGAGGATGCTGTGGGTGCTGACTACAAAGTCTCCTTGCTTGTTCGGGAGCATATGCACACCCACACTGTCTTAGTGCTGTGTATTTGATTTTCATTTCTCACTGTATTACGTAAAAAATATTTTCATCATCTCCGTCATTCCACCCTTCAACGCTCCCCTCGAGAGCACAGGGCAGAAATCAGCCTCCTTCATTCAGACCGTCTCTGTGCCAATTGAGCCACCTCTTTCCAGGATATTCCTAGTGCTCTGCTTTGTCATAGAAACGAAGAATGGTTAATTTGAAGTTTTAATTTATTCATTTATTCATTTATTCATTTATTCATTTATTCATTTATTCATTTATTCATTTATTCATTTATTCATTTATTCATTTATTCATTTATTCATTTATTCATTTATTCATTTATTCATTTATTCATTTATTCATTTATTCATTTATTCATTTATTCATTTATTCATTTATTCATTTATTCATTTATTCATTTATTCATTTATTCATTTATTCATTTATTCATTTATTCATTTATTCATTTATTCATTTATTCATTTATTCATTTATTCATTTATTCATTTATTCATTTATTCATTTATTCATTTATTCATTTATTCATTTATTCATTTATTCATTTATTCATTTATTCATTTATTCATTTATTCATTTATTCATTTATTCATTTATTCATTTATTCATTTATTCATTTATTCATTTATTCATTTATTCATTTATTCATTTATTCATTTATTCATTTATTCATTTATTCATTTATTCATTTATTCATTTATTCATTTATTCATTTATTCATTTATTCATTTATTCATTTATTCATTTATTCATTTATTCATTTATTCATTTATTCATTTATTCATTTATTCATTTATTCATTTATTCATTTATTCATTTATTCATTTATTCGTTTATTCGTTTGTTCGTTTACTCATTTATTCATTCATTCATTCATTCATTCATTCATTCATTCATTCATTCATTCATTCATTCATTCATTCATTCATTCATTCATTCATTTATTCATTTATTCATTTATTCATTTATTCATTCATTCATTCATTTATTCATTTATTCATTTATTCATTTATTCATTTATTCATTTATTCATTTATTCATTTATTCATTTATTCGTTTATTCATTTATTCATTTATTCATTTATTCATTCATTCATTCATTCATTCATTTATTCATTTATTCATTTATTCATTTATTCATTTATTCATTTATTCATTTATTCATTTATTCATTTATTCATTTATTCATTTATTCATTTATTCATTTATTCATTTATTCATTTATTCATTTATTCATTTATTCATTTATTCATTTATTCATTTATTCATTTATTCATTTATTCATTTATTCATTTATTCATTTATTCATTTATTCATTTATTCATTTATTCATTTATTCATTTATTCATTTATTCATTTATTCATTTATTCATTTATTCATTTATTCATTTATTCATTTATTCATTTATTCATTTATTCATTTATTCATTTATTCATTTATTCATTTATTCGTTTGTTCGTTTACTCATTTATTCATTTATTCATTTATTCATTTATTCATTTATTCATTTATTCATTCATTCATTCATTCATTCATTCATTCATTCATTTATTCATTTATTCATTTATTCATTTATTCATTTATTCATTTATTCATTTATTCATTTATTCATTTATTCATTTATTCATTTATTCATTTATTCATTTATTCATTTATTCATTTATTCATTTATTCATTTATTCATTTATTCATTTATTCATTTATTCATTTATTCATTTATTCATTTATTCATTTATTCATTTATTCATTTATTCATTTATTCATTTATTCATTTATTCATTTATTCATTTATTCATTTATTCATTTATTCATTTATTCATTTATTCATTTATTCATTTATTCATTTATTCATTTATTCATTTATTCATTTATTCATTTATTCATTTATTCATTTATTCATTTATTCATTTATTCATTTATTCATTTATTCATTTATTCATTTATTCATTTATTCATTTATTCATTTATTCATTTATTCATTTATTCATTTATTCATTTACTCATTTATTCATTCATTCATTTATTCATTTATTCATTTATTCATTTATTCATTTATTCATTTATTCGTTTGTTCGTTTACTCATTTATTCATTTATTCATTTATTCATTTATTCATTTATTCATTTATTCATTCATTCATTCATTCATTCATTCATTCATTTATTCATTTATTCATTTATTCATTTATTCATTTATTCATTTATTCATTTATTCATTTATTCATTTATTCATTTATTCATTTATTCATTTATTCATTTATTCATTTATTCATTTATTCATTTATTCATTTATTCATTTATTCATTTATTCATTTGTTCGTTTATTCATTTACTCATTTGTACATTTGTTCTTTTATTCATTCATCCATTTATTCATTTGTTATCGATTTATTAATTTGATGTGATTATTTTTATACATTTTTATTTTTTTGTAACATGTATTAATCCTTGGTGAATGTATGTTTTTTTTTTATATATTTTTTACGCAGCACGCCTCGATACAGGGCAACCTAGTGAGGCTGCTGCATCTTAATTGAAGATAATTGGTGATATATTGTCTCAACGTTTGTATGATATTGATTGAATAAAGAAATATTATTATTATTATTATTATTATTATTATTATTATTATTATTATTATTATTATTATTATTAGATTATTGAATATATTTCATCAATACCCGCTATTGACATTATTATTTTAAATTAAAATTTCCAAATTTAATTATTAAAGTTTAGATTCATTAACTTTACATTAAACTGTATTCTAAAGCTCCCATAATAGACACAAAAAATTAAAGTTTATTTTATTTTAACGTTCCAATTAAAATTTTCTAACTTGATTAACTTCTTTAATAACGAGTTTTAATTGATTTTTAATGTTTACTTTTATAAAGTTTATCGAACCGTGTTAAGTGTGTAACAAGGCAATTTATAATTATTTTTTTTTTATATAAAAAAAGTATTTATAATAATAATAATTAATTGATCTCATGGAGTCTCCGGTGAAGGAATACCTCCCACTCTTTTCTGTAAGTTTTCGACTGTCCTGTAAAAACAGGTATTCGTAAAACATCAAGTTTTTAGACATAACATTTTCAATTTAGCGATTAGATTTGCTACCCATTATACTTTAATAGGCCAACCTTTAGGATGCAAGGACAAACGACACATCAAAAATAAAGACAAGGAGTAGAAAATATTAATAGAAATTATCACTTGACCCTCAATTACAAAGCATAATCATTTTTGAAAAAGTTTCTTGGGCCTTATTTGTTAAATTCAAAAATATAATACTAACTCCGTGTTTATATTTATTTATTAACGAAGAAGCTACGATGGTTCACTACGCAGATATTGTTCAGAAAATAATTTATGAATGGTATAGGTATAATAAATTACTTTCTCCAAAGTCATTGTCACACATTTCATTGAATATTCAGTGGATTGTAAAAAGCTTGTGTACCTACAAATATTATTATTTCCTAATTTATATAGAGCAGAAATAAAGGCAGATACAGTAAGATACATAGAAGAAACTCAGCGTATAAAAACATACCCATATACTTATGTACATGAGATTTATTTGATACCTAGATTATTCGTGAAAAAAGTTGGTTATAAAATAAATGTTTTGAAGTCTGTAAAGTTGGTTTAAAATCAACGAATTAAGCGAACTAATCCTTGAAATTTTAATATTACGTCAAGTTTCAAATATCTTATACAAATGAGCACATATAAACTGACATTCAATATCAGCTTAAATTATACTTTAAACCACTTCTATGAAAAAGGTTTTAAGGTGAACAATATATTCAATCATTTCATATAGCAATTCTTAAAAAAATTGTTATAAAGTAAGTATCTTGAAGTCTGTAGAGTTGTTTTAAAATCAACGTATTGAGCGAATTATTCTTTGTAATTTTAAAATTACCTCAAGGTTTAAATATCTTATACAGATGAGCACATATAAACTGACACATTCAATATCAACTTAAATTATATTTTAAGCCATGTCTTAGAAAAAGGTTTTGAGGCGAACAATATATTCAATCATTTCATACAGCAATAATTCTCAAGTTCAAGAGGGATATGTGTACCAGAAAAAGTCGTCCGCGATCGTGTGAATTATGTCCTTCAGACACTATCGGGTCGGTGGTGTCTATGATTTTGCTGAATTTGAATAAAATGTGATAATAGTATTCCCTAGATATTTTTCAAATTTATTATATGAATATTTCCAATGAACGATCCAGTGAAAAAAATTGAAGATGAAATTGAATGATGTACAGAGAAAATATGAATTACCTACACTTCACGTGAATACTTTAGCAAATAAATCTTTTATATATTATTCATTTTTATTTTCTTGATATTTTACAAAAGCAGCTGCTATTGAAAAAATATATCTAGGTAAATTGAAACAAGTGTTTCGTTCTACTATAGATCATAAATCGTGAAATAGACATCTTTCGACTTTACAGGTCATTATCAATCTGAATTGTTTACAACTATTCAACTGATTATATAGTAAGTAATTATTACCTCTGTCTCACAATTTATAATCTTTAGTGGAAAGAAATGCTTTTCGAATTCTAAATGGAATTGAAAACATAATAACGGAATTCTATAACGTGTACACCGATACAATTAATAAAATAAACATAATAATAATGAAACAAAGTAGGTATACTAGTATGTTGATGTATACTGATTTTTCGCTATAATATTGAGGAAGTGCTTTATAAAACAAATTGTTTCAGTAGTAAGATTTTATTTGACAGTAGATTCTCAGTAAAAGCCATAGCTTTTAAGCCAGGGATAAACATACATTTTTTGTGAGTACGAGAGAAAGTTCTTTATTCACCTTATCTATTCATGAGATTGAAATATTTCTACATACAAATTTCTAAGAAAGGTTTCATTTTTAACAAACATCCTTAATAAACTGAAATGTGTTCGTTGTAAATATATATGTTCTTTGAATTTACTTATCTTAGAGCCACTATCAATGTAAAAGTTTCTAGACATTTTTTTGAAATGGCTGGACTAACTATTTATTTTATTACAAAATATTACTTTAAGGAACAAAATACATCTGAAAAAAAAGTAAACAGGTACCTACTTTAATTTAAAATTGGTTCTAAAAGCTTTTCAAATGTGTTTTTTGTGTCAAGAAATATTTTCATTTTAAGTTTATACAAATTGAAATGTAAATTTGAAAGTTAATTTAGAAATACCAGAAAACCCATTCAAAATAAATATTTGATATTGAAAAGCATGAAATATCGGTCGGTGTTTTGAATATAAATAAATAGTGGGCTTATATATATTCAAAACCTTATTTCAGACCATAACATTGGATAGGTCAACCAACCTTGTGGGATTGGTTTGCAACAAGGTTGGTTTTTTTTCTCCATTCCTTTCTGTCTTCCAATACACAATAGAAAGAGCTTTCAACATACAATACATCAATTGAACCGAATACATATTATAATAAGTAGGTACTATATTGCATTCAGCCGTAAAATCTTTCAAAATATCAAAATCGTTAAGGCACTTTTTTTTCTTCAGGAAATTTCGCACGAGTAACTTTCTAAGCATTGTACTTCAGTTCACTGAAAAGTTTATTCGATTGCATTAAGTATCATATTGTTTTAGATATCAATTAAATTTAACTACATTAATTTAATAAAAAAGTATTATTCACAAACGAATGAACATTAATAATAAATTAATTTTTCGATAAAAATCTTATAAGAGAGAAGATGAAAATAAAACTAGTATCTATGATAAATTCTTAAACTCTACCTTTTTCTAAGTACATTTACGAAAAGGAGATTTAATAGAAGGAGATGTATTTCGTCTTATTATGATTTTCCTTTGCTCTATGTATTATAATGTGTTACAATCCATTGGATTGGTCTTCAACGAGTTTGGATTTTCTTCTCCATTCCTCCCTATTCTCTGCCTGTCTCTTCAGCTCTACGTATGTGCCACAGTTCAAGTCCCTCTTCAGTTGGTCCATATAAACGTCTTTTGGTCGGCCTCTGCCATTTGTGCCTTCGGTCCTACCCTCCGCGATGGCTTGGAGCAATCCTGGGAGCCTGATGTCTGATGTAATCTATATAATCTACTGGTAAAAAAAAAATTTACTCATCATCATCTCGCCCTCAACGCTCCTCTCGGGAGCACAGGGCAGAAACCAGCCTCCTCCATTCAGAGCGTCTCTGCACCAATTGCGTCACCTCTTTCCACAACATTCCCTGCGCTCTGATATCATTGTCATAGGAACGGTGTATTGTGAAAAAGGGACGCCCGGGCTGACGGAACCCTTGCGGACGGAAGAACAGAGCTCTTTTTGGCCAACTATTATTGGGCATTCTCAAAACATGTCCCAGTCAGGACCATCGTCTCTCCTGTATTACGGAGATTACAGGTCTCTGCTGGGTGCGCCGGCGCACAACATCATTTGTAACATGTAATTCTATTATTTTAGTAATAATACTGTTCAATGCGCTAATAACATTGAATAATCGATGTGTTTCACTAATTGTTTATTACGAGTATAATTCGTCTATAAACTCTTTTCAAAAATAGAATAAAATCTTTACAGCATTGGCATAAATAGACAGACGAATAAATGTTATTCCCACGAAACAAAATCAGTATATTACTGATTTTGTTCTGAATCTATTTACTACAGTCAAAATATACTAAATCATGTTCTATTGTATCATATCATAATTAATTCAAGCTAGGTTTTATTAACACACATTATCAAAATCATTAAATATCATAATAATTTCATTATGTTATTAATCTTTGGACACGTAAATCAAACCCGTAATTACATATTACGTGAGTGATATATCCAAATATTGACATTGATGGTCGGACGAAACAACAATAATTATTGATTATTATAATTTGTACTTCGTGGAATTTACAAGAAAAGAGTTCGTCGGTAGCCTGGAGGTTGAGTCTTGGCCTCATGCTCAAGGGGTGCGCGGTTCGATCCCAGGTGCCGGCAAACTCCCCTTTCACGACAAAAGCCTTAAACTTATTGGTTATATTTAGGTTTCAAACAAAAACCCAGATACATCTTTAAATAAATATGTGTTATTTGAACTATAATAATTGGCTTTATATTGGTTGATAATTTAGTTTTCATTAGAGTTTTTCTCATTGTTCTATGATATAAAATACAAAATATAGGAGACATATTATTATAAGTACCAGATAAAGGACATTATATACAGAGATAACGAAATCCTCTTTTAGAAGATTCAATGCTAACAAAATTAAATATTACTATTACTACTACAATTACTTATTATCACGGCATATCCCACGAGTCTGTAGGTGTCAGTTGACCAGCTGCACGTAATAAACAATCAAATTGTACTCTCCATGTCATAAAAAATAAGTCATTTAGGATGGATGACAAACCTCATTGCTGTTTTTAAAATATAAAATGTATTTATTTTTTCGAACTACTGCCTTTTCGTTTAAATGTTTCATTCATATTTCATACCATTGTGTTTTTTAATACAACTGGATAAATTTGTAATCGCACATGCAGGTCATGCTCTCTGTGTAATTAAAAAGTAAAATTATTCAGAATGGATGGCAAACCTTATCACAGAATTGAAGATTTAAATATTTAATATGGGATGTTTTTCTAATACTTGACATTAAGCAGCCACTCGCAGACTTCACCGAGGATTCGCCGGTAAAATATTTTGGGGGAATATTTTACTAAAGAAATTAGAAAAAAAGTACTCAAAATTCATATAAAAAAGATTAAGGGCGATTGTTAAATTTTTATCACCCGAAATTACTACTATTGTTCTATTATATTTTTATAGGCCATCCACTCGTTTACGAGTGATCAGGAACTACTTTTGTTAAAAAATATAAATCAGGAAATATTAAGATACTCATAATAATGGAAAATAAATAAACCTTGCCTTGTCGTCATACATAGATATGCTACTAAACAAATAATAAATTATTTCCTTGTTTGGTGAATGTGAAATTATTATTTTCCTAGTCTTCACATAAAAGTTTTATTTGAGTTCGTTGAATAGGTAAACAAGATGTTATGAAATATAAAAAAGCACTTTAAAATGACAAATGGAATATTAATGGATGGTGCTTCCTGAAAACTTTTTTGTAAGTTTTTATTATTAGCTAGGTGCTTTGTAAAACTCAATATAAACATATTCAGGTTTTCATGAAATTATTGTCAAACAATATAATATTATTATTTTTTTAAGGTAATGAGTAAGATAAACTTAGACAAACTTTTCTTAATGGATTCAGTAAAAAGCTTTCTACGTATCCCAATCGATTTGAATGGTGAAAACTTCAGGTAATTGGTTGAGAATTCGAGAGTTGAAAGAATCTTATAACTACTCAATACTCAGATATATTAATATAAGTTTTGTTGATATTGTAACAAAGACCTGCAAAGTTTTTTCTTTCAACTTATCGCAGTACTAATTGTAAGAAATCTGTCGCAAAATTTGGAACTATTTTTTGACTAACAAAAATAGTTGTTCAAAAAATATATAAAAAATATTAATTAAATTATATTTTTATTTAAAACACATTCTATTACGACTTCCTTATTAGTTGTTGCATGAAATAAATGGACAGATTTTTCTCGTCGCCACTTAAAAATTAAGGCCTATGGAATAAATTATTATTATTTGAATGATTTATATAGCGCCGTTTTTTGAAAAATTTCCACCTCAAGGGCGCTCTTACATATGAATTAGATGATATACTCGATTTATAAGTCTTAAAGAAAAGTATAAAAGAAACACACATTATTTTACATATCATTTTTTAAGATCTTAATTGATTTCAGATCTCACCGATAGTCAACTTATCTGAATAGGTATTAACTAGGCAAGTATGATGAATAGGTAGGTACTAACTAGACAGGTATATGACATACCTACATACATAAGTGGCATGACAACCAATTGTGTCAAAAATTCATAAAAAATAAGATCTTAATTATAAATAAAGTGTGATAAGAATAATTATGAATAACACTCATCTAATAGGTAAGCTACCTGTAAAAAAATAGAAATTGAAATTATGTAAAGATAAAATACCTCCGTACATAAATATATGATGTATTTCATACGCAGTTAACATAATTATGTGATGGATACTGGTCGGAATATTTGTATTCTTGCACATCTCGCTGGTTGTGTGTGTACCTTATATTTTCATACATTCATATTGAAACAAAGAGGGTTATATGAAAATTCTTACTTGAACGTGTGTACATATTAACAGAATTTACGGATAGCATAGGTATTGTATCAAAGGTATTGCGATGAAGACAATTAAATCATCTCCTCGTATCGCATTCCGAAAAACCTGACATTCTTATATTATTTTTATTGTATAGAAAACCTACACATCGCAAGGGGACTTTCCTACATGAAGAGACCTTTTGGTCTAATAAAAGATTAAGAAGATAAAATTATTATAAACTATTTTATTTTAACTTGTTGTTGAATTTATTTTAATTTATTGAAGACCCTAGAATTAATTTTAATTTATATAGTAATTAAAATAATTAAATTTGAATTATATTGTAAATCGGATCACCACACGAGTCATTTAGTTCTTATAACAATAATGTTTTACATATATTTACGAATTTTGAGTTGTAAGACGGTAAAATCTTATGAGTTATTTAATAACGAATTTAAGCCTGTCGATATAAACATTTTGAATGTGAAGGCGTGGTATAGACTCGGAGCTGTTTTGAAATAGTATTATTTTTAATCGCTTTAAAAGAAGCTCTTAAAAACGGGCATGCTCATAAACAAATGTTCGTCTTAACGAAAATACATTACGCTTTTGAGTACACCGAGTGTATTAAAGTAAATGGCATTTGTTCAAGGATTATGAACATACGTAATTGCGCAATTACACACTAAATCCTTATGTACGCCAAATGTGATGTAATATGTAGATATATCAAGTAAGCGATGAAATTCTTAATGTTCCACTTACCCTATTTTTTACTGCTTCAACTAAAATAGCAACATAAACGAAAAAGGTCACAATTTAAGAATGACAAAATACATATCAAAATTTCAGGACCATTACATTCGTGATAAATCTTGTTATATTACTCGAACAAAATATCGGTTAACAGATTTAAATATTGGTTAATTCTTCAGAAAATTCTAGGAATGGAGCTCACGTGTTTGAACACTCATCTTTTATGATAAAGATAAACCAAAACACACACACACACTATCCTTAGCTTAATAATACACTACATTTATACAATATTAAACGACTTGATCAAAAAGTGAAATGTAAGTTTTTATTGAAGTACAATCATTGTTATCAACATAATTCGCTCAAACAAAAGACCATGGTGTGACATATTTTAGTATTAGTGCCAGTTTCGTGCAGCATATTGAGGATAATTAAAACTGAAAGGATGTCTAGAACTTTGGACTTTGTATTGCATGATGTTTTAATAGTAAGAATCCAACTCCTGCATGATTTGATGGTGTGCAGTAATTTGGAATCGTCCTCTTAAAATGAAGGTGTTTGAAACAAAATTATATTCTAAATTCAGTAATGAGGTTTGCAAACCATCCTGAATGAGCACGGAGAAGACGGATTGCATGCTGCTAGTCTGCTGGTTACCTCGTTTATGGGATATTCCGTGATGTAATAGTAGTAGCATAGATAGACATTAGATAACTGTATGTCATCATGTATTCATTCTTTTACAAAGGTGCACTGATAATTTTGCATGCAACTTAACAGCGCAAGTCATATGATAATATTAAATAATTAGAGTGAGCAGTAATTTGTTGTAACATACACGAAATAATCTCTATCCAGTTTATATGTATGTAGGTGTCTAACAAAGGAATAATTTTCCGCGAATACATATGTACTGGATGCGGAGGTTGGTTCTACATTATATGCAGTAAGTATAAATACAGTGCCATTCTTACTTCTAGCTTAACGAAGCGAATCGGCAAAAATGAAACTGCAAAAGCAGACACTGCGAGACCGACTTGTTATTATTATTGAGAAAATCTTTGAAATAATACCCTGCTGTAGTGAAACCTCAGATAATGTTTTGTATTATTTGTGAAACGAATGTAAAACACTTCTTTATGTATATTTTACTTGTGTAAATAAAATTCAAATCATACACTTCAAATAATACTACTGTTGTTTTAGCTTTAGTATAGATGAAAGCATTTTTGTTAGTGGAACATGGAAACTATAATTCAGTGTACATAGAATAAGGTAGTTATCTAATATGTATATAAGCTAAGGATCCCTATACAAACAAAATCGAACGAAATGTTATAGTAAAACTTTCATTATCGTTTGAACCAAATACTACATGGTTCAGTACCCGTTATTATAATATTTTAACAAATTAACATGTATTATGTAATGACATGAAAAAAAAACAAATGTTTTTTTATTGAGAGAGACGTCTTTTGTCTTATAAGGACAAGATCAATCTGCTTTATCTTTAAATGGCAATATCTTAATAAGGCAAAAGACATCTCTCAATAAAAAAACATATGTTATAATTCTTCTCATTGTGTAATTCTTCTACCTAAATATCGTATGTCGGCAGAATGGCCGACACAACATTAAAGCCAGTATGCGGGGAGTATCGCATATTATGAATGACTGTGTGATCAAATTTTCATCAGAAATGCATGTGCAACATGCATTCCATTAATGAAAGATCACATGATTTTACGCAGGAGATAGTATGAGGTGAAGGTTTTACTCCATTTCACTGCGTACAGTCGGGCAGAGACTTGGCTCTTGCCTTTGCATATGGGACGAGACACGGCCCGTCACCGGAAAAGCAAAAGGCAAGAGCCAAGTCTCTGCCCGACTGTACGCAGTGAAATGGAGTAAAACCTTCACCTCATACTATCTCCTGCGTAAAATCAAGTGATCTTTCATTAATGGAATGCATGTTGCACATGCATTTCCGATGAAAATTTGATCACACAGTCATTCATAATATGCGATACTCCCCGCATACTGGATTTAATGTTGTGTCGGCCATTCTGCGAGATGGTCCTGAAGAAGCACATGTATACACAATGCAGAAACACAACACCTATTCTGCAAATCCAATCTGCATATTCCGGTGACGTGCCGTGTCTCGTCCCATATGCAAAGGCAAGAGCCAAGTCTCTGCCCGACTGTACGCAGTGAAATGGAGTAAAACCTTCACCTCATATATATATATAGATGGACAATTTGTAAAGCGCCGTTTACTCATAACATGACCTCAAGGACGCCGTATATCGTATCCATCACCCGAAACTCTCAGCAAAAAGGTGTGTCTTCAGTCCTCTTTTAAAATCCTCTCCATTCACCTCCTCTCGCAGACACAGAGGCAGCTTGTTCCAACATCTGGGACCCGCAACACTAAACGCTCTATCTCCAAAGCCTGTTTTGCGAGATCTGGATGGCTCAATTAGTCTGCATTTTGCCTCACCCTGTGCTGAGCGAAGCATGAGCCGTCTTTCACTGATGGTCTCGATCTCGCACATCTCCGACAAATAAGATGGTAATACACTCTTCAAGGCCGAAAACACCATCACACATATCTTATACTCCACTCGTTGCTTTACTTTTAACCAATGTAAGTTGTGCAAGAGAGGAGTAATGTGTTCAAATCTTCGACCTCTCAGGAGAAGTCTTGCAGCAGCATTGAATACAGCCTGGATCCTATTCAGCTGCACCATAGGAAGACATAGTAAATGAATCTATTATATACTTTTATTTTATATACTTCTAGCTCTTGGACCATATCATCACATTTTTTTTCAAAATCAACGCTGCACTGTAAAGTATCATATTTTAAAAACCCTATGTTATTGTTTAGATTAAGACATACTATATAAGAACAACAAGGCATGTAGTAAAATTAGTTTGACAATAACTTTGTAAGTCGAAACCAGATCACTCAATTATTGTGAAACTTATATTCAGTATAATTATACCATAATGTTTTTTATCACACATTTTTTTTGAATAAACGTCAAAACACATACTAAACCTCCACATCGCTGGCTACCCCGCTTGTGGAATACACCGTGACGATATAGTAGTATAGTAGTAGTACCATTGATAAATTCTATTCTATTCTTCTCAAGGCCTTCCACTCGTTTGCGAGTGATTTAGGATTGATAAATTCACTAACAGAAAATTCAGTGAAATAACATTTTACGACGGTATGAAATTTTCTCCTATATTTTGCTTACAGTGCTTTTCGCTTTCAAAGCACAAATAAATGAGATTTATATTCACGCTACTACCTGCCTTTTTCAATTATATTTTTTTACATTTTCCGCGCTTTTGTTTTCATTTATAATCTTATCACAGTTGATAATATTTTCCAACGTATATGAATAATAACAGAGCTCCGCACATATGATAACGTAAAACGTGATTTATTTTCTTATTAGACTTTCTAATAAATTAACATATTGTTTTAATTTATGAACGTTGTGTTAAAAATAGCATTCTTTCTTCCATTCATATGTATTTTAAAAATTTTGAAATGACCCGTCACATACCTGGATATCTCAGGAGTCACGGACTCCTATTTTATTAATATATTTAATTTTTGAAATTACCTTTTTCCCGGATATTTCAGAAGTCAAAGGACTTCTTCATAATTAAAGTTTTTTACTATCACGGCATATAAATGGTTGGTTTATCTTTTAAAAAAATTGACAAATATGTTTTCCTGCGCCATATTCTTCAGAGGACATGACCGTCAGCTTCAAAGAAAACCGTGAAAAAGTAGAAAATTTTATAACCAAGCACAAGTGCATAGCGTCAAATAAATATCAATGGCCTATTTCTATAAGGAGACATTTCAAAATTCATGTTTTTACACAAATTGCATTTTAAGTTTTAGCTTAAACTTAATCTATGATATCTTTCCAAAATAAAAATCAATCCTACTAATAACTTCGCAATTTATTAGTAAAAAGTGTTCTTATTATTACTAACATAATTTCAATTCATTTCGATAATCAAAAGAAATATAAAAATTAAAAATATGAAGGTATTTAGTTAGGCTTAACTTCCTATAAAATCTAACGTCTTGGTAATTATTTCAATTCTATAAGGAGACATTTCGATTGTCTCCGTATAGAAGTAGATTTTTGTTCTACTTCATACAGAGACAATCGTATATTTTTAGTTGTCTCCTGCTGTCACTTTATTTTTTTGCATTTGAAATGTGAGAGAGAAGAACCTTTAGATCAGAGGTTCCCAAACTTTTTTTTCTAATAGACCACTTTCAAAAATTTGCTGGTTCCGGTGGACCCCCTGTCGCTAAATTTTCGAAATGGTATGGGAATTTGAAATATTTCAAAAACTCCTCGGTTTTCTTACAGAATATTTTTAAGAGTACCTTTTTCTACAATGTAACGGGTAAATGTCCCGACTATTTTTTATGTAGTGAAGAGAAATAAAACCATGACATCATTTTCCATAAGAGAGGAAGTCAGCAAACTAACTGCATTTAAACATGCAATTTTTCCTCTCTTTGCTAATAAAAGTTTAAGCTATACAGTATAAAAATATTTATTAACGATGCTCATTAATATCTAATAATTAATAGTTATCATTAGTTATTTTTATTTTTTTTTTTTTTTTTTTTTTTTTTTACATAAACTCACGGCATAAGCCTATTACATGTTAAAATACACATATACAAATACCTACAAATTAAACAGTGACAAATATCATTAAATACTAGAACATTAAAATTAAGAAACCAAATGATCAACAGTAAACAGAGAACCAATTTTGTGTGACACAATGCAATGCGAATCAGAAACAATAAAAACACATAAATACACACATATATACCTATACACTTGTTGACATTTAATAGGATAAAATTGAAAATCGAAGAATCAAATATGGGGTAAAATAATAAAAATAATTGAAGAATTAAAAATAAAAAAATGAATCAAGAATTAAAAATAAATAAAGAATTCAGAATTAAAAAATAAATTGAGGAATTAAATATGGGGTAAAATAATAAAAATAATGTAATAAATAATAATAATAATAATAAATAATAAATAAAATAATAAAAATAATGTAATAAAAAAATAGAAATAATCGAAGAATTAAAAATAAAGAATGAATTAATAATTAAAAATAAATAAAGAATTCAGAATTAAAAAATAAATTGAGGAATTAAATATGGGGTAAAATAATAAAAATAATATAATACAAAAATAATAATTAATTTCTATTATAATATATAATTGAGAAGAATGGAAACCAAATACAAGAATAATGATAATAACAATAATAGTTGTATAAAGAACTGAAAATAAAGGAATTACATAATATAAATAACAATAGCAATAAAAAATTATTATAAAAATTTTGAATCAAGTCAGTTTTGCAGATGTCATAATGCGAAGGAAATACAAATAGTCAAAAATAGTCTCGACTGCCCAAAGTCATTCAACATTTTCGAGAAAATGTATTACGTCTGATTTAAATTTGAGAAAATTGTCGGCAAATATGTCTGTGCAATCTCCCACCATATTCCCCAGTCTGTGTAATCTAGGTAATGGAGAATGGTAAACGTAATTGGTCCGAGCATTACGCTCATGGAACATTACACATTGTCTGGTTGTTCTGGTGGGAATATTGAAATGTATATGATCTAATAATTCAGGGGAATCAATTGAGCCATTTAACAACTTGTGTAGAAAAGAAAGATCAAAAACTTTTCTTCGATCTTCGAGGCGTGGTAATCCAAGCTCTGACATTAGATTAAAATAATCTATTCTTTCGATTGGAATACCAAGTTTATAATTAATCAATCTTAAAAACCTTCTTTGCACCCTTTCTATACAGTTGATGTGTATATTATAGTTCGGAGACCATATTACAGAATTATACTCAAGTATAGGTCTAACGAGGGATACAAATAACAATCTATAAGAGTCAATTTTTTTAAGGTCAACTGCCAGCCTAAATATAAAACCCAAGACTTTCATAGCTCTGCCAACAACTTCCTCTATATATATATTGAAAGTCAAATCCTCAGAGAATGTGATTCCCAAATCTTTCAAACTAGAAACACAGATAAGAACAATATCATCAATTGAATAATTAAAGGTGACTTGGGACCTAGCTTTATGAAATCTGACGACTTGACACTTTGCTATATTTAAATTTAATTGGTTTTGTTTACACCAGTCATTCAAAAGTTTCAAATTATTCTGAAGCGTTATGCAGTCGTCAATATCTCTGATAGATTTATATAATTTTAAGTCGTCAGCAAACAAAAGAACCTCAACATCTCTGAAGATATGTACTATGTCATTAACGAATATATTAAATAATATCGGACCTAAGTGCGATCCCTGCGGTACTCCACTAGACGCATAAATTGGCTCGGATGTACAATCTCCAATTCTAACTCTAAGAGATCGATCTTTCAGGTAACTCTCTAACCAACCGTGGAAAACTCCATCGACCCCGTACCCACGTAACTTTCGAAGTAATATGTCATGTGAAACTTTGTCAAAGGCCTTCGAAAAGTCAGTGTACACGGAGTCGACCTGGCCCCTTTCAGAAAGTACGTTAATTATATATTCCTGATAAATAGCCAAATTAGTGAGTGTAGATTTTTTTGGAACGAAGCCATGTTGGAATTTTGTTAAAACCTCATTCATAGGTTGGCTTATCTTTTTCACGACTATGGATTCAAAAAGTTTTGGAATCGCGGAAAGTATACATATTGGCCTATAATTGGTTACCTGATTGTTTTCGCCCTTTTTATGAATTGGCGTTATAAAACTTGTTTTCCAATTATCAGGGAAAACTCCTAACTTTAAAGAAGCGTTAAATAGTATGTGCAGCTGTTGAGCTAGAATATCTACACAATTCACAACAAAGACATTGGGAATGCCATCCGGGCCAGCTGCCCTTGAAGAATCAAGTGCAAGAATCGCACTCCTGACCTCGTCGAGAGTAATATTAATGCAGGGCAAGTCGATAAGTTTATCAGAGGAGAAATCAATGCCAAAATGAGTATTTGGAGTATCATACACACTTTGAAAAAAAGACGCGAAGAGATTTACAGCTTCTTGAAGTGATTCAGAATGTTGATTATTGTAATAAAGCTTTGATGGTATGTCAACCCGATTTTCTCTCATTGTGTTCACAAATCTCCACAAACTCTGAGTACCACTAGTCAGATTATCTTCAATATGTTCTATATGTTCACTATAACATTTTTTTGACAATGAAGTGCATTTTTTGCGCAATTCAGAAAAGTTATTGTAATCATCATTGTCAGATGTCTCCTTATACTTTCTATGAGCCAATTTCTTTTCCAAAACCAATCGTTTTAATTCAGTATTAAACCATTTTGGATAAAATGATGGTTTTATGGTTTTTTTTGGAACATAGATATCTATACATGTTTGAATATTTGCATAAAATAAGTCTGACATTTTGTTTATATCTTTTTCTGTATATAGAAAGGAAAAATCTAAATTTTGTAAATAGTTTATAATACTAGGGTAGTCAGCTTCGCGGAAACACTGCCTGACTATTAATCTCTCCTCGGACTTAATTAATTGAGACACAAAAACTATATCAAGAGGGGGGTGGTAACCGTCGGTTGGAAGTAATACTGACGCAGATTTGTTTACAGTGGTGTTGTGAGGATCTGATGTAAGGACAAGATCTAAGATCTTGTTGTTTTTGTTTGTGACAGTATTTACCTGTTGAAGAGCAAAAAAGTTTATAGAATCAACTAATTCAGCTGCCTTATCATTACTGATATTGTTTACAATTTGCAAATCAATTGGGTACTGATTATCATCACAATCATCAATAGTTTTCCACTGACAGTCGGGCAGGTTGAAATCACCAGCTAAAATAACTTTATTGTACGTATGCTTTGATTTTAAGAATTCAACCACTTCGTGAAAATTTTTATAGATAGTTATATCAGAGCCCGGAGGAATATATGTACACCCAACGATAATTGTTTCGAGTGGTAGTTTGATGGAAACAAAAATCTGTTCCAATTTATTACAATTAACTGTCAATTTTCTACAAGAAAGTGATTTAGAAACCGCAATTAACACACCTCCACCTCTCGATTTACAACTAGTTTCTGAGTTCCTGTCAAATCTATAAATATTATAATTAGCAAAGCCCAATTCGGAGGAGCCAATACGAGAATCCAGCCAAGTTTCAGTTAAAAGTATAACATCGTAACCAAAGGAAGGAAGAGATAGGCGAAGCTCACTAAGTTTGGTTCTTAAGCCTCTGATATTTTGGTAGTAGAATAGTAGTTTTTTGAATGGTTCTCATTTACTATTTTTGGAGAACCCTTTATATACTTGATGATCAGATTTTTTTCGCCTTTCTGTACTCTCATATTTAGCTCCTCCCGCAGCTTCATATATTGGTTTCTCTGTATTACCGTTTGATCATGGTATATTTTAATACATTTATTTAAAAGAATTCTATTTTTAAATATTTCACCAACTTGATTTTGATCCTTTAATACTACTTTAATAGGACGTGGTTTTGTATTATTTCTTTTTCCTAACCTAAAACATTTCAAGTTTGAACTAGATATTGATTGATCTGCTACCTTAAGTATATTATAAATCTTGTTTTTATCATCACTAAGAACATCTTCATGTCTTGTTAAAGAGCTCTCCTCAACATTGCACACGATAATATTCCTTCTTCGTTTATTTCTTTCTTCGATCTCATTTGCAACGGAGTCCATACCCATGACGTCACATTCTGCACCATTCTGCTCCAATTTATTTACTCGACTCTCTAGTGTAATAACCTTTTCCTTTAATATGATATTCTCAGTTATTATATCATCGATTAGACATAACTTCGCAGATAATTCGTTGATCATTGTTACTAGATTATTATTCTGAAGCTCCATATGTTTCTTTAGATTATGAACGCTGCTTTGAAGAGTAGAAAGGGACTCTCTTAATGAATCATCAACTCCATCTTCTGTAGTTTTCGAAAGAAGTAAATCTTGTTTCGCCTTCCTGTCATCCATAGGTAGTGAGATCCTTTGTGTAGGTTTTCTATTACAATTACTAATCTCATGAACCATAGATGGCTCTTTCTTAGATTTTAATTCGCCAGATGGTGGCGAATTATTTTTAATTTTGCGAGTTCTGGTTCGCATCTTGGATTGATCTGTATTCATTTTACAAGTATTCTTTACTTAATTGTTAAAAAAAAAACTTTTTTAAGTGACTTGTACTGGTATTGAACTCACGTCCCCAGATCAACAAAGCGTAGATGGACGACGCCTTAACCAACTCAGCTACGGTCGCTCGTACTGCCGGCGACACAATACTTGTATATGTAGTGTAGAAAGTAATAGAAAATAAAATCAGCTACCCACTTGATTTATTGATGTATTCTTGTTAGTGTAAAATAATATATAAGGTGCGTATGTAAAATATGTGATGCATACCTTATATATGTGATATGAGTGATATAAATATCGACATCAGACGCACCAGGTTTTGATTCACCACTATGCAGAAAGTTGTAAAAATCTGTTCAGTTTTAATCAGTTATAGTTAATTTATTGTACGGATCAAAAAAATACGTCTGTCACTGTCAACTGTCAAGTTAAAAAAAAAAAAAAAAGACTTATAGCCTATAAAAATATAATATTATTAATGTGTATACGATATCTGGCAACTTTCCACACATCACTCATGCAGATATCGTAACTAGTAAATATTGAATGGCCGTGGTGTTAAATACTCATAATATGTAATTCGGTATAATATGTATTTATAAGCATTTAACTAGCAACATATTGGTATCTCGATGAATAATAATCTTGACTTAATTACTCTATACCTAGTACGAATTTTTATGAGACAAAAAATAAAGGAAGTGATGCTACTTATGTTTCAATTGAACATAGAATTTTAATTTTCGCCTTATGTATCTTAGATGATAATAAAACTTTCCCATTCAGTAAAATTCTGTATTATGTAATTGTATGCTAATTCTTTTATATTTTTCCTCGCAAGAACAGTATATTGTGGGAGAGAGTCTTCAAGATCGTATAAAAACTGTGATTGAAATATTACCTTCAAAACCAACTATCATTGGAAATGTATCTGATCCCATATTTTCTTTTCCCATCGAAATAATTTGCACTTGAATTCAAAATAGCTAGACAAAAAATGATCAGGTTTTTCTTAAATAACGATATACATAATTCACTCAATATCGGGTGCCTTGCCGGAAAAGAAAGAAAGAAAATAACGATATAATAGTTAACTTGAAATTAATGACAAAATTGGCTAAAAAAATATACATTTCCGTTCTCTTTCTGCTATAAAATATACTTTATGGTTTAGTTAACAGCAGGTTTAGTGTTGTATATTTTGTTGAGATTAATTATTTATATCTGACCATACGTGATGTATAAGTAAACGATATATTCAAATACAGTAGGCAATAGCTATCGTGATATTCAACTGAATATTATTGCTAAAACCTCAAAAGATAATTTTATACTTAAGTAATATGCAAAAAATAAATGCGAAATAATTACTTAAGTTTCTGTGTGAAATAACCAACATGGTGTTACATGTGACTGTCATTTAAGAATGAAAATACAAACAGAATAAAAAGACAAGCCATTAAATACATACCTACAATATTATGTGGACAAAGAATGTGAGATAAAATTTGGATAAAATTGGTTGTGTCATTCGGAGCTACAAACAAAAAGGCAAAATATTTTCAAGTGCAAAGACGTGTCTTAAAATGTAATACCGATGCTCGGTAATAAATAATATATCAGTAAAACATTAACGCTATGTCAACTACTGCGCTCCTCTCTTTGATGCCACCAATATAATATTATTATTAGTATAGAAATACCACTGACCTAATTCTGTTGTTATTTTAGAACAAGTGCATATTCCCAAGTTCACGTGTTGCATAATGTTCAAAGAATCTATGCACATGTTTAAGTATTTGTTAGAAACAGCTGTGCCGTGATATATATAAATACATTATGTTTCAAATCTATATGCAATTTGATGTAGAAAAGGATTCACTATTCCCACTTTACAGAATTCAAAATAAATACAATATGGAATGTTTGTAAATTTACACATTTGTTGTTTGCAGTATTCCAGGTAATAGTAGAAACTAGAATTTATAAAATATGAAGGGTTCATTTGGAAAAGCACACCGATTTAACTATGAATGGCGCCCTTGAGACGGTCTATATATAGCATGAGAACCTCTCATACCTATGTGTTTTATTATATATCTACTTCTTCTGTAGGTGCCCTGTCAGGTCCCCCCGACTTAAGCGATCACTCTGGCATCTAGGCTTCTCGGTCCTGCGCTGTCTGGAATAACTCTTTCACATCTCTCATTCTAGTCCAATCTCATATATTGCGCAGCCACGATGTCTGCCTTCTGCCAGCCCCCCGACGTCCCTCTGTCTTGCCTGTCATAATCAAACGCAAAATGTGATACTTTTCTTCACGCATTATTTGACCCAGATATGAGATCTTACGCACTTTGACATCCAACCATCGATCCATCCATTATTAAATATAGCACAATAAATTAAGAACTATTTTATAGAATGCAAGGAATGATAATTTATGATGTAACTGAGATAATCATTACCTTAAACGAGTTTCAGTGGTGATTATTCTATACGTATTGGGTAGACCTGATCGATTATGCTATTAATCTTTGAATCCTCTATGAATATATTATAAGGGAGAAACTTAGTAGGATTCAATGAATCGTTAATGAAATATTCAGGTACGTATAATTACAATACTACTTATTGTTAGGTTATTGAGATAGAATTGTTAAACTACTATACCATCACCATCATGACATATCCCACAAGTGGGGTAGCCAGCAGACCAGCTGCATGTAAGAAACATGCAAGCTGTCCTCTTCGTGCCAATATAAAATCAAGACATTCAGGATGAGTGGCAAACTTCATCGCTGAATTTAAGATGTACAATGTCTTAATTTTTTCGAACACCTGCCTTTTACAGGACACTCGAAAACTTAAGGAGAAGAGTGGGAGACCAATTCTTTACCGGGTGCTCCACGGGAATTGTTAAAACAAATGTATAATAGATAGTATAATGTATAACACCTAATAGATACCTATGATCATATTTGCGACCTTCACTATATTATATTCTAGATATAAATAGCTAATTAATATGTATATATGTAATTAATGGCAAACCTTTCATTGGTGTCTAATATTGATAAACTATATTGCTGTACAAACAGAATGTAGAAATAATAATGTTTCATTAGCACTTTCTTTAATGGAATAATCAATTACTTACACGAGGGCGCTGAACTTGACACGCCTCTTCGCATTACAAACATACATATAACTAATATACCTAATATTAATATTATAAGTGTTAAAACTCGGTTATTATACTAATACCTATCTGAGCGACATTAAGTACGCAATGTAAACTTTACAATTTAGTTTGAAACTTATAAGTTAGGTATTCAAAAGTGTTAAAACTCGGTTATTATACTAATACCTATATCGTCCCTCTTCTGACTAACTGTCGTATCTGACATTTTTGGCGAAATCGAGTTATGATCACTAATGTGTGTCTATATGTGCCCTGCATGTTCTCACTGAAGATCACACCTGTAACTGTTACCGTTATCCTGGAATAGCTTTCTGATTTGTTGTCGTATTTACGAATTATTCTAAATAAAATGTGTTGTAAATACTAATTCCTCAAAATTTCATCACAAAAATGATTCTAAGATATATAAGAATAGGTACAAATAAAATAATGTAATATACACTGTATCATATAACTAGGAAAGACGAAAATATGCACGACAAAACACAAAAAAACGCTCTCTTGAACAATTTACATTTAGGCAGATAAGAATGTTAGAAGAGGGACGATATGTGAGCGAAATTAAGTACGCAGTGTAAACTTTACAATTTAGTTTTAAACTTATAAGTAAGGTAGTCAAAACAGTTATTTACGAATTGATTTGATTAAGACTTCATTTGAAATTCACTACCATGAATGTAATAAGGTGTATTAGTTGCATTAGTTGAATGATGTGTGCTTATAGAACCAAAAAGCTCCAGATCAATAGTATATAAACCACACACAATAAACATGCAGGCTGACCTCTTTCTCTGACAATAAAAATAAGACATTTATGGTGGGTGGCATTCCCCATCCTGGACTGGATGGGCGACGAGGACTGGGCAATAAACAATTGAGGCTATCAGCGCAAAAGTGGTATAACCCTTAATTTTTGTGAGTTATGGTTCTGGTGTAAAATACATTTCTTACATTATGAACTTTCAATGTAAAAGTGAAGCAAGCTACATTTAATAATAAATAAATCGATTCAAATAATATTTAAAAAAAAAAATCGTAAAAGTTTAACCAGATTTTAATTCATCATTACCTCCTGAAGTAGTCTGGGGTTACAGTACTTTTGCACTGAGAGCCTCAATAATTGATGTGGCAGCAAAATACATGGGTATATTCGTAACGTAACAGATGCAGTATTGAGAGTCTTTCTTTTATGCAATCATTAACGTAGGGAATTATAACAAAAATGAGAAATTGCTGAAAATTACGTGTTGTAGTAGATAAACCTTACTGCTAGTTTAGGTAACATAAATAACAATATGTCAATTCCATTTGTTTTTTAATGTTCGCAACTTGTAAAAAATTAAACAAATATAACATGTAGGTACGTCATATACAAATTTCATGTCATATAACAATAAATCGTATTATTTACATGGATGTATGTAGGTACTCTATTTAGGTCCATGATTATTTAATACATCAAAATAATTCTAAAACATTCAAATTTACACATATTTTATGTTATGCAATAATCAAGAATAAAAGTACGTACTCGTATTTACGTATACTCGATAAAAATTGAATTCGGATTTAAAATAGAAATAGTTTGCTAATGGTATCATAATTAAATAAGTTACCTATCTCGTTGTTTATTTTCTCGAAAAAATTTGACACTTTCCGAAAAATTATTCGGTCCCCTTTTCATCGGTAGACACATTTTATATTTTTTTTACACTAGATTTGGATTTATGGATTTAAATTTATGGATTTATCATGGATTTAAAACTTGTTTTTATAATATGATCAAATAAACACACTTTTCTGAAAAAAAAAATCATAAATAATATTCACAATTTTTTCTTAATATGATGTGATTTTTGTGTGAAAATATTTCATATTGAAAACTCAAAATTAAAACAGTTAAAAACGTTTATATATTTTTTCTCATTTATCTTCTCTTTGTGCTATATCTGCCACATTGTTTCTCCAACGTTAACGGTGACTCTTGCAGAGGTCCCCCTGATCTGCACTAGCCGGAAGAGTTCTTTCACACGTCCAACCTCACTTCTGTACATTATTTTACATTATTTATAATAACTGATCAACAGTTAAGTCCCCGTAATATTAAAATATCAATCATGTATATTGAAACACGATACTTAAAGTTCTAAAAGTAGAAATGAACAGGAATCTCTTGAAGAAGTGCCTTGGCGCAGTGGTCCAACCAGAACAAAAGGAAATAAATGTATGTTGGTATGTAGTATTGACTGTGAACCAAGAAATTTACAATAACAAGTGTTAATTATAATACGTAATATTACGAGTATTTACGTAATCGGAAAATAATACTTTCCATAATAATGTAAATATTTAATTCGGTAAATACCTAGAGCTTTTCATTCACGGCTGGTTTTATCGAAGTAAAGCTTAACGATAATAATAATAATAAAATATAAATTCAACGTCTTGCTGTACTCCTGTACCTAAATTATTCTAACTAAACTAATAATGAATGATGATACACAGACGAGGTTAAATATAGAAAGGTCAAGGCCTGTCATTATCGATAAAACAATGAGTTTTACAATATAAATTTCCTTTTTGCTCTTGTTTTCTCTTCATACTATTTTTATGGGAAAATCGTACATATTATTTTAATAAATATATTTTTCACTTATTTTAGAGGCATTAACTATGTAACAATTACTATGTTTATTTGTTACATTAATAGAACTTACAAAGATCTATCTTTGTAAGTCAGTCTTGAAAAGCTCGTCAATGGTGCAAGTGCACTGAAATCGCGATAGCGTAATTTAAATTAATATAACAAATAAACATAGTAATTCAAGTTTAAATATTTTATTTAAAAATATATTTTTATTTTGCTATTTGCTATCATAATAAAAATATACATTTTAAAAAGAAAGACACGTTTCGAAATTAAACAATGATGCTAGTATGTGTAATGAGTACGTGAATTATAAATTCACTCGATCATTCATTCAAGGAATTACAGAAAAGGATTTTGTTGTCGCTTTTTTCTTGCATACCTTATTGGTTATTAAATATTGGTATTATGGTAAATATGGTAAATATGGATATTAAATAAAAACTAACAATCAAAGAAGTGCCTAGTGACTAACTAGTAAAACCAAAGAGTTCAAATAAAAAAATGCTAAATTTCTATCAACGCCTCTTTTACCCTTGAAAGATTGTGTAAGCGTAAATTTTCCCAGAATTACAAAACTTATTTAATACTTTGCAGACATTTCATTGTAGACACATAATAAAATCACCATGTATCCTTTCAGGTCTATGTGTTAGTTTACATTATGTGTTAGGATTTCAAAAGTAAATGTGTCTCTGTAATTTATGGAAGAGGATAACCTTATTATTTATACATGCTTCTTTTTACAGTGTTAACACGATGTAGTCCTTAGAACACAATAATAATATATTATTATTATTTCTAGAACTTTTATTAAAATAATCGTGTTTCTATAAGTATATAAAAATAACTGAATAAATGAAATGAATTACCACTATAAAATAAATTTTCATTCACAGTATGCCACATTTTTCTATGAAATGTTTTCATCAAAGTTGTGTTGACTTGGTTCTACGTTGAAAGATGTCGTTTAAAGTTTAATAATAATTTTGTTAACCACATAATACGCTTCCGATGAACATTCTTTTCTGAAACTTATAATAACATTTTCTATTGACTGTCGATCATAATATTCAATTAGCAAATTTTGTTTAATCTTACCAAAAATAAATAACTGTAAACCGTAAGGTAATTGGCAAACATTCAGAAAAATTATACTTTTCTCAAACAAATAATCAGTTAATTATGTAGTAGAAGTAGATATATATTTTTTTCAAATTTACGTCAAACATTTAAGGCTTAGTTATGATTGTTTTAATATGCAAACACGTAATTTCAGTATACAATTTCTTAAATTTTGTGTTGCCATGCTGTGGTTCATGAAATTTATTTAGTGTCCTTCGCGCCTCTTCCTGATCATAAATTTACACGGGCTATGTTGGTGTTTTACATTATATAAAAAAAAGTAATAGAAACATCAGAAAACAAAAGGCCGACTTCGCCAAACAATGTTGTAAACGAAGACACAAAGAATTTATCAAATTACATTATGTTGGGGGATATTAAATATAAAAGCTGAAAATATCGGTGAAACCAGATCTTTAACGAGTCCCACTGAGCTAAAAGTGAACTCAAAGCTATCTGAAATGGAGTAATACTAATGGATAAAAGAAGACAGATGTTTTTTTTTAAGAAATTAAAATACCTATTTCTTAATGGAGGGGTTCAGACAAACCGAACAGAAAAATGTTTTCCGTTTATTTTCTACAACATTGTCTTTTTTCTTCGTGAAGTCTTGGAACATACTTATCCTTAATATGATTCAAACAATCGTTGCTTTATCCGAAGGTGTTTGCGATAAATTCGGATTCATCATAATCCTAGATTCACATTTCAATAATATTTCAGATATTTTATTTACATTAACTACTGTACCATCACGGTAAATTCCATACGTAGGGTAGCCAGCAGCTCAGCTGCATGTAATAAACAAGCAAGCTGTCCACTTCGTGCTAACAAAAACAAAGAGATTCAGGATGGGTGGCAAATACCCATTGCTAAAATAAAGACGAAAAATATCTTCATTTTCTCAAATACCTGATTTTTACAGGTTTATTCACTGTCCTGGGCCCCTAGTCAAAACACATTAAAGCGTTACGTTTTCGTTTCGTTTTCGTTCAAACAAGACGAGGTTGCGAGAACGCATCAATTTTCGTAGATAAATTACACAAGTAGCTACGAAAATTGACGCGTTCTCGCAACGTCGTCCGCGTTTGAACGAAAACGAAACGAAAACGTAACGCTTAAATGTGTTTGCCCTACCTTTTTTTGGCCTACTGTTTTAAAAGTTATTGCCAATAGGTTTGAAATATTTAAAAGGTGAGCAAATATATATTTATTATAGTGGCAAAAAGGCTGTGATACTGATCAATCTAAACTGAGTGATAATAAGCAGCTAAATGTTCGCCATTAATTCACCGTGATTTTACATTTTATAATTTCAGGAGTCAGACTAAATAATAATGCATATTTTCGGCTGTTCTAGAATAACACAGTTTCATCGAAGTAATTTCAATCAAATACAATACACTTGAATCGTATCATAATATGTGCATTATTTATTTTTCGAGTCAACTTATAAATTGCTTCAGGAAAAATATTAGTAAATAATATATTTCAGAATCAAATATCGAAACGTGCACATGGCTTTTTGGATAAAATAATACTTTACTATATAAACCAGCCAATGTACATGAAAATGTATTTATTTTATAATTCAAACTTTTAGATTGATAAAATCCACATGTATCGCAATAAACAAGTTGAATCTTTTATACAATTTTTATATAAAACTTTTACTTTCGTTATCGGATCCAGATGTTTATTTTTCCAAGGAATTTCGTTTCGGTTTTTCTGACAAATTGCCAAGAGAATTTGGATATTTCAACTTCGACCTTAACCTCAAGAATTTACACAATAAAGCTTTAAAAGTTACAATTATTCATACTTAATACATACATACAAATCCCACTTCTTTACTCTTTCTAACCCGACATTAAGCCCCCCAAACAACAACTAAGTAATTAAAGATTTATAACTTATTATTCCATGACATGATTTAAATCATTTTTAGATTATAAAAAATCTCATACCTAATAATTATTTTTTATTCCGTTAGTTAATAAAAAAACGTGAATTATTTATGACGTATTTTATGCCACTTCAAGTATTTTAATTACAAGTACCTTCAAATATATGGACCTCATTAAAAAAATATAATTTTATGTTTACATAATATAAAATTAAATAGGTTTCCATATACAAGTTGATATTTTCCCCCTGCAGGAATAACTGAATAGTTAGAAAATTAAATCATTTATCAGAACCCCGTTTATAATAATATTATTCTAATTGCTTGTCTGTGTATTTATTGAAAAAAAAAAAAAATTTCTTTGTATACATGCGTTGTATGTATACAGAGTTTTGACATGTAAAAGGCTTAGGCCGTAAATATCTGTAAATAAATAAATATATTACTTTTAAATACATAGATCTATCAAGATTTTTTTATTAATCTGCACTTTAAATGGTTATTAATGATATTAATTTACTCTAAACTTATACAAAAATGTATTATTGACTATTGCGTCTGTTTGTGTTTGTTGTTTGATATAATGTTGGATTAACATGTAAAAGGCTCATGCCGTGTATTGATGTAAATAAATAAATAAATATAAAAGTGCAGTGTAAAGGCCAAACCACTTCAAACAATGTGAAGCATACAAATGAGTTACTATTTTTACCTAATATTTACTGCAAGTTCCCTTATTCACTACATGACACAATTAAAATTTGTTCACGAACCTTATTATTAATTATTTTACTAACCCTAAATTTAATAATGTATTTGAAGCTTTATTTAATAAGAAAAAGTTGGTATTAAATCAATTGTATTATATATAATAAAATAATGTCAATTAACATATAGCGATAAAAAGGTATCATTAAAGGATCCTATAAAATATAATTAGTAGGTACATTAACGATTTTATAACACATTAAATAATATTAAGATCCTTATCTAAATGTTGCTGATTGCAACTTAATAGTGCCCTAGTTATATCAACTTAAATTTACAACGCAAATATGAATTAAATATCTATATTTTAAAAGTAAGAGAGGAGGGAACTTTGTTTTGAAATCACTGACTTTGTAATTTATAGGATTTTTTTTACTTGTACTGCCGAGAGAAACGTTAAAGGGCGAAAAATATAATGTCTTTTTTTAAAAGAAAATTTAAATAATAATTTTATTTCTTCTTCCGCGTCGGTTTAATCAAAGATGAGGATCGTGACCTGTTAATCTTTTTATCTCTATTACATGATAAATCATAGTTCTCATGTCCTCAGGATGTTCTTTATGCTTCAAACACTTTTGAACCAGTAACAGACTTAATTTGGACCTAATCTCTCCGTGCCTCCCTTCAGTCTTACCACCGGTCCAAAAAACTGGAGTATAGATACGTCTCAAACCGATGGACGAGAGTCGGACTTAATCTCTTGGCGGATAGAAGTGTTTGTACTCTGTGCTGTCCGTGGAATTCACAGCATACGTCTCCAGCGCCATATCTCAAACGCATCAATCGTAATGCGTGATAAACCAACGCAAATTGAACCTAGCTTTTATTGTTTTTTTTTATTTTGTGTTGTCATTTAGAAGATTTTTTGTTGCCTTACTGCGATATACTTGTAATGTCAATTAGTTTCTTGCAATATATTTTTTAATAAACAAAGATGTTGAAAAATAATAGTAGATAACTACTTATTTTCTACCTTTAAGCAATTTTTGAAAGAGGACAAAAGCTCGTTGATTCAGAACGTAATTTGATATTGTGAATTAGTCTCTTGGGACTTAAATCTTCCAAAACTTAACGGACTACGAAACGAAGAAGAAACGTGATGAGATATAAAATGACATAATAAAAAGATGTTTGTAGTTCGTCGAAAACTATTTTTAAATTCAGTATCAAAATAATAATAATTTCCATTTCAACATATATAATATAAAAGCTGTACGTAAATGTTCACAAATCAATCGATATTATTAAATGTATAGGGAAGTAATAAACGTTCAATTTCCTTTCCTCTTTCCTTTAATTTACGTTATTGCATCAATCGGTTGATGAGTTTTGAGATATTACTACTCACAAATGTATTTAAACAAGTACAAATCAATATATTATTACAAATATTTCAATATTTGAAATACCTGAATATTTGTCATTAATTTTTTTTAACGAGGAAGCAACGAGGAATAATGTTAAAAAAATGGACTAACAAAAAAACATTGTGATTTATATAATATTTTATTGTATTATGCATACATTAATCATTCATAGGAAATTCTAAAACAAACAGAAAAGAGCAGAAGACTTATTCCGTTCAGAAAGTTGCACGTAAATAATTGTAACACCATAACAATTATTTTACATGTAACACCATAGTAAAATAATTGTTTAGAATTTGATAATCTGACACAGTTCCTATTTAACTCAATAATGGTATCAAACATAAGCAAAGAGATGACCAATATTACTGATAATTTGTTTCGAAATAGATTGCGATTGGAAACTTAATTAATCGGCTCTGTATTTGATCGGACATCACAAGTATGCTATTTATATTGACTCAAGTGATAAACCATAAGTTACTTATTAAACTCCAGTTAGGTAATAAAATAAAAAGTTTGTACATGTAAGTATGATTTGATAGGTTCATTCCAATTAACTAGTATTAACTAAGAACTTAATAATGTTTGTTTTTGTCCTACAAACTTTAAACGTAATGGATTCAAGTGAATAATATTTATTCAGAAATAAGCTACATTTAAAGAGCTAATTGCTTTAAGTTAATTCGCAGTAAAAATAATTCTAAGTAGCTCTTCTAAACAATATTTTACTTTATCAGAACCTTCTTTGAGGTGCAGTGCGGCACGTGGAAGATGTTCGTGATATAAATTAAGAACTCAACTAGAAAATACGTATAGAATAATACTGTTAAGATAAGAATATAACTTAATGTATTTTTTTCCAAAAACACGGTGTCATTTCTCAAACACATTGATGCACATTATTTAGATTTTTTTCAGAATCATCAATCGAATTTCTTTTTTTAATACTGGTAGTCGTTCATGCACATTTTTCCGCGTTCTGGAATTGATAAAAACCAACCTGTTTCTGGTCCAAATAAGGACCTTTTAGTTTATCTATCTAAGCCATCACGCTTTTACCCACAAGGGTTTTTAAACTTACAGCAAGTAATTAGCATACAAGTCATGTGTACTGTATGTGCTGTAAATTAACAGGTGGTGTGCTCCATAGCCAAATTGAAAATATTATTAAATGTTTTATTAGTGGAAATTGCGAATATCTTTCTAATATATTTATTTATTCATTCTTTACTGTACATTAATCACAATACACTCAATTACATATTATATATAGAAAAATTCATTCGATTAAGATGTAATCAATTTATAAGAGACGAGTATATCGCGGAGGCGCGATCTCTTCCAACTAACCCAAATATAACTATGATATGAAAACATACAGAAAAGAATAAGAAACGTAGGACTACTGAAATCTATATAAATTCACGATAGATCTTAATTGTTAGCAATGGAAAGAGTTTTAAATTTCTTTTATAACGAAATGTTTAAAGTATGTTGAAATAATGTAGACAATAAAAACTTTTATACACTAATAATATAAAATATAAAAAACACTGTTTTATACACATTCCAAGAAAAGTTATATCACAGCCTAGACCCTTATCTTGTCTCATAATAATATAATATTATCTTAAATTTTCACCATATTATTTAATTATATTTTCAACATTTATGATACGGGTATTTGTTATTATTTAAGATATTAGACACAGAAAATGTCTTGGAGGTAGACGACATAATGAATGTAATATATCAAAAACTATACAAATTCTTACGTAGGTATAAACGTATGTTTATTAATATAGTGCGTGTAATGGAAATAATAATAATATATTGTTATTATGTGTTGGAGACTTATTGTTATTATTATCATTCCACGTACATTAAACATTACATAATATATTATGTTATATATAAAACCATTATCGTTCTTTTATACCCTTTCAATGAAATATTGTGAAAGTGTATGTATGAGGCGGAACTGAATGTTAATGTGAGATAGGGTGGTACTTAATTGTTTCGTAAATTCATTAAATAAAGCCATACAAGTAATATATTGTAAATGAGTTTAACTGATTCATATTGGTACCTTGTAAACATTAATTTTACTTGCAACATATTCCAATCCCAACATGGATAATATGAAACATACGTCTCAGGCGACCCTCGTATACAATGCACATTTTTATGACAATGATAATAAAAGTTAAAAATGTGGTCTATATCCAAAACTTGAAATTTTGACAACTTACTAACAATAACATATAAATGACGTTATTATTCCCCATACTTGTTTAAAATGCGTTTAGCATAATTAAATAGACTCGTTTGGATGAATGATGTATTATTTATTATCGTATTATTATTAGGTTACAATATAAAACATCTCTCACAATAAAGAGCCAACAAACTCCACACCATCTGCGTTCATTAATTTTATTATTTTTATTGACAATCAATATCAATCAAGACCAATAACAACACTAGTGATGGTGAAAGAGTAATAACATACAAACATACATACTGTTCAACTTCATGTATTTATACACAGTTAGTACCTACATATAAATCAAATTCATTCATATTGAAATATATTTTCCACTACAGCAAAGAAGATTACTTGTGGCTTGCTCCTTCGAGATATCAGCAAAGATTGAGAGTCTCACTTGTGTCTGAAAGTTTTCAAAAATCTTGTAAAAGCTACTACTACTACTACACCGTCACGATAGCCAGCAGACCAGCTGCATGTAATAAACATGCAAGCCGTCTTCTTTGTACCAACAAAAAAATTAAGATATTCAAGATGGGTGACAAACCTCATCGCTGAATGTAAAATGTCTTTATTTTATCGAACACCTGCCTTTTACAACACACTCGTAAACTTGCGGACAAGAGTGAGAGACCAATTCTTTGCTGGGTGCAACATGGTTTATTTCTCATCCATTCAATTTGACTCGTGAGTCTTGTAAGACAGACATGGACTTTTCCCTTTATTAAGTTTAAAAACAGTTATTTCTCTTGCAAAAGACAAATTTTCATAAAACATCACATCTGCAATTCAGCAATATATTGCAACCCTAATTCGACTAACATTCTAACGATAATTAGTTGATGTTTTGTGATTTTCAAAGCGAAGAGTTTTATTATTTCAGAGCGCAGCTTAATGTTTAATAATGCAGAGTGTATAAAACAAATCGCTTATAAATTATCAAATAAAATAAAATAAATATTTATTATTTTTGTTTCGTGTTACTGTTGAGTAAGACTAACGCACGACCGGTTTCGCGGACTCCGAGTTCGCATCATCAGGTGCTGATCTATACTGATTAAAACAAAACAAATACAAAAGTTCGTTAGGGTTTACAGTGGGGGTTAAGAGTGGTCAGTTTCTTTTAGCAACCATAGTTTAAAATTATTACATACACACACATACCGACCAACTTTGACAGCACTGGAAGCAATAGAAATTAATAAAAATAATAACTCGACTAAAACAGCTATTAATAATAATAATCTTCCGAATTCATCTCCCTTACTACAACTATTCCCCATCTCATATTCCAAGAACTCCACGCCTGAAACCAACACGACCCCGCCTACCCCTACACCCCCACTGTAAACCCTAACGAACTTTTGTATTTGTTTTGTTTTAATTCAGTATAGATCAGCACCTGATGATGCGAACTCGGAGTCCGCGAAACCGGTCGTGCGTTAGTCTTACTCAACAGTAACACGAAACAAAAATAATAAATATTTATTTTATTTTATTTGATAATTTAAAATGAAGTGTTACAAAGTAAATGCCGATACAATTAATCAAATCGCTTATGTTTAATAGTATATCCAATATTTTTACTTTCAGCATTACATCTTACACGTGCAAAACAAGAAATCTGAGACAAACGAAGCAACATTGCGTTCAATAATACGTTTGTTTTTCCTTCTGTTTTCTTCTTGATTCAAGCAACAAATACGAAGATGTGTGATGACGGATTGAGAAATGAATAAATTTTTCGAATGAATGAATACGAGAAAAAATAGCAGTATTTTTTCATAAAATTACATTTTTGTGAATAGAAATCCAAAAGACTTAAGGTAAATAACGTGTAACGAAGAGCCACAGAGGCTTAGGTACATTTACTATATATTTTTTCATAGAAATATTCGAATAAAATTATGTTTTTTTAGTTATTCTTCTCCTTCATGTGCTGTGTCAGTTTTGACCATCACTTTGTACATAATGTTTCCCTATCTTGGGCAATCCAAAACAGCCAACTGCTTTAATCCTATCAAATAAAATATTTGTTGACATTACAACTTTTTTTATATTACTTACATGATACGAGTGTTTCCTCTTTTTTCATGTCGACAAGTGTATCACATAAAATAAGCACTAGATGATATACCTTTTCTTAATCGTTATACATTTAATTTGATTGCATATTATCTTGATAACTGGCTTTCCATATAACTAGAATTCTTGAAGTATCAAAAAATTCATAGATGGCTTCGTGTAGAGAGACATTTTTTTTCATTAGTTTTCTTTGACTTTGGCAATGATTTTTGCAACGGCTTTCCTGTCTTGAGTTATTCAGAAATCTCCTTCCACTAGCCTCCTTTCGTCCGGTATCTCACATTTCATAGACATGAACTATGTCTTCACCAGGACCATGTCGTTCTTCAATATAAATAATTCGACTATAATCCCAGGATAATGACTTAAGTATAATAAAGTACGAAGACATTTAGTAGGTACGTTAAAATTCAATCTCTTTGAGAGTATAAAATTTAATGTATGTAATTTAATGATAGGTAATTATTTTAAAGACGAGTATCGTTTCATTGTTCCTGCACGTCGTTGTCCTAAATACCAACTCATGTGTTGTATAATAATAATAAATTTTGTATTGTCTTCTCTCAGTGAACCCAACAATACTCGTTATAATAATAATAACTCACGAAAAACCCACCTAATAAAATATTTACATCGTCTCGTAAAATATTCACAAGGAAGAAAATCACAAAGTTTTCTTTTATATAAATAAACGATAAAAAGAGAAAAGCTTTGATATACGAGTAGGTTCGATGTATTATATTATCTTCGATACATTTGATGATCATGTTGGCAATATATATTTACCTAAATAGTTCGTGTTATAAATCACGGTCATAATGTTACACCTTTTTCATTTGCTCTGAAACACTTCTATAGGGAACATAAGGCAGACACAAGCCTTCTCCATCAAGAAAATTTTGGTCACAATTAATGTTACATGTATATTATGTACCTACTCTCTGCGAATTTCATTGAAAGGAGCTTCAGAACTGCCTCGAACAGATTACCAGCGGACCTGAGACAGAACCACTTGAGATGATGACGGATTATTAAACGGCGCCATATATAAATTGTCCTCATTACAATTTTATTATTTATTATGAAGTATTGCTTGTAGACATATTATTTCGTAAGTCGTGTTAGTAAGTATACATATAATATAATTTTTATTGTAAATAATATTGTAGATGTAATAAATAATGAATAGAAAAATAACAAAATCAGAATAATGTCAATATATCCAAAGCGTTCCAACAATAATATGTTACAAGTTAATATCTATATGCCCTTCTTATTCTAGTAGATCGCTCCCGCTTTGAATAAGGTTGTTCCCAGTTATTATTCAACTCTCCTATTTCCTAAAATAAAAGTAAAAATGACGATCACTTAGCAGCTCTTACTAAAGATAAAATATATATTTCTCCATTTTGGATTAGTTGGAATATATCACACCTTTGCGATAAACTCGCCCTCTGTATATTGATTGTATTTTATTTGAATCCTTTTCTCTCTAAAACTGTTTGTAACCTGATCAATGTATAGTAAAGAATGAATTTTCTTCTTCAAGTGCCGCGTCAGTTCCCCCCGACGTCGGCTATCACCCTGGTGAAGGCTTCTCTGTCCTGTACTAGCCGGAATAGCTCTTACACCCTCTGGGCTCCGGTCCACTCTCGATTGTTACTTAACCCTCAATTTTTCCCTTCAAAATGAGTTGGAGTAAACCTTGCCTTTGAGTCACGAGGTGCCGGGTTCGATTCCCGGCCAGGGCAAAGTGAAGAATGACCTTTTTCATATTGTCCTGGGTTTGGGTGTTACATATATATGTGTGTAGTGCATTGTATATGTGTGTATCGTCGTGTTAGTACCCATAATACAAGATTCATCTTAATTTGGGACTAGCTCGATCTGTGTGAATTGTCTATGTATGTTATGTTATGTTATGTTATATTTCTTATTTCGAAGTATAAAAATGAATGAATATATAAATTCATACGTAGTGCTTTAAGGATTCGACTTCAAATGTATAATCAATTAAACCATTTTTCACTAGTCGTGTTTCATTTAATTGCACTAACCAGCAGGGTTACTCTTGACAAAACTAAACACGATCTTAATCTAGTCTTGATCTTGATCATACGACGCACGAAGGGACTATGGTCAAAAACACCGCGCTACCGCTAACGCGCGATCGTTTTACGTGTATTTTTGGCCAATAGTCACTTCGTGCGTCGTATGATCAAGATCAAGACTAGATTAAGATCGTGTTTAGTTTTGTCAAGAGTAGCCCTGCTGTGTGTGGTATAATATCCCATATTTTTTGACCTTTTATTTTGAAAACATGATAGGTACATATTATACTTAGATACCTAATACTTAAAATAGGGGATGATTTATAAGTTCATAATTAAATAATGAGATATAAATGACCATTATACGGTTAAATATTTTTCGGAGTTTTCAGAAACACACAAAATATAAAGTCACGTAAACCAAACTTCATGCCCAAAATAATAATGTCACATAATTTTCCATCTCAATTATAAAATAAAATATAATTTCGATATAAAATTCTATTGTATAAATGCACTAGTACTCTACATCACTATTATACCATAAACATGCAGATTGTTCTATCCATGCCAAAAAATAAGACCTAAGACCTTCAGGATAGGTGGCATGCACTACGGCTGATTTGTAGTTGTAAATTGTCTTATTTATTTTATTTATTTATTTATTTATTTGTTTACGGCTAATTAGCCTTTTACACAATATTTTTTTTTTTACATAGGTACAATATCATAACAAAACAAAACATAGGTTTATACGAAAGGTTTTAATTTTATGAACAACTGCCTTTTAAAAGACACTCGAAAACTTACTGAAATGCTTGGTATAAATACAACAAACATAATAAACATAATAGAGATCGCGCCTTTGCGATAAACTCGCCCTGTGTATATTGATTGTATTTAATTTTAATGTATACCTTTTATGTAATTATTTTTAATCAATGTACAGTAAAGAATGAATAAATAAATAAAGAAACAAAGCTAGCCAAATTTAAAGTTCACATGATTATACTAACACGTTTCAATATTGTAAATATAAACTCACAAATTTAGAAATATTTTCTTGCCACAAAAAATATGAATCTTGTTTTATAAGTTACATTTGACATCTTCATGATAATATGAAATTGATATTATGTATCAAACATTTGAAACATCAAGAATAATAATCATATCAAACTCAAAACGGAACGAGAAAATGTGTTCCAACAATCGTTATTTGTTTGAAACTCGGCGATGTGTAAAATGTCTTAGTAAATAATGACAAAGGTTTTCTACACATAACTGTCAAATTTGTATATCGTTACATAATATGATATTATTTAATAAATCATATAGACACAATATGATGCTAGGTATTTTATCAAATGTTGGTGTTGTTTTTTGCTGAAAATGTGATTTAATAATACACGTACTTGTTTGACAAATATTATATTTTAATTTGATGTCATTCAGATAATAATCATGAAATTGACTCTTCAATAATTATAATTAAAATACCTAATACATATTTTGATAAAATTTGGTAATTGTGATATTATTCACTCATAGAATGACTTGGAATAAAAATAAAGCTGCAACATAGGTACCTTATAATTGTTAAATATATATGTGATTATTTAGGATCTTACTCAAAGGCTGCAATATTACGTATATTACATCAATTTCCTTGTTTTTAGTCCGATAAAGGTGGCCACAAAAAACATGCATAATTATATTAATAGGTATAAGAATATATACATTATTTATTGTAAAACTCCATGTTTATATATGGAAGAAAACACAATTGGTTTAAGTTTTACTTTACAATTAATTAAATAGTGACCTGTTTTTGACTTACAATGTCAAAGTCAGAATGAGTTTTTAAGTCGAAACAGGTCATTATTTAAATAAATGTAAAGTAAAACTAAAACCAATTGTATGCTTGTATGAAGATGGATGCTTCCGATCTTGTTTCCATTGAACTGCAACAGATGTCTTTCCGGTTTGAAAGCACAGAAATTGTATGAAATCGTATAAAGCTTGATTTCAATAATGGAAAAATATTGAGTTGTAACATATATACAACTTTCAAAAGTTTCAAGTCATGTGATAAGCATGACACAGAGGAATTGGGAATGTTACCTAGGTTTAAAGAGTACTCTTAACCAAGCCTAAGTCGATTCATAAGCGTCGAAACTCTGTGTTGTGCACTCCTTAAGGAAGTTCACATATGTATGTGTATCATATACAACATACCTACCTAGTTAATACCTATTCAAATAGGTTGACTAATGGATGAGTGTGATCAATTGGAATGATTAATCTGGAGTATGTAGTTTAAAATATGTTTGAAAACCAATTGTGTTTTCTTCCATGTATAAAATATACATTACAATGTACAAACAAAGCTAAATACTGGTTCCATTACATGCATAAACTTCCACAAAAACAATAAGGAGTATATTTTAAGAACTTATATTTTCGTTTGATATACGACATTCTGAGTATTTTGGGACTTACATTACTTCGTATGAATAAAGAGATAAATCAAAACGCCGTTTGAATTTTTACTAGGTATAGTTTCATACATTTAACAAGAGAGCTATTGCGTATTTTTTGTCGAGTTCTACCGTATTCCAGTGTTCTTTATATACCTACATTTTATATAATATTATACACTTTTATTCAGAAATATCTTTATTATTAAAATATGTTCCTTTCTACTGTATCATGCTTTTCACATTCATCACATTCATACAGTAGTACCACGCAAATTCAACCATAATAATGTGGTTTACCTAAATAATGCGAAGTCAACACATGTATGTACCAACTAGTAATACTATTATTTACCCATTTCTCTATGAAAATTATAATCACACATTCTGCTGGACCAAACATCATATTTATATCTATGGATATGAGGAATGACCTTTTTCAAATTGTCCTGGGTCTGGGTGCTACATGTAAATGTGTTAAGTGCATTGTATATGTGTGTATCGTCGCGTTAGTACCCATAATACAAGGTTCATCTTAGTTTGGGACTAGCTCGATCTGTGTGAAATGTCTATGTATGTTATGTTATGTTATATTTTTTTACATTTACTTTGTTTATGTAATAAACAATGTTACATAAAAACTCAGTCACATTAATTAGATCAGAAGGCGAACATTTGACAAAGGCGTGGTTTCTTCCAAATAATTGGATTGTATGCCATAGCTGCAATAACATTTTTCAGCAGAAATTTTAGTAAATGTTATACAAACAGATCCAAGAATAATTGCAAACGCATAATAATTTTGAATCTTTATATCCATTCGTGAACTGTGAACTGTCCAAACGTTTTCATCAAATTAATATACCTATTATGTGCTTTACGTTAGTAAAAGTACTAAAATACTTATATAATTTGCCTTCATTAATTTGTTATGATGTGATAGATTTAGGAGGATATTTGCAAAGCATTAATTTCTATGGACTGCAATATCTATTTGATTTAAGGTACGAATTATTACAGAACGTTTCATTTATAGTTTGCAAACAGTTGTCGGGTTAAGCCACTTAATTTAGATTGGATTTACAAATTTATAATAATCCACATTTAGGATGACGAAATAATCATTATTGAACCAAATAGTTCAGATTCAAAAAGGTATCTGGATGAACCTTAGAATAATGTTGGAATAAAAATAACGATTGAATAACAAAATACTTAAATAAACAGAAAATCCCAGACTTATTTCTTTTTAAGGTGTTTTTGACGACTTAATTGTTTATTTTAACTTCCTACGGTTCTCCTGTTTAAATTTAATTTTACCAAACTAACTATAAATATAAATGAAACATATTCCAAATTTCATTATTATTGAACCAAGCCTAGAAATACAAAACATTTAATAGTAAAACTAAGAATAAACTAAACATATCTAAGTTCCAATGGTAATAATTATTTACCAGTCAAGTTTACAAAGCAAAATTTTGAATCGTTTTTGTATCGAAAAGTCCCTGAACTTCTGTGAGTACCTACGTATATAATATTTAACAAGACCCTTTAATTTAGGTGTGTGTTCTGTGTCTAATTTACAAACATGGAGTTGAATTAATTTATTGATATTATTTTAATACAGATACCGATAAATGTTTACTAATGTAAATTTCTATACCTGAATAAGCAAACATTACAGTATTCATGAACAACTAGTATCAAACACTAACAATAAACTCTATTCATTAAGATAATTGTATTATCTAGGCCTTCACGGTCTTCAGAACATTAATATATGATGACATAGAATTAATATATTGTCTGCATGATTCCGAGAAAAATATCTTTCATGATTATAGCTCGCGTATTGCCTTTTTTATTTAAAAAAAAAAACATTAATTTTATTCTTAAAATCACTCAAGTAAGATCATATGCTGAAGAAATATAGTTATCTTTCAGTCAAATAAAAAATACATTCTCATAACCAACACTATTTCTTTTCAAGAATATTTACTCGAATGTTGTGAGTACATAAAATCTACCCCACAACTCCTATGGAATAATTTGTTGAGTCAGATATTTGTCTTCTAAATGCTAACATAATTGCTCCATAAATTGTTATTCGCCCAAAGCGGAACATCTTTCGTTTTATCAAAATGATGATAGGTATGTAAGTACTAACATAATATATTATTTATAACACAATTATAAGGGAAACAAAATCATTTTCACTGGTTTCTGATATCATTTTACTTGTGGTATTTGCCTTAGAATTATTAATGTAAGCAATCTGTCAGGAAGAAGGAGTCAAGACTGAAAACTGATAATTATTTGCTGTAATTTATCTCAAGTCTTTTCTTTGACTTAAACAGAATGACATAATTAAAAATTAAATAATAAGCGTTAGGCACAATTGCATTTCAAAACCATCCATAGGCATTCAACCATGTGACATGCATATAGATAATTAAACAGAAAAAATTACTCACGCTTTGTGTAATTGTGTATTAGCTTACTAAAATTAATACATAATGAACTTAAGCGTAATAATTTGCGAACATTATTTTGCAGAAGTCTATTTTAAAGCTAATTAACATTCGTAAAGTCTCTCTCAGTTATTCATTTAAATCATAGTACTTAGCTCAATTCCATAATATATAATATACATACATACATACATCTTCTTCCCCTTGTCCTAGTTGGGTCGGGGGCCCATTGCGCCTAGGTACTTCCTCCAGAGATCCCTGTCCACTGCTGCTTCCAGGACCTCTGGCCACTCCAAACCAAGCCTTTCAACACACAAGTTTGACACCTGCTCTTGCCAGCTTCTTCTAGGACGGCCTACCGGTCTTCTGCCCTCTCCCACAGCCTCCAAAGATCTAAGTGGTAGTCTGTCTTCTGGCATGCGGAGAACGTGACCCAGCCATCGCAACTGCGACCTCTCTATATGCCGGAGTACTGGTTCTACCTTGAGAGCCTCACGAACATACGTATTCCTTATACGGTCTCTCAATGACACACCAGCCACTCCCCTGAGGAACCGCATTTCTGCTGCCTGTAACCTTGATCTCACGTTCTCTGTGAGCATCCAAATCTGGTGTCCATATGTGAGGATAGGGCGGTATATTGTCTTAAATATGGCCATTTTCGTCCGTTGGGTCAGCTCGGATTTACGTATTATCGGGTTTTTAAGTAATATATAATATAGTTTAACAAATTTATTCCTTGGCTGAATTGCGTTTCATAATTTAGTTTAATATTATCTCAACTGAGAATTTATGATTTCCGCTGTAGTTTCCATTCGAAACTGTGCAATAAAAATATAAATATAATATCTACATTAATATAACGAAAACATTTTGATATTTCTATTGGTAATAGTTGCTGATAATTAAAATTAATCGTTTATTCTAGTGTACGTGATAGTAATGTTAAAATTAATAATTAAAAATGTTAATATTAACCTTTTACAAAAGTTAATACTATCATATTGTTTTAATGTTACGGAGCTTGAAATTTGCTCTAAAATCGTTTAAAAAGAATTGGAGCTTAGATACTCTCAGCATGGAATAAAATTAATATGGAAATAAACAATATACAGCGAACAAAACAATATTTAAACAGTCCTACTTAAATACAGTAAAAATTTCAAATACTTATTTTGCATATTGGAGTTCTTATTCATCTTATTCCAAAGGGAAATATATACCTTTTTCAAAAGTATCTTAACGTTATTCCATAGAGTAAAATATATATCAGATTCGATCGATACCACACGATCAGATAGAAGGTAAATATGAATTACACGAGGAGTTGACATGTTCATATTCGATTATTAATGTGGTTCAATACCAGGTGCCGGCAAACTCCCCTTTCACGACACAAGCTTTTAGTAGCTTACTGTGAAAGGTGTATAAGGTTGTATTTGGGTTTATAATAAACAAAACCCAGATATATCTTTTGAATTTAAAAAAAAAATTAAAACCTATAATGTTTTCAATAGCCCTATCCAAAGCATTGGACTAAAATATTGGATTATTTAAGATGAAACATCTCCTTATCTTGAATACACTACAAATAGTCTCCCCGATAACCAGTTGTAGAGTAATTTATTTATTTATTTATTTTATATTTACTCCAGACTTGAAGGTGGAGTTTGCAAACCTCTCAAGTCCATATCATAATACATACAATATAATACAAATGATAAAAAATAATACATATTAGAGTAGAAATAAATAGAAAGAAGATCATAGATTCAAACACAACAGCAACAATCAATCAGCAGTAATCACTGGTCAATCTTCAATAAGGTCAAGAAACTGTAATTGGCATTTCGAATCCTTTTTATTTGTTGTCCATTCTCTTATTTTGACAATATTATTATTGTAGCTCGTTTTCATCTGTTATTGGTAGCTTTATCAGTAACTTCTTTCTAAATTAAGTTTTAATGTTCCTGTCCCTAACTGATAGGTTACAAAAATAAAGTAGTCCAGTCTATAAAAAAAAGAAATCAACCTTGCATGGAGTATATTTTCGTAAAATGTTAGACCATTTTCCATTGTAGTAAGTTATTTTTACTAAAACGTTGGCAAACACAAAAGAAAATAAAAAAAGATATTTAATAGTCATCAGCACTTTAAAGAGAAGGTGTAGTCGTTAAGCGTCTGAGTTAACAATGGGTAAACGACATTACCTAATCTACGTACAAATATTATCTTCAACTTTTATGTTTATTTCAGAATACAGAAACTAAAAGTAATTCTATGTTAGCAGCATGTAACACAAATATTTATAATGTACTTCATCTCTTATAATATTAACTTAACCAACAATTATTATATCCTGAAAACTAATCAAGCTTTTAAAATTGAAATTCTTTTCTTCCCAGTCTTTATAATTCTAAATTATCCACGGGCTAATGGTTTTCCAGTTTATTTTTATACCCTAAACACATAGCAAGAAGATTGTTTAGAAAAAAAGGTGCGCTGTTTTCCATAATGGAGCAATCGAAATTTAATCAAATTACATCTTGTGGTTATAAAGTAATGAAGGTTTCTATTACACAGAAAATGTCAGACATTTAAATACATTTTTAGTAGAAAACTAAGCTTCTACTTTTTAAATAAAAGTTTACTTAATATCTCTCTATGAAACTTTCAAGGTCGTATTAAAAGTAATGAAAAGAACAATATTCAAAACAATTAAAAAGAATGACACATTGCTGATAAGCAAATAATTGACTATAGAGTAGATAAAAATTTGAGCAAATCATTAATCTGTATTTGTAAGGTTCTATATTTACCTACTTCATTATGAGTTACTTAATAACTATACCCTATACGATATCTTCTAAGGGACAAAATAACTCAAGAAAATATTGTTGTCCCTAAAAAATATTCATTAACATAACAGTTTAACATAACGTAACATAACATGTATAGACAATTTACACAAATCGAGCTTGTCCCAAACTTAGATATGAATCTTGTATTATGGGAACTAACATTTCAATATAATAATGCAAGCGTGATTATGCATGTGTGTGTAAGATTTCTCACCATAACATAATCAGACAGAGTCGTTAGTACATAAGAAATAGTAGGATAACAAGGTTTTCTTATTATGACTTTATTACTACAGTTAGTGTAGAATGCTAAAACGATAAACCTGGTGATAAAATGGGGGCCAATATACTACTTCTGTGGTGTGAAAATATAGAAATTACGGAAATATAGGGGTGTGGTAGCCATTTTATTAAGTGTGAAATATGAAGCCAGTGAACACTAGTTTGGAGACCATTTTGACATAATACAATCTTGTGATGAAAGTATAATTATTATTTTAGATAAAGTAAATAAAATCATTTATTTTATTTTCAATTATAAAAAACCGATAGTTTTACTTCTTCAGTTCCAGGAGATGAATGGATCGCTCACAACAAGCTTTCGAGTGTCCTGTTAAATGCTAGTCTCCGTAAATAACACACGTGAAACGATTGAATTTATTGAGTTCAGCGATAAGCTATTCCACCCATCCTGTACGACTCGTCTTTAAGGGGCTAGAATCGATTGAGCAGGTATTCGAAATAAAGAGCAGATATTCGAAATAAATAAAGACAATTTACTATTTAAATTCAACGATGAGATTTGCCACCCATCCTGAATGTCGTTATTTTCTAATTCGCTGTGTCGGTGTTTAGGTAGTAGAATTTCATAATGAAATGGAAAACCAAAGTTTTTTCCTGCTACATTGATTTTTATTGAGAGAGACGTGTTTCATCTTTTAAGGCAAACTCCCCTTTCACGGCACAAGTTTTTAACTTAGTGTGAAAGTTGTATAAGGTTGTATTTGGGTTTATAACAAACCCAGATATATCTTTTTTTTTTTAAATAAATTATATTGTCAACCAACATGTCAACGGATTGATAATTTCCTTAAAAGACGACTCATTTAATAAAAATCAATATTGGTAGAAAAAACATTTGTTTTTATTTCATCAATTTTTTTTGTTGGCACGTAAGACAACTTACATGTTAATCGCAACCAGCTAGTCTGCTGGCTACCCCGCTTAAGAAAAATGTGATAGTAGGTATGGTAGATGTTATATGGGTACTATACCCGTTTTATGATATATATTTTCCGATATTGTATTTCGATAGCCACACATTGTATTGAGTAAAGTAAACTACATGTCCAATATATCGTAACGAAAATGTTTTATTCGAGGACACGATTTTTTGTACACTATTCCCAAGATAATTTCTAATAAATTAAACCGTATTCCTGTCGGCTGGAAAACATACATTTTGACTTTTATTTCCTTAATTTTTTACCGTATTTTTTTACATCTCAATTGCATATAAAAAATGGCAAACTATACTTTACTATTAACGGCACATCCTACAAATGAGGTAACATGCAAGTTGTCCTTATGGTGACAATGAAAAAGAAGATATTCAGTATGATGATATACCTCATTGCTGATGTATCTGGGTGTTTGTTTTAAAACCTTATACAACTTTTATAGTAAGCTAAAAGCTTGTGTCGTGAAACAGGAGTTTGCCGGTATCTGGGATTGAACCGCGCGCCTCATGTGCATGAGGCAGAGACTCTACCAGACTACCGACGAACTATTATGTAGATTAAAGGTGTAAATTAATGTCTTGTTCGTAGTGTTTTACGAACATTTGCCTTTAACAAGATACTAGAAAATTTATAGAATAAATGACAAACCTATTCTATTCCGGGGATTCAACTGTAAAAAAAAATTAAAATGTGCTGAAATTACTGAAAACTATTTCAAAATTTCAAAATGTAGGAATCATAAAAGTCAACAGCCTCCCTCGTCGAATCAAATATAATCCCTAAACAAGTGGAGCGTTGAGGAATTTACTACAAAAATGCTGCTTTTGGGTTGAGAATAAATTTTGTTTGAAGTTTAATTTTATGTCAGTTTTATGAATTATTTTTGCTATTTTATTTAAGACGAGTGCCATTTTTTAATGTTTGTCGTTCATACTAACGCTCATGGTGTGAGATACAAAAAAACTTAATTAAACTGAAACTAAAAATATCAACCATTTTATTGAAACGAAATACCTATGTAAAAATACCATATCTTTTCTTTTAGGCATGCAACCATGTGTGTTATAAAGTTCCATCATATATATGAGGAACATCTTCAACATTTTTTGTTCTACAGATCTAGCTTTTGTTTTCGCAGGGAGCGTGAGCATGAGAAATTTGGATTTACATAGAGTTTTGCACTAGCACAAAATTAATTAGAATGGAATCACTTTGTCGTCATTAACTTCTCACCAGCAGCGCCGTTCCATTTTCAAACCAATCTGACATTTTACCGACATTGGTTTTGCAACTAAAATTACCATTGTGATATTATTATGACATCATGGCATATGCATTAAATGATTAAAGTAGGTATCATAAGAACTGTCTCTCGATTTATTTATAACTGTTTAGCTAATTAGTTGTATTGAGTGATCGGTAGGTGAACCTATATTGAAATGCCTGTTTCATTTATTCAGACTATTATTTCAAATCCATTCACAAATCCCATATTTGTGTTTTTTTTTTTTATTTAAATATATAAATATTTATAAAAGATTTGCTTATATATTTGATATAAATATAATATAACGAAATCGTTATCCTTGATAAATGAAACCTTTTTGTAATACAATGACCGTTGGATATAAATTGTAAAAGGATATTTTATACCTTATCAAAAAGTCTACAGGCTTTTTAACACTCTAATTTATTGCATGGTTTTAATCAAACATCTTTATAGACCCAAATATATTCATAGGAGAACCTGGTTCTTGAGAACGAAAAAAGGGTTTACAAGAATTAAAGATATTTTTATAAGACACTCCCAATAAAGGGTAGACAATATACATTGTATTTCCTTTTTTATGTAGCCTGAATAAAAAACATTCATACAATTCAAATTATGGAAATAGAAAGCAATAAAAGAAGACTTTTTACCATTACTTTGCACTAAAAAATCTCCATACCAGTTTGAGAAATAGCTCTAAAATATTAAAGCGCAAATTTTCTTCCTAATGAAAGCATTCCCTTAAGACGAAAGAAATTGGGAAACGTATAATTTATTTGAATAAGATAATTTGCGGCAATAAAGAAAAGGACAATCGCACACTTTGCTAAATCCTTACGAGAGTTCTACAATAGCTCGAAAAATAATAATTCTGTAAATGCTCATGAACTTAAAAATAAATTTTAATTGGTGTGAACGAATAATAAAAATAAAATATATTTATATGGTCATTAAATCAACACGTAAGTAAATATGCCTACGTGAATGTAGTAGGTATATAAATCGTAGAATAATTGGAGTAATTAATTGTATTTTTTTTAATTGGTTTGCGATTCATCAATTCATACGTTTATTAGATAATAAAAATAATTGGTAATTTTTTAAAGGTGCGTCGTTTTGTGAAAAAAACCACCGCATGGGCCCGTTCAAGAATCATTACATCTCCTATATAATAGGGTCTTTAACCCTGCCTTGAACTCCTCCACACTCTCCAGAGTAGGGATTGCAATCCCGCACCGTTTTCAATCCCGCGGGATTTTTGCTGGATTGACTCCAATCCAGCGGGATCCCGCGGGATCCCGCTGGATTATTAAAAATTGCAAAAAATAACAACATCTTTCTGTACATAATTGAATATAACATAAATAACTATACTATCATATATGAATTTGACATAACTAACTATAGGACATAACTAACTATAGTCTTTAATTTTTCTTACTAATTCATTATCTATGTAATCAATCAAGTATTATGGAACAAATTTTAAAATATCAAATGAAAAGTCACTTCTCTTTTTAGAAAAATGATTTAAAAAAAATAGCATTAATGGTGTTATCTTCCAAGATACTTCTTAAGGAACTACATTATGTAGCCAGCGACCGAAAAGGCTCATTCTGCCCCCACACTAATTGTTGGTTAGATACTTAATAAAAAGTCGTGCAACAAAGTCAAATACTTTTCTTTAACTCCATCACTTTTAAATGCTGCCATTTCTTTTTTCAATATTTTTTCGAAGCATTTCTCTTGTCCAGATTCTGTCTGTTTAGTGTAATCTTCATCGTCTTGCTGCATTTCTTATTCCATTTGTAAAGTTAAATTGTTTTCCACATTCAGAGACTGTTGACAATTATCTGCAATTACATCACCTACAGCTACAAATTCTACATTTTGAGCGTCTTCTATAATGACTCGATGTAACATGTTTTCCATATCTTGCCGCAACTTATTCTTTTTCGGCATTACAAATATTGAATTGCACGTTTTCAACTCTTAGTCATATTTTTTGGATGCGGAAAATAAATCAACATAGCTGTAATTTCACTGCATCTTTCTTTCACTCTTGCACGCAGCGCCCCGGATAGTACATCGCTTAAAACTGTGTCTAGCTTCTCTAACTTCTCTAAAATAAATCTAAATGTTATATCTCGCGTTATTAGTGTAGACTCTCTTCTGCATAATACTTTACGACCAATTTAAAGGGCTGCAAGATGTCAATCACGTTTTTGATTTTGTGCGTAAATTTAATGTCAGATGCTATGTCGATGAGAGCCTTCTCAATGCAAATTTTGAGACTAAAATCTTTCTAACATATCAAGCAAGCTGTTTTAGCGAGTGCAGCAATCTAAGATTAAGCATAATTCTTTTCCTGTTTCTTCTTTAAGTATTTTTGCAAATATGTATCACCTTTAGTTGTCGACTTTCAGAAAATCTTCAGTTTGCGAATTCATTTGCGGGATCCGCAAGCATTTGCGGGATCCCGCAGACCCTAAAATTACGCGGATCCCGCTGGATTGCGGGATCCCACTTTGCTGGATTGCAATCCCTACTCCAGAGTTCGCAATTCGAAGGGAAATTTGTTCCACAGCAACGGACCAACCACACGGATTACGCACGACCAACATAGTTAGTTAGACTCCCTTCTACGCGGCACCGCAAGTGTATTGACAGAGTCTGTGTTTAATCTGAATAAGTTCGTTGTGTCTGTGTTTAATCTGAATAAATTTTAAGCTAATATTTTCGTTGTGACAAAATCATTTCACTAAATATTGTATTAATCAATCCGACAATTAATTAATTTAACCCCTCAAACTTTACTTAAAACTAATATTTTTGTGCAACGCAAAATCACTAAAAAAATAGAAGACAAACTTCCACCCTATATTCTCAGGAAAATATTGTAGGGTTGTTCAATTTTCTCAAACTACCAAATAAGCGCTGTGAAATATTTAATACCTTTGTAGTGCTTCACAGTAATAGATAAGAATTAATCCAACATCGAGCATTAATTCAATTTCCACGAAATTTTACTGAAATCAGAGCACAATACTGACTTTATTCCGTATAGAAATCGATTAGTTATAAACATGGAGTGTACTGGGAACATTAAAATGTATTATCAACTCATTACCTTAGAATTTTCTCATAAAAGTACCATGTGTAGAAGGAATCTATTCATTTTAAATATTATATCAAATAAAATAATAATAATACCTTAAATATACATAACTTCAGTCCATGAAAGTCAAATATTAATCGCATATCAAGGCTTTTTTGCGAATATTCATCTAAAATATCACGACAATTTTCGGAATATCTTTGTTTTGAAAAAGAAACTTTTGACTTTCATTTTTGATGTATAAATTGAAATTAAAAAAATCGATATTTTGAAAACAATCCCCCGATGACCTTTAATATAAGAAATCTTCACAACAGAAGTTAAATTGATGTTCTTTTCATGTAAAAGTGAAGTACGCACGTACGATATTTTTTATATGTAGTATTAAATCTACATTTTTATTCTAGCGTTTAAACTAACCAAAAACGTCAATCAATATTTATGTATATATGTATTTTTAAATTCGTATCGTAATTATATTATTAAAAAATATTTTTAGTTTTACAATCACCAATTGAAAAGAAACTGTGTTAGGTGGATGGTTAAGGACACGTTAGCCTACCATTGAAGCCAAAAGAATGAGAATCTTCTACACAACAAAAGAATACTATTTTTTTTATTTATTTTCAGCAAGGTCACTACATTCTATTACACTTAAGTTAATCTGTACACCATTCGTATTTTTAGATATTAAAATATATTTTTTTATGTTAGATATTAAAATTGGACGAAATTCCAACAAATATATATATTTTTTAAATTTTCCACAGAACATCCTACCAGACGTAAATAAACCAGAAATAAATTTGTATGCCTACCCAAGATATTTTTTCAAACCCGAGATTCATTAAAAACCGTCTCTGTCACGGGGTCAACATCATCAGTAAGGGTGTAGTAGGTAGATAGTGTATCATCATAATATAATAATATAAAACATAATATGGTCACATATCGGTATGTAATAAACATACGGTATGTAGCAGTATGAAAGTATGGAGTACATACACTCATATAGCCATCTCTTCTGGTTGTGCGGTGATCCAATTAAGGGATTATGCCCGGAATTAATGCCTTCATACAACCCCTCTTCATCAGCCGTCCCACTCCAACCAACCGACTATACCTTCATGCAAACATACAAGTAGTAATATTACCTTCCATCATCCATGGTTCGTGACGTTAAGTCACTCACAATACCTCTATAATAATTATTATGTATGTACCTTATTAGGTATATCAATTGACTTCGGTGAACTATTATAAAATTACATAACATATTACTCGTACTCATTGTGACACTATGTATGTAGGTTCCAACGATACTCACTACCGTTACTGGGTAAACAGATTATAATTATTTTCCTTGTACGTACAACAATAATTAATTGTTAAATTGACAGACTAATAAAAACAGTGTTGAAGGTAATTATTTATTTTATTTATAACTAGCGTATATAACCCGGCATCGCTCGGTTTTAATTAAACAGAAAATCGTGCAAATACATGGGTTAAAACGACTGTAGCGTATTTTCTCTCCTGTCTCGGCTAGCTCACTGCATGTATCTTCAGAGGTCGTGGATTGGTTGATCAGGGCACAAGGCTGATAAATACACAGGATGTTCAGATACAAACGTTTTCCCTTTATTGGATCTTTGTTGCATTACATTGCGGACGGGGTAGCCTCCATCGACGGCCGTCCATACTATTAAACCATCCGATCTTTCGTCATGGGTGCCAGGCGCTCACGATCCCCTTCTGTAAGGTTCCCCCAGATACAGATGTCGATACGGACAAGCAGGCGACTCGTCCAACTCAATTTGCGACCCGGGAACTAGAACCGCCTCTGTTGGCAATTATCATCATAATTATTAGACACTGACAGAACACTTTTCATCTGTATTGAATTTAAGTTAATATTGTGATTTATCTAAAATATAGCCTTAAGAGACTTACCACGATATCTGCGGTTATATACAAGTGTCCGGGTCCCACAATTTATATAATTTTCACTGCCTTTATTTACAAATAATTATCTCCATCCTCTTTGAGGTTATTCCCGATCAGATGTTCTAATTACAAGACATTGGTTCACTGATATTTGGTCGCCACGAGGTGACACCAAAGAAAATTTACTAACTGAAGACGTATGTCTTCCAACTGTCCCGGAGTCCTCTTAAAAAGTGAACTCTTCACATGTTTTCTGCCGGTCAGTATTTTATTTCTCCGACTTTGTAACAATAACGCGTTTGACTTCTGACAACTCATTGCGGTGTTGCCATAAGGCGAAATGTGGCTGATAAGAAAAATTAAACCACCAATAATAATATCATGCTACAAAATCTTATTGAAAACAAAATGGAGTAAGCACTTACGTGGATAAAGAAGTAAAAAGCTTTTACCAATGAGAAAACTTAATTTTTGACTCCCTACATGCCCAAAATAAGTAAGTAGGTACCTACATCAATATAAGCGTTACAAATCTCTTCTCAATGAAATATCTTGAAGTTTGATACCTCACATGCCTATATTTAGGTTAAAAAATAGGTAGGTACCTACATCGAAAAAAATGCTAATAACCTCTTCCCATTGAAAAATCTTGAAGTTTGATACCTCACATGCCCATATTTAGATAAAAAAAGGTAGGTAACTACATCGAAAAAAGTGCTAAAAACCTCTTTCCAATGAAAAATCTTGAAGTTTGACACCTCACATGCCCACATTTATGTAAAAAGATAATAAGTAGGCACCTACGTGGAAAAAAAGTACTAAAAACCTCGTCCCGATAAAAAAGCTTGAAGTTAAGAAACCCCACATATTGGTAGGTGAAATCATGGAAAAGTGCTAAAAACCTCTTCCAAATGAAAAATATGTGAGCTTGACACCCCGAACGCTCATATTTTATTTAGAAAAATAGGCGGGTACCTACGTGCAAAAACTACTACAAACCTCATCTTAATGTAAAAACTTGAAAATTGTCATCCCAATTTGCTATACGAAAAAAGGGTAAATATCCCATTTGCTGAAAAAATTGTAGGCACATATTTGTTAAAATATAATTGTCCACATTCGAATTGGTATTTTTGGTTGGCAGTACATAAATGGTTATTTGAGATATTTGCTATGAAATTAAAAAAAAGTCAAAAATAAATTGTCACCTATGTACTCTGTATTCCCAAAAAAGCCTTAAAGAGCGGATGTATCTGCATACTTCAATATTCAAGAATATTTTACTATCAAATATTTCATAATGCATGTAAAAAACATTGGTGAAAATAAATAGGTTCCCAATCATTGAAAAATCATTTAACATTGTTTATGGATTTTATAAGTAAAACTATTATTATTATAGGTACAGTATAGTTTTTTATGGTTTCATAATGTCTTCCATTATGAATATGTCAAAAATATGCTATTTTAACTCACGTAATTCAAGAGCTCTTCTCATTAGCAAATACGATATTTTATTACTAAAATAAACCCTAAATATTTAGTTTCAGAATTGTTGTATTTATTGTTTCATCCGATTTGAAATTAGTTCAATATAATGAAAAATGTTTGACTGTGAATATTGCTATTTACTAAACCTTACATAATATTCTTCATACATTTTGTTTAATTTTGTGCTATGGACTCATTAAAATTGTAATATCTATATCAATAAATAAGATATTTAAAATGTTTTAAGCCTAAAACCTGCCAAAAAGATTAGACCTCGTATAGAGTGTATTATTTTTCTACTGTCTTTCCTGATTTCAGAGTCCATTAAGGACATACGCACATACGAACCGACTCAAATATTTATGTGTGGATTTGTTTACCATAGCAAAACATGTATTTATTTTATAGACAATTTGCACAGATTAAACCACACCCGAATTTAGATATGTGTTTTTTGCACCACTGGTAAAGTTATTTAAATCTTTGAATTATTCGAAGTTGTGATATCAAGTTTTCCCGCCAGCAATGTAAATTAAATTCGTGATTGCTCTACGAGTCAATAATTTATCCTTTATAATAATTAATTATGAACAATACCCCGATTTTGTGAGTAAAGAATCAAAAAGTAAATAAGAAAATTGTGCGATGCTGACATCTTATTAGTATTTATTTAAATTACGAAAGAAAATTTTATTAACCTTTAATGAGAATTTCATATACAAGATTTTTTTTTATAATAAATATATCTGGGTTTTCGTTAAAAACCAAAATACAACCTTTCACAGTAAGCTACCAAAGCTTGTGTCGTGAAAGGGGAGTTTGCCTGCACCTGGTATCGAACAAATTATAAATAATAATATGATTTTTTTTTCAATCGTTACAATGTAAATAAATGTGTATGCACAATTGCACATAGACACCCAAATATATCAAAATTATACGGCTTCCATACATTCGTCAAATTACGAACGCAAAAGCAACAATGTATTTTATCATTGTTATTATGGATAATATACATTACAAAAAGAACATCTAAATGTTACATATAGGGCAATGGGATTCCTTTGATCTACATATTCGTACGTTTCCTTACTTAATATTCCAGCACTAATCAGGACAAGTATGAATGTAATATAATACAATATTTTTCGTTTCATCTCAAGTATGTCATAAGTAAAATTGGATATAAATTAATGTTTTATATTTGTTTATGAAATATTTAAATTTTTTGTTTCGAAATGAGTATTTTTTGAAAATAAATATATGATTTTAATAGAAATGGATTCAGTATACGAGCAAATTCCACATAAATCACCAAAAATGGTATTTCATAATATTATTTATACATGTCATGGCTGCGCAATGTTCTTGACTGGACTGGATTACGACTAGTAGTGGAGTTGTTCCAGATTGCTTAGGACAGAGTGGCCTTCTATATAGCGATCGCCAAAGTCGGCGGTCCTGTAGGATTACTCTTGACAAAATCTAAATACGATCTTAATCTTAATCATACGACGCGCGAAGTGAATAGGTAATAGTCAAAAATACGCGCATACCATTCTCGCGGTAGCGCGATATTTTTGACCATAGTCCCGTCGCACGCCGTATGATTAAGATCAAGACTAGATTAGGATCGTATTTAGATTGTTTCAAAAGTAGCCCTTCTGATACGACACGCGTGGAAAAATAAAATAGTTCCTGCATATTTTAACATTTTTTGCTATAGTGGTTACTCTACGCCGAAATGTATGTCTAGTATTTTTGAAAAAATATTGTCGAGAGACTAACGGTGCTACGAGAAGTTCTTCTCCTTCCTTTCTTTCCTTCGGGGCCTTTTTTAATTTGTTCCTGCTTTGCAAACATTAAATTTGTTTATTAATTTTGAAATCTATCAAAAATTATATTGAAGTCATAAATATAAACACCATGTTTGAAACAGTACTGACCTAGCGAACTCGGATGCCACATTTTCGTCCCAGTAATTATCTTACGTACTTAACTTAATCCGAGAACACTCGGATTCGGAACATTCGGCTTAAACCAAACACGGAGTTATATTCAAAGGACGGATACTACTTGAATAAAATAATTTTTCAAGGAAATTATATTTTTTTTAACATTTGGTTTGTTTCATAATAAAACAAAGGTCTTGTTAAGTATGTACCAGATATACATTGTAACATCTACACAATGCCACCGCAAAATTAATTAAATATGCCGGAAAAGAAAACAAATATCATATATTTGTTATTCTACTCACAATGCTTATTTTTTGGCTGTTTTATTTCATTTATTATCTATTTATTAATGTTGAAATAACTTTATTTGTCGGATATTTCAGGAGTCCAAGGACTCCTATTTAGCCGTTTAGGTGACAATTTATTTATCTTTCAACTCTCTCTAGTCTTGTATCACTATGCCACAATTTATAAATAGTGAATCTTTTTTTTTAATTTATTTATTGAAATGAAACGAATACAAATGGTTAACAAAAAAAATTATAAACAAAGATGCGCCCTATTACAGGCGTATTTGGTTAATCTCTGAGACAGCTGCAGGTCTAGGCAAACTTTACGCCCCAAAGCACCCGGAAAAAGCCCAAAGAGTTACCTAATATTTGATAAACGTCAAAGTATGAGCAAGGATCAATTTTTAGGGTGGGAAAAAATGTAAATAAATTTAAGTTCTATAAATGTAATGTGATATTTTATTGAGGATGTTAAAAAATTCATAAATAAACTATTTGAATATTTTCAATGTAATCCGTCACTTTTTGTGTATCCATATTAAATTAATTAAAAAACTTATACTTTTTTATACACACTTATATTTTTATTTTTGTAGACAATATTGTCTACAAAAATAAAAATATAAGTGTGTATAAAAAAGTATAAGTTTTTTAATTAATTAAACTATTTGAATTTGAAATTTGAATACCTCTTGTACCTATAAAACAAAATTTGAATTATATTGAAATTGGTTAAAATCACCGTATAAACCTTTCGAGATATCTGCAAAAAAAATATACCTTTCCCATTACAGTTTCTCTCACAAATCAGTAAGCCAATGGATTATCTGCATGTGGAAACAAAGTGTTTGATCTCCCCGTGCTTTAAAAAGTAAACGATTTGAAATGGTTATCGTTTTATATCGCAAAAAAAGCGGATATAAAACGATAAAACATTAACCTAGTTTCAATATTTTATTAATTTTAATCATAAGTTTCTGGAGGAATCGTCATATTTAAATGCTTCATATCGCATTCAAACTATAACTAATCTACTCGTACTAATATAATGAGATCGTGAGTAATAACCAAAACTAGAGTTTGACATCATTGTTTACATACCATATCTTATCTAACTTGTGTATGATCACGTCCTTCATATTACAGATAGGTACAATGTAAAGCACAGGAATAGTAAATGTTAACCACATATTAGTACATCAACAGTAGGTTTTGTATCTACTCGTGGTAGGCAAAATATTGTTCCAGATTTTATTTATTTATTTATTAACATAATAAATACGGGCTTTTAAAATGGCTTTTACCGTACAATTTACATTAAAAAAACACTTGAAACCAACACAATCAACAAACAAGACACAATGAAAACAAAAACATTATAACGGAAACTAAATGGGACTCTCAATGGAATCATCTCAATTTTACATTATTTTACAGATGGATGCGTGAGGTTTCTCACGTAATCACAACAAGAGTTTTCAAATAAATTGTGCGTTTCTAGAGCATGTCCGATTAACTCTTTTCATAGGAAATTTTAGACGATAAATTCAACGAAAACAAATCATATTACACACAAGGAGCTTATATAGTTAAACAGTCAAACGTGAAAAAAGTGAAAAAACTCAAAAATGAAGTATGTATATATTTTCTAGTTTCCTTAGAATAAAAAAATACTTCTGGTAAAAAGTAATGAAAATCAGGATACAACTTCAGCGAATAATTTAATACTATATTATTTCAGAATAGATGTCTCTAATTTCATAATGACATTATTTTTTTTTCTATTCATTTCCTATAATATTATACTAATACTTACTGTATAGTTTTGTAAACAACATTTCTTACTATCGAGAAACAAGTTTCTTAGATGTGTTTGATTAAAGGAAAGAAGTGAATAACGCAATCAAAAATATAATAATAATATTATATTATATTAATGAGGAGAACAGATAAAAAAGAAGATAATATAAATGAATAATTTATTTGGTGAGAACAAAGATACCGCATATACATAATGACACTGAGACAACTACTTCTTTTAGTACTAATGAAAGCAAAAAATCTCTCACACTTTACCAAAAAAGTTTAAAATAATAATAACAACGATAAAGTTATTGTTTTATAAATGATATAGAGTGAAGTGAGTCCTGAGAGGTTTTTATAAAAGATTTTTTTTATTGTTGGTTTAATAACACAATCCATATCCAACTCTTAGAAAAAAAAATAAAAAAATTTCTTCGAATGCAATGTAATATCATAGCATAATTTATTTCAATACTGAAAATATGCTAACGGTAGTTTTACGGATCATTATCCCTTTTAGTTGTTCGAGTGTTCAGACAAAAGACTGTCTGATATTGACAGGAAAATATGAAAGAAAATGTAGAGAATCCTTCACTACAAAAGTTCTCTTTTTTGATGGAAGATTGTTGAGATTTTTTATTTTTTTTCTATCATGTTGGTCAGAAGAAACAGCTATGAAAAATTATCACAACAAATCATCTTTACACCCTTCCTCATTTCGAATTTATTGTTTATAGGTTCCTAAAAATTTAGTACGTGTATTTCTTACAATAAATTTTTAATATTTATTTGAATACTATCACAACAAATCAAAAAGGTAACGGATCATGAACAAATATTTATCCTTCATTTGAACTGACATTAAATTGAATTAAAAAAACAAACGAAAGAAAATGATACAGTTCAAATTCGACTACAATATACAAAGATACCTATGTGAAAAAATATTTTAGATTTGTCGTTCGTTTAACATCTCTATGTTCTTTTGTATTTTAGTAATATGTGTTCATATTTGCATATGAAAATGTTAGTGTTCATTATGAATTAATTTAATTACATACATACCATCATGCCGCTTCCCTCGCGGGGTAGGCATAAAGGATCGAGCGCCACTTCCTTCTATCCTTGCATACATATTTCGCTTCCGTCACTGTCATACAATTCCTCATGCATGCTCTCCTGTTTTATGTGCTCAACACATGACCGTCCTGTAGGATTTGATTTAAATGATCTTGTCATTTAATCCTCGGACGTCTACGTCTCCGCGCACCATTCTTCTCAGCCAAATAAATCTTCTAAGTCATTCTGTTTTCATTCATTCTTTCCACGTGCCCAAACCATCTTAACTTATTTACATTCATCCTTGTAATTACACCAACTTTCATTCCACACTACTTTCGTATATCACTGTTACGCATACGATCTCTCAGACTTTTACCACATTAATTTAATTTAAATTCAATACCTATAACATTTTATTGTCGACCATTTGTCAGATCTTCATCTTCTAATTTCCAGTGGATTCATTAAACTCCTATCCGCATTTATCAAGATTTTACAGAAGATTAAATAAATTGTTTTGCTGGTTGATGCTTTCTTTGTGTCTGATACGTTACGTGGAAGATGTCTTTGAAACTCGATAAGTTTATTGAATTTTCGGTCGAGATATTTCAAAGAGTATTTTTTAAGTACAAGTGATTTTTCACCAATTATCCAAGAATAATCAGCACGTAAGAGATTTAATTTCTCTCAATAATTTACTTCGTGGGTATCTCTAAAGAAATATACTATTTCGTCAGTAGATGAGGCTCGACGAGGCAAACAAATTGGTATCAAAATCTCATTTTGAAAAAAAAAAAACAAATTGCGCATTGGAGATTTTATAGATCCACCTGCTTTATAATAAATCCAGTTATAAATATATAGATAAGTATTTGGTTTTAGGAAAATTATGAAATGCCCTTTTAACAACCTCGTGGTCTTGAATAATAACATTACATGCAATTTATTAACAAATATATCACATGTAAATAAAACAATTACTTTTTAGAGTTTTAAGATGAATTTTCACTTTAGTGGTCAGGTTTCAACATGTCAAAACCTGGTCACTAAAACTCTATCGTAAAACTAAAAAGTTTTTATTTAATTAACATAAATATGAAGTTTAACAAAATAAAAATTAATTAAGTGCAAATATATCGTGGTTTCACAAGATGATCCAATTATGATGAAAAAAATAATAAAGGATAGACTTATACAACATAATTGATCTAAAGTTGTTTCAATTTATCGATGAAAGATTTAAATATAACTGATTGTATGAACTTCTAAATTGCATCTACTCAATGTATGATTGAGATGATTGTAATTAGTTTGATAAAATAGCATTGTTGGAATTAGGCCAGCTTCTATCCTGGGAAATGTGATCGGGATTTATTAAAAACACGTAGAATCGGAGAGAACGTCGTTTATTCGAACAAGTTGAATTGACAGAGAGATTGATGTATAGGTTACAATGACTTATATAGATAAAGACGACCATAAACAAGATTCTATGGCACTCAATTATTAAGGTGTGCTTACACGTTCTAACAAGCATCAGTAGTGAAACTATTCAATTAGTTCAGAAGCTCAATAGGTACTAAGTACAGTAATAGTAAGAGAAGAGGCGGAAGATCAATATTAATTGAATTTATACACAGCACAATACTGTTCTACATAATATTATTTTCCTTGAACTGATTTATCGAGTTTGTTTATATTGATAATTATTGTACGAGAATCAGATAGTGTGCCGAGTTTTCTCCATGAATTATTTTGAAGTAGAGCAAAAGCTTTCATCGTTTTTCTCAGCAACATTCTCGGTAAATGAACTTTCACATTTCATATTTATCAGTGAATATCAGAAAAAAATAATATTCCTAACAAAATGTTTACTTAAGATTGTTACAAAATGTTAGATCCAAGTTTGAAAATAGTATGATAATTATATTGCGCTTATACTTTTCATTGATATTATTCAATGTGTTTAAGATACATTTTGCCTTCATTTCATTATTATCTTTAAATCGTAGGCGGATCATTTAACATTCTTCAAAATTGAAAAGAAATATTTATAAACTTCATTCACTTTTTTCTGACATTGAGTTCAAATATCTGAAAATGAAATCCAAATAATGAGACAAATAAATACATAAAATTCATGAAAGAAAGCAAAACCTACTGGACTCTTTATTTAAACAGGTGTTTACTTTGACATAACATACAAAATTTATAAAGTTGTTTTTATTTCTACAAAAATCTTAGCGACTGTATTAAGACAAATAAAATAACAATATAGACAAATACAAATATAATAAATTGATGTTCATGTATCAGATAGAAACGCAGTAATAAAAAAGCCATCACACATTCAGAATTACAAGATCAATTAATTTTTACACAATTTAAAGTGCAAAAAAATTCAAATTTGATAAAATTGAGTTATTGCTTAAACTTGTTCACGTATAAACATTAATTAATGGTTAAGATAACTTTATGTATTTTTGACGTGGCCTAGAGCAATTTCAGTAAGTTTTATTTTAAATATTATGTTTGAAAATGTGTAAAAACACTAAAATGTTTACCTACTTGTTTAAATACCTTACCGTCTAATTCAAATTTGAAAGTTTTAATATAAACAAACTGTTTTTTCTTCTTTTCTTCTACTACCATTTTGGATCTAACTTATTTATTTATTTATTTATTCATTCTACGGCAAAAAGCCCTTATTACATGATACATATATATAAACAATTTCCACAACAATAAAATTGAAAACACAACACAAACACACTCAAATCTCAATGATATAAAAACATATAAAAGACAATGTAATAGAAATTATATAAAAGATATTAAAATTTAAAAATAAAATTACAGAATATAATTTTTTTAATTTAAAACCACAACACAAACAAATCCAATGTCAGACATGAAATTCAAAATTTAAAACACGTGTAAACTATCATCAATTATAGTTACCAATAAAAATAACAAGACAGACTGGATACAAGAAGATGGATCAATCATAGCTTACAATAAAAACGACATCACAGAACAATCCATATCACCGAACACTACAGCAATTCACACTTGCAAATTCACATCCTCTGGACTCTCAACATGGCTTCTGTCACATGTGACTTATATTGGACTAATGATGAGTGAAATATGTCAACCCCTTCAGCAAATTCATTTCCCAAACGCTGAATTCTTTTTAGAGAAGAATTCTGACCATACGTAGTGGTCGAGTCATCAACATAAAATGGTAAGGATTGTCGAGTAACTCTCAATGGTGCATGAAAATTTATCTTATGCAATAGATCTGGGCAGTAAATAAAACCATGTATTAACTTGAACAGAGTCATTAAATCGGTTAATTTTCTTCTCTCTGATATCTGCAATAAATTCAAAGAATTTAAAAGAAAAACTTCACATATACACCATGAATTTCTATTTTCTTCTGTTCTGGGTCTACTGCATGACTTTTTTCCATCATTCAATTATCTAGTCTGAGATCCTTCAACACTATACATGTAAGAATTACCATCAAGATTTAGTTAAATATTAAATACCTGATTTTTATTATATTATCTTGATAAGAACATATTTTTTCTATTAATCAAAATAATATCCTTTATATGTCTGATATCCTTGTTTATAAAATATAATAAATTATTTTGTTATAAATTACTTACTTATAAAAATGGATAAAGGTACACAAAGTAAAAACTTGAATAACGATCAAATTAAATTAGGAACAGACTATTCTCTTCAAGTGGGTTGCTCTATGCAAAATAGAAATCCGTATTATTAAATTATCCATACTTATTCATAATAAAGAAAAGTTTTCTTTTAGAAAAAGTACTCCTATTTATCAAAAGAACAATATTAGATATTATGACGAAACTGAGTTTAATGTAGGACCCAACACTTGGAGTATGGACTCGATTGTTATTCTCAAAAATATTCTTAGACAACCCGGATAAAAGACAAACGTTTATTAAGAATATCAAGTGACACATTTCAAGTGACACCTAAATACAATAAGACTCAGTATGTTTTTCCATTTTATTGAAATTGTAGACATTGTGATATCTTGAATTATCGAAACGATTCGACTTTGTTTCGTATTATTCATGACATTGGGTGAAAACACAAAGAAAGCAGGTTGCGCAGCAGCCCACGCCGATAAGCGCGTTCCTGCTTTTACTATGCGCATGTTCATTGAAATGCATGGAACTATTCATTGCGCCTATTGGCGCCGTTAGACCCAAGCAACGGAAAGCTGGGAACTCATAGTATATAAAAAATCTATATTTATGTACCTATATAAATAAGAAACATGAAAATGTAAGAAGTACGGATTAACTTTCTTCTTTGCGTATCTTAGTTTCACCTTAATCCTTCGCTTGCTGAAACATGTAAAAGGTTTATGACAAATGGTAGGTAACTATAATAAAATGAAATGTTTACTTAAAGCTAAAAGTCAAGAATTTTTAAGAGGCTTTAAATTTAAGTAAGATGCGTTATCTAAAGGATTAGTTATAAGGAATGCTAAGTAGAACTTCTAAGTCATTTTTATTTATAAGTTTGTCAAGAGTTTTTAGTATTTTAATATTCCATTACAAGTATATCTTAATTCAAACTAACAGAGAGGAAAATCATAATAAAAAATAATGCAAAAAATCCATGTGACATAATATTAGAATACTATAACGTGTTTTAATATTAAAATCAACACGCTATTAAGGATTAATTTTATATGAGAATCTACATAACAAGGCTTTTCTCATTATAATGGAGGTCAATATTCTTACTTAAACCCGATACGAAATAAATTATTTGTGGATTGCACACGTATTACTAATCTTTTTAAAGATAATATTTAAATTAAATCAAACACTGTTTAATTCCACTATGAGATTGTTTAAATTATTATAACGTTTTCAACTACAATGTAGCCAACTACAAAATCTTTTTAATTTACAAAAGTGTAAAATACTGGTATTAAGAAATGAGTATTTTTTATTCATAGAACTCTAATATATTTGAATAATTAAACAAAAAAAACACAATATTATAAAAAAGGCTTATTTAACATTGCATATTTAAAAAATTTTGTATGGCAAATAATTGAAATAGTCCATGAAAGGTAAGATTTTTTTTAATTCCGTACATTTTAACACACAAATTAATAATAATTAGCCATATACTTAACTATATATCAACAATTACAATTAAATTATAATTAAAATATTTGGCAAAATTTTAATAAGTGATTTAATTAGTGGTTATCATCACATTTTTAATACTGTACCTTAACTGATGATGTGCAAGAAGAATAAAAAAAATAAATGAATAAAGTGTTAATATTTTGAAGATAACTTAATATACTCGTACTTAATTTTGTAACACACATAGAGAGCATAACGAATAATGCAAAATATAATAAACTACTGAGTTTCGTATTTCATCATCATCATCATCGCCCTCAACGCTCCTCTCGGGAGCACAGGGCAGAAACCAGCCTCCTCCATTCAGAGCGTCTCTGTGCCAATTGCGTCACCTCTTCCCACGACATTCCTTGCGCTCTGATATCGTTGTCATAGGAACGGTGTATTGTGAAAGAGGGACGCCCGGGCCGACGGAACCCCTGCGGACGGAAAAACAGTGCTCTTTTTGGCCAACTATCATTGGGCATTCTCAAAACATGTCCCAGCCAGGACCATCGTCTCTCTTGTATTACGGAGATTACAGGTCTCTGCTGGGTGCGCCGGCGCACAGCATCATTTGTAACATGTTCATACCATCTGACATCCAAAATCCTTCTAAGACACTTGTTTTCAAAGCTTAGTATCTTCCGCTCTTGAGCCTTGGTTAAGTGCCAAGACTCGCAGCCATATAGAAGGATTGGGATGATGCACGCATTGAACAAGCGACATTTTGTCCTGATGCTGAGTCCAGACGCCTTCCAAACTTTGTTCATGTTGTTGAAAGCCCCGCTAGCTGCTCCTATGCGGATTGGTAATTCCGACCGGAGATCACCCTCTGGCGTTATGGTTGCTCCCAGGTACCTGAATTTACTAACCTGAGATATTTGGGAATTGCCAACCTTCGTATTTAGATTGTTTTAAATTTCAGTAGAATTGGTGAATTTTAAATAGTTTATTGCGTAAACGTGACGTGGAATACGTGACCACTGTCTCGTCCCCAAATTACATAGTGCACATTAAAACTATTAAATATAATATAATAATAATATAATAAAGACAATTTATATTTGGCGCCGTTTAATGATCCGTGACCATCTCAAGGGCGCCATGACTTTTCTTGAAAAGCAGTGTTTTCAGCTTACTCCTGAACGTTGCAGTGGGCTGGTTCTTTCTTAAATCCGCTGGTAATCGGTTCCAGGCAGTTGGCCCCGCAACGCTAAAGCTCCTCTCTGCGAATTTGGAAGTGTTTGCCCTGTTGGGCTCCACAAGCTTGTTTACAGCGGTGGAAGCTGATCGCAGTGGTCGCCTCAGAGTTTCGTCGAGGGGACATAGCTCAGCGAGGCATAGAGGTGCTGTGCCGTTCAAGGCTTTGTGGACCGTGAGGCACAGCTTGAACTCTACTCTCTCTGGGACTCTAAGCCAGTGTAGCTAAACCAGCAAAATTATCTATTCAAGATAATTTTGCTGGTTTACTAATTGTAATTTATTTGGCCGTATATTGTTATTTATGTTATAACTTTATGTTTGTAAAAGAAAATAAAATAGAAAAAAATAAGTTCTTACGACAGGTGAACTTTCGCTTGGGCATTCCTATTGACAGTTTAAACTATAACTTTTTTGTTAGAGTAGAGTCTGCATGTTCGCAGAGTAAATTTTTAATCCTCTTACATTGAAAATAATAGTGAAGGGTTTGCTGGATTGCCCAGAGGTGAACTTGCGCGTCCCGAATATTAACACAAGTCAGGAATGCTACGGAGTTATTAACTTACTATAATACTCATCAATGAATCGACTCCATGTAATAGCTACTGTTTTGAAGTCGGTAAATCTTCAATGATTTGAAGTACACTATGAGAAAATATGTTGTTCGCGGGTTTGATTGAAAATACAATTTTCAACATCTTCAATTCAGTGATGAGGTATGCCACCAATTTTGAAGGTATTATCTTTTACCGGACGGAAAAGACGATCTTTATTTTTTTTAATATCAGTCCACTAGCTATCTCACTAATGGTACATGCCATGTTGGTATAAAAAGATGGTTAAGCGTATTGTTAATTTGACTTTAATATTCTGTAAATATAATGGATAACGATTCTCGAAATATTCTAGTCAAACATAAAAATGAAGGAATGTAATCAAGATCTTGCACAATATTAAAAAGATACTTTCGAGATCTAGGTATTAAGTTTAGTGTTTTCATCAACATTTGATATCTGAAAAAGATCCTCGGAATAAATTTACATTGAATTGTAATAAATACTTGATTAAAATTCATTTCTACAACTGTTTCGGACCAACGTTGGATTTTGTTCAATTTCCAAATAACAACAAATAAACATTATGAAATATCCTTCGCTTTCATTTAAAAATATGAGAGTGAAATTTCAAAATGGTAATGTAGCTGGTTGATTTTTTTTTGTTTCTTTTCAATTAGTTTTAAATAATTGATGTAAATATTTTAAGAATAATTTAATCCGTTAAAAAACATGGTGTTGACAATATAACTTAAGAGATAAATTTTATTTTCTTACTAATTTGTACTATCCATCCTGAACGTCTTTAATTTATATGGACATAGAGAGGACAACTTGCATGCTTTTTCACATGCATTTGGTCCGCTGGCTACCCAAGTCATGAAGAAAACCACGATGGTAAGAACGAATGGGGTATATATATAATATGTGATATATCAGCAAATTCAAATTAAAGTATGTAGTTTGTAATTTGAAAATATTCAAGATGTTTAATACATATGTGTTTTTACTTTTTTCTGATACTTAAAATTGAGCAGTACTTGTGCTTTGAGGGCTACAATACATGGATAACAAAAAGTATTTTAATCTTTATGTAATCCACGCTCTTTTTGGGCAAGTTCCATGGTCCTAAAAAAGTCATTAGAATTCTGCTTGATGAGAAGAATTAACAAGGAGGGTCATTAAATAAAATATATTTAATATTTCAACAAACAAATAGAAGAAGGCTTTAAAATTCACCATAATGTAAAATATGAGATAAAAATATAAAATGTGAAAAATCATGATTTTAAAAATGATATGATAAATTATCTGGCTTTTTTCAAATTAAATAATTGAGAATACACGAGCTCTTGTATAAAAACAAATCAACATTATTAAAGTATCTTTTATAACTTGTGGGTGGCTAACACACCAGACGACTGCTTTTAAAGTATTATTTTATAAATAGAAAATACAAGTAATACGAGAAAACTAATATGTTGACGCTGTCAAAACATATGATATTGTTTTTAATTGCTTAATGCAATTTTCAAAGCACAAGGGTGTAAGTGTTCTATGAATCTATCTTTGAAACATGATACCTACTACCTTCGTTCTTATTATTGTGCTCACCAGAAGGGATGTGATACTAAAAGCCACACTTGAAATATAATGTTACTTTTATTCATTGAAAAAATATACTACGTACTAGAAGTGCATTGGATGCTAGAAATATGTGATCAATGAAATTATGAAATTTTCTCATCCCCTGTAAAGTATGAAATAGACATAATTATTTCGTTGACTATATTGCAATTTTTAATATAGGACAAACGCTAAAAGATAATTACGAATAATGCTGAAAGAGATGGTAAAAGAGTATTATACGAAACCTAAGTATGTAATTCGTAAAAATAAAAAATTGTGTTTTTCTTAGTAAAAATAAAAAGTTATCAATATTAATGGCATTAACAGTGTGATAAATTCGTGACATGATTTAGAGAAACGCGTTTTCTTACTTTTTTTTAATTATCACTATTAATTTTTAATTTTACAACTGGTTTCGACACAAAAGTGTCATTAACGAGCACTTTGTAAACTTGCATGTTTTCTTGTTTCTTATATTCATTTAACTTATTTTCAAAATGCTCGTCAATAACACTAGCGTGTCGAAACCGGTCGCAGAATTAAAAAAATAAAAGATAACATTTTAACACAGTAAGAAAATTCGTTTCTTCAAATGATATTTTTTAAGTTCATCTCCTTTACCTTATCATAACTGCTCACCTCAATTCCAGGTGGAACACATTTTTTTTATATTCTAGGTACCTTATCTAGTTATTTAAATCAATGATTACAGTTTATCCAAAGGTATACATCATTAATATATAACGTTATAGTGTTATCATTATTGGTGTTGGTTTTTGTTACGTATTCTGTAACATAAATAATATTTTTGTCGATGGCGTCAGCGTATTGTAAACATTAACATCGGGAACAAATATTCACATCACACGATGAAATACGTACAAAGGAAAACACAGACACTATAATTATGTACTTATAATACTAGATACGTGTTTGCTGGTATCTTTTTTATTATCCCATCTCTATCTATCTATACTATAGATAGATAGAGAATTTGACAAACGACCACTTTTCTTTTTTCAATCATCTCCAAAGCAAAGACTCTCCAAATGTACAAACTCACTCACTTGCTCCAAACATTAATCGAAAACCATTATTTTTAGGCCTTCGTTATCCTCATAATTATAATTAAATATTATTATAATTATGTATGGATTTCTTTGTTTTTATATTTATATATGACTATGTGTGTATATATTATAGACTTTTACTATCTAAATATCTAGAAGTTTTACAAATGTTGCCAGTAAATGCATGTTTCCATATTTTTTTATTATACATATAGATTCTATACGGCAAACCGAACGAGCTTTAACAGAGTTCTCGAAAATTTATCTACAATGAGCGATTCTTATTGTATTTGTAATTTATTAGCTGTTAATTCATTAAGAAAATGCAAGAGCTGATATTTAATATAAAAAAGTTGGTTTTTCCTTTTTGTGTTCGTACAGCTTGTATTCACCTCCTGTTGGATAAAAGCATCTTCGTGTACACACTACACATTTACTCTCAGTATTCTACTGTCAATGTTGGTAACTTAGAACGGGATGTTATTACGAGTGTATTCACGGTAGAATATCATTTTATTCATATATTCGTGAAATAATATTTACGTTAAGCTGAAACCTAAAACAAATTCATTTATAAAATTGAGGTATCAAAATATTTTTCAGTAGAAAAGTGCGGAAAAAATATGTCCTAAAAATATACACGTCCTTTAATAAAGTTTAATTAAAATCAACACAAGATTGGAAAGGGTCCTTAATTTTGAAGGTTTCATAATTTTACAGCAAATAGCACAGCTCTTAACGTTTGTTTGCATATTAAAACGAAAGGATGCTTTGACGGTGTAAAAAGGGAGAAGTAACAAACCTTAAATTTTAATGTTTTTGAAAGATCTTTATAATCAGGTGCTTAATAATACTTCTTGAAAATTGTTAAAATATTTGCTAATTCTATTTATTTTTTCACGATGTTCAATAGTATAGGGCTATTTAATGTTATGATATGATTATTTCAAGGAATATAAAACTACTTAAGATTATAAATATGTGTGTATTTATAAGAAACATTCTCTATAAATTTTGTGTAGCGAAACATTTGAATAAATTAAATTTTCATAAATTTGCGATTCAATATAATTAATAATAATATAATTCAAGTGGATGAATATTTTCGAAATACATAAAATAAATACTTTTATAAGATCTTTAGGTAGGTAGGCACTTATATTTTTTATATCCCTAATTTTTACTTTCAAATATTGAAAAAAAATTAACATTCTGTTAAGTAGGCCAAGTATTAATTTTACTCGGTTACATTTTGTTTCTTTCTTTTTCTTCTTCAATTGCGTCACGTTTATAATATGGAACACATGTAATATTTCAAAGTCAAAAATTCGTTTTTGGAAAAACTATCCCAGACTTCTTGATGATGCAAATAGATACAACACAACAAAATTTACTTTCTACAAAATGAAGATAGAATGTATAATTTTCTATCATAAAGTACCTACGTGTACTGAAAATATGAAAGGTTCTTAAAAGACAACCTTGGAGTATAGTTAACTATAACTCTATTTTATTTTTTTATAGAAAACTTAAAAATCCTTTGAGAGACATGCAAGTACTTTGGGGAATAATTAACTTTTATTCGTTCCACTTAAGGTTTGTCTTCATAGCGACAATATAAACATGTTTGAGGTATAAAATTAATAAAACATTTTCACATATAATATATGTCACTACATATAGTTTATATTGCCTTTTCTCAATGTCACTTGTCAAGTCCTCAGATGTTGTTATCACTCCTGTATGTGGGAGGAAAACTAAAACTACATCGACTTTTTGTTACTCATAAAACACAATGTTGTATTCCTAATTATGCTCAAACTTCTTAATTATGGAAAACTAAAACTACATCGACTTTTTGTGACTCATAAAATACAATGTTGTATTCCTAATTATGCTCAAACTTCCTAATTATGGAAAACTAAAACTACATCGACTTTTTGTATCTCATAAAATACAATGTTGTATTCCTAATTATGCTCAAACTTCCTAATTATGGAAAACTCAAGCTACATCGACTTTTTGTGACTTGTTGAATATATTGTTGTATTCCTAATTATGCTCTTTCTGATGACACGGTATTTCCCATTCTAAGCGGGGTTGCCAACGGCCTATTATGTAATAAACATGTGACAATAAAATTAAAGACGATTTATTTTACATAAAACAAAGACGTGCAGCTGGTCTGCTGGCTGCCCCACTTGTAGGATATGCCGTGATGGTAAAGAAGTAGTAGTAGTAGTAGTAGCAAAGACATTCAGAATGAGAGGGATATAACCCATCGCTGTACTGAAGTTGTAAAATGTCTTAAAAGTGATATTTCACTAATCATTTTTTTTTTTATTTTATTCATAAATACACAGTATAGGTACATTGATATTACATTAATAAAACAATATAACACACAGTAAAAATGCTCCCTCCATAAGCAACTAAATGCTTGTGCGGAGGGTCGGATTTCAATTATAACATTAACACACATAAAAGAATCAGCTAGAAATATTAATACACATATAAGAATTTGTTACAAAAAGCAAACTGGTGTACTTTATAAGACACTCAAATTAAAAAGAGTAGGAGGCTCAGTGGATACTCCATGGTGTATTCATATTTGTTGAAAACTATGACATTTTCCAATACTCATAGATAAAAAAAATATGTATTTTTTTCCCTTCCGGCAAAATAAACGTAAATGAAAATAAAAATTAGATGTACTACAACTATAGCATTACGATATATCCTACAAGTGGTGTTACCAGCGGATAATAGACTGTAATAAACATGCTGATTGTCCTCTCCGTGCCAATAATAATAAAAAAAAAAAACATTTTATCAGGACGGGTTGTGGGCATGCCTCATCCCTGAATTGTGAATGTTTATTGTTTTATAAGAGTGGTTCCACAAACACCTGCCTTTTTAAGGCCACTAAGAAACTTTTAAAAAAGATAGAGAGACCAATTTTTTATCGGAGACTCATGTTCTTTTGACTTTATATGTACTTTTGTTGATGGGTTAGTTGGAAGATATCGCTTCTGCGATAAACTCACCCATTGTACCATATATTTTATTTGTATCACATTGTTTTATAACTTGGTAATATTATGTATGCCTCTTATTGTGCAATAAAGTTTATTATTATTACTTTCACTAATAATATTTTAAGCCAGTGTTCTGTTTAAGATCATCCTGCTAAGTGTTTGTTTATTTCAGCAGAAAAGTTTTGACAGAAATGTTAGACGAAAAAATATCACGTGCTCAATGAAAATAAATACCTACAATATTTATTAATTTATTTATTTATTAACATAATATACGGCTGAATAGCCTTTAAAGTACAATAACTTACAAAAACACACTTGAAACAAACACAATCAACACATAAGTGACAATGAATACAAAAACATGACAATAGCAACTACAGAGTATTCTCAACGGAAAGCATGTACCTACCCTCGAATAAACCCGCTCACAGCACATCTCTTCACAGTGTACTCCGAATCGTTGAAAATATCAATCTCACTGTAATTATAATTAATATTGAAAAAGAATAACATAAATAGAATAATAACTTAGAACAAGTCAAATAAAAGTCAAATAAAAAGTATCCGCGAATAAGAGAGATCTCTCATTTTTTTCAATACTCTGTCGATTCAGCACATGCCACCCATTCTGAATATCTGTATTATATGTCAAAGGTCAGTTTTTTCAATAAATTTAGCGAATAAGTATATGTAATAGTAAAAAAAATACTGCGCAATGGGTAAGCTTATTGTGACAGCCGTAGTGGCGCGAAGGAAACGCTCTTGTCTTTGAGTCACGAGGTCCCGAGTTCGATTCCCGGCCAGGGCAAAATGAAGAATGACTTTTTCAAATTGCCCTGGGTCTGGGTGTTACATGTAGGTACATGTGTAAAGTGCATTGTATATGTGTGTCTCGTCGCGTTAGTACCCATAAAACAAGATTCATATCTTAGTTTGGGACTAGCCTGATCTGTGTAAATTGTCTATGTATGTTTGTATCTTCTCAACATTAATTGAGGAAGAATAAATGAGAATAAAATGTATATACTTATTTACGATGAACCTGGATACGAAATAAGCTCAATTACACTCCAGGTATCCTCGCAGGAAGCAAACTGCTTGTGTCGTGAAAGTGGACTATGTTTCTATATTATAACAGAAACTGCGATTTTCAAATATGCCAAGTCATTTCCTATTCATAATATTATAACGTACGAAAGACAAGATTTTTTCCATATAAACGATATCATCATAGTACCTACTGTACCAGGGTAGTTCCCAGATGATCCCATCCCATCCCATGTGACGACATATAATTATTCTAAGTGACAGCATCCGATATGTTAGTAATCCATCACTCCTCACCTTTTCATAATGGCAACACTACATATATCTATGTCGAAACGGAACTACACTATGCCAAATTTTAGCTAAATTAATTTGTTATACAAACATAGGTGTTCTAGTCCTCGTTATGTTTCGGCTCAAGTTATTTATTATACAATGATAGTGTTCTAGTCCTCGTTATGTTTCGGCTCAAGTTATTTATTATACAAACGTAGTGTTCTAGTCCTCGTTATGTTGTAGCTAAAGCAATTTTTTATACTTGTCCTCGTTATGTTTCGGCTAAAGTAATTTTATTGTACAAACGTAGTGTTCTAGTCCTCATAATGTTTCGGCTAAAGTTATTTATAGTCCTCATAATGTTTCGGCTAAAGTTATTTATTGTACAAACGTAGTGTTCTAGTCCTCATTATGTTTCGGCTAAAGTTATTTATTGTACAAACGTAGTCTTCTAGTCTTCGTTATGTTTCGGCTAAAGTAATTTATTGTAAAAAAGGTAGTGTTCTAGTCCTCGTTATTTTTTTTACATTAAACATTCACCTATGTTAAAAGCTTGGTATATTTTGGTATGTCAAGAAATAAAAAAATAAGTTAATTATTCATAAGGAAAACAACAGCATTTAGGCGTTATTTATGAAAAGTTTTTTTTAAAGAATACAGAACATTAGTCAATAGTAAATGATGAAAAAACTTTGAACAGTCATGCTTGAAAATTATGTTTCATGACATTGTATACTTTTGCCCTGATATACAGATATTTGCTTGTATACATATATTCTAATATCATACATTATAAATTCATATGTGTAAAATATTATGTTCTTGGAATTTGTGATAAGTTACTTCATCACATATTACTCTCTCATGATACAGTGAAGAAACTTATTGAATATAAATTAAGCAAGACTTATTGGTAAAAATCGAAATCAGAACAATTCAACAAAAACAAAAAATGATAAACAATTCACATTGTTTATCATTTTTCTGTTCCTGGATTCAGGACCAATAATTAAAAAAAACTCTTTCATAGTTTTACGTACTTTCACAAATCTTTGTACATAATATGTAAATAACAAGAAGATATTTTTTTTTATAAAATATATTTGAAAATGATAATTCTTCATTATGTCACGGCCAAGAATAGAACCCAAAAGCATCACCTACTTTCTACACCGGCTGCCGTATCTACTCTATGTGATTGCTCCGGATTTCAAATGATAACGAATAAGGAACTAAGGATATTACCTTATCTACATAAACAGCAGATTGTGCAATTTCCGTTAAATAAAAAAGATAAACGGTAAATTTAACACAAAAAACATATCACATTGGCTTGGAAAAGACAACGTCATATTTTTTGGTAGTTCCCTGAACGGGACTTGAACCCACAACCCATCCTATTCACGAGATAGACTTAGTCCAATTAAGCTACCGGCTGACATACCGAATGTTCCTGAATTCTCTTTTATTTATCTCGATGACATATTTATCTGTAAGTATTGTGTTGGTATATCTAGCAGAGATACAAAATCCTGGATATTTCAAAGTTTAGGTAGATAGAATCGTACCTATCATTACCGACGTAGAAGATATTTATATAACCGATATTCCATAAAAAACTTTCGACAACAGAAAAGGTTTCTCAAAGCTTATAAATCGGCTTCGGTTGGTACAAAAACTAAGTTTAACGTGATTATAAAAAATAGCGTTATGTTTTGGTTTAACTTAGAAAAATTGAATTTACGAAATTGAGACTAAATAGTTTATCGTACAACAAGAGAATACTTCTTACTTTTCTAATTATTCGTTATCTTACAATAACAGATGGTATAAGTGTACATCTCTACTACCTACATATACGAGTACTATGATACTGAAATTGTAATATTAAACGAAAACAAGTAGGTATAGATCTAAATTACCATAGAAGGCAGTCATGCATGCAAATGGCATACCTGATATTGTTTTTGGCACATACTAGGCATTATGGTATCAGATTATTATTATTATTATTGTGTATATATACATACAGTATTAGCATTTGTGTAGCATTTCGTTTCATAGATAAAACTTAATTACAAAATATTGATTATGTACCAACAACGCGGTCGGTTCGGAACATTGCAACCAAAGCAATATGATTATCGGTCCAATATTGATAACCATTTCAGTACGGAACATACATTTGTTTTACTAACATAATAGTATTATTATTATGAACATTATAAAAAAGAATATTACAAAATTATTCCATTTTTAAAATTAGTGAGCATTGGAATTGGCGTAAATAATTTTCTTCATAATTTTTCTTCCCGTGAATTTGTAAGATATTTTAATAGCCTATCGGCTACTTCGGGCAGAGAAGAATCCAACAAATCAGAGATCATTCAAATCGGTACAGGCAATCTTGAGTTATAAATTATGTAAAACACTCGACTTCCTTTTATATATTAGACTAGATGATACAGATGAATGTGACGCTATATTGAAATCGTGTTGTATTTATAATCTGAACTTGTAAAATAAAAATAAACCCTATAATCTCTCAAAGGATGAATTCTGTTCAATTTTGATGGTACAAAAATTAATTTTTAGTCGTTGTAAAATATTATTTTTAATATAAGTACCTATGATATTAAGTGTAAAATATTATTAATAAATAAGCATTTGAATTGATGGCATTTTTAAATTTCCAATTCATCCATGAAGTATGCCACCTATCCTGAATGTATGTTTTTATTACGTGAAGATAACGATTTGTTTTTTTATTGCATGCAGTTACCTAGTCTACTCACTACTCATTTTTGGCAGATACCGTGATGATATAGATAGAGATGACTGCTTCAATGGTACGCGAAAAATGTATCCTTAGTTTTTACTGCTTCATAACTAATGTGAGCTTTTTTAATTTCCAAGCAAGAAATGAAAAATATTTAACTTTTATAAATATGACAATAAATAATTCAAGCGAAAATGCTTGAATCAAAAATGTAACGTCATTCTCACAAAAAAAAACTTGATCAAAAACGAAAAATAAACTCGTTTTAGATAGACCTATTGAATTGAACTCAAAATGTCGTCAATACAACGACAATTAAATAATTAAAAACGAAAAAATAAAACAGGTGTTTTATTCTACTAAAGATTTAATTTGTGAGAGAGACATCTTTCGTCTAATGAGGACATTGGATTGACAATGTCCTCATAAGACGAAAGACGTCTCTCTCACAAATTAAATCTTTAGTAGAAGAAAACACCTGTTTTATTTTTTCGATATGGAATTCTACTACCTAAACACCGACACAGTTAATAAATAATTAAACACTTTATTCAATCAATTAATAAAAACGTACAAATGTTGAGACAATTTATCACCAATACGGCTTCAATTAAGTTGCAGCAGCCTCACTAGGTTACCCTATATCAAGGCGTGCTGCGTATAAAAAAAATATACAATTAAATGAAAATATACTTAGTTTATTATTGTAATATATGATTTTTTTGAGGAGAGACGATGGTCCTGGCTGGGACATGTTTTGAAAATGCCTAATGATAGTTGGCCAAAAAGAGCACTGTTTTTCCGTCCGCAGGGGTTCCGTCGGCCCGGGCGTCCCTCTTTCACAATACACCGTTCCTATGACAACGATATCAGAGCGCAAGGAATGTCGTGGAAAGAGGTGTCGCAGTTGGCACAGAGACGCTCTGAATGGAGGAGGCTGGTTTCTGCCCTGTGCTCCCGAGAGGAGCGTTGAGGGCGATGATGATGATGATGATGATTTTTTTAAAGTAGGTTTATTATCAAAATTAAAAAAGATTTTCCTACCATGATAAAACATTTTTTTCGATGATTTCACAAAATAAAAATGGTTCTATAATTTATAACTTTTTGTTAAGTCATTATAAAACAAAAACACTTGTTTAATTCCAATTGTTAAATTTAAATTTTATGCTGCTAACAACGTACTTATGACGAGTGCGTAAACAACTGAAAATGTTTTAACAATGTTAGTCACAATATTTTTTAAGCATTAAGTGTTTACAACTACGTTACAAAAAAATATAAGTGGATATAAACCGATATCTAATGAAATATAATTATACTAATTAAAAATGTATTGGTGTAGTTTAAGGAACTCAGGTATTGAAATAATTTATTTCCATAAGGGCTCCATAATAAATAAAAATCTCACACTTGTACAAACTATTTTTCATATGTATTAGAATTTTACTATAAGACAAAATTATACTAGTTTACTTGTGCAATTTTCGGTGGATTTTTATTGTTTTTGTTGCTTGTGATACAGGTGGTGAAATATATATTTTTAATAGGTTATTTTTTAACCGTCTTTCGTTATTTTAAGAAAATAATAGAAATGTATTTACATTGTTTATATTTTTTATGTTACTTTGTGTTTGTAAAAGGCTAGAAAAGCCGTTTACAAAGCCGTTTGAAATAAATAAATAAATAGGGCATACGCGTAGTTTCAGAATTATACATATCAGTGGAAATACTTTGTGATAAAATAATCGCTGTATACCATCGCTGCTTCAAACTATTGTACTAAAAAGGTTGAATATTCTATACAAGCAATGGAGTGCGTTATCTGTTCCAAATGGATTTTTATTTTATTTACAGAAAATAGGGAAAATTCTGCAGATAACGTCCTCATAATACGTACAATAATAAAAAATATATTTATTCCAGGCATGAGAGGATTGGCAAATTAGGTTTTCAAAATTCAATAGCCACTCGTTTGCATTAATACTAAAATGGACATTGATTTTAATTAAATCATAATTATTTTCATCACATCATCTCCCTTACGAATAATCTATGTACGTGTCCGTAAAATTAATCATATTTACATATTTATTGGAATCTCTAGATAGGCACATTGTTTTTCATGATTAACTAATTGCTTTGAATTATATTTGTAAATTAAAAACCCGATTTTTGAATTTCATAAAGGATTTATTATGTTTTTGTATCTCAACGGTGATAACGAATCTTAGAGAACTGTTGATCTTAGCATATTTAATAATTAATATTTGTTTTGGATCTTTGAACTCTAAATCCTATTACATTTATCATTCTTTTATAGTCTTCACTAAGACTGAGAGGAAATAAACTTCGTCTATTTCGTAGCATTTGAATTACTTTAAGAGTATGCATTGTGTTCTGTCCTCTCTGCCTACTTTACACCTAACACGGTATTTGTGATGTTTATCTATCAATCAATCCATACCATCATTGCATTACCCACAAGTGAGGTAATTTACAGAATAACTCCATGCAATTAACAAAAAGATCGTCTAATACTCTGTGCCAAAACAATAATAAATTTTAAATGGGCGCAACAAAATTCTCGAAAACAAACAGAAAGGACTGGAACACTCATTCTTCGCTTGAGATTTCATGAAACAGTGTTATAAACTATCAATAAAATAAGGTATAAACAGTTTATTCACCAAAATAACGAGTACTAATTGTATAACATCTTTCAAATAAAAATGTTCCACACTTTCTCTGTATATATCTCAATATACTCGTCAAATTTTATATATTAAGTCACACGGTATCACTGACCACCGAATAATAACATAAAGGAGACAAAAAAACTATGCAAAAGACAAATGGTGAACTAAATGGTAATAATAACAAAATATATGAAAAAATGATAAACAAATGTTTTATTATTCGTCTGTGATTCACGTGTGGCCTACATTACGATACTAAATAAAAAAAAGATTTTACTGCACACTCACATATCTCACGAGCTCTCGTAGATATGACTAAAAATAGCACCATGTGTGTACATATGACTCGAATATGTATAATATTCCAATAAGTACGGTAGAGAAAAATTTGGGACGTTTTGTTAATCTTGACATAAGTAGCTAGCTATTAAGCAGATGTATTATAAGCGTAATTATATGTAACTTCGTACTACTGAAGCCATATTTAGTGAAAACAATCCTAAATCACTCGTAAACGCGTGGATGGCTTTGAGAAGATTGGCATAGAATAGAAAAGACAATAATATCTTCAGGTGAATAGAACATGGTACATTCACGAATGTCAATTATATTGTTAACCCTCCTTTACACGAGATTTGTCTCTATAAGGAGGATGTTTAGATTTAAGTTTTATCAAATAGTCTATGTATTGTAATGTCTGTATAATTATTGTTAAATAAAATAAATAAAAAATATTTTTATTGAAAGATCTTTAAATATTAAACAGTGAAAAATAGTCAATTCAAAGTAGTTCAAACAGTTTTCTACAAACGAATCTTGAACAAAAGGAACTTAGAGGGTATGACTTCAGAAGAACCAAAGCATGTACTTACCTAATTAACCAAAGTTTCAAAGTAATAACGGCTTTCGTAACAGGTCACTGTAGATTCATGGACCACTTATTCAAACTAGAACTTGAAGAAGATGGTACCTGAAGATTCTATGAGGAGGAAGTCAAGACTCCTCGGTTCTTCCTAGCAGATTGCAATGCCGTGAGATTCGCAAGAATCAATACCCTAGAAAGGGTTCTATTTTTTGTTGTTGTTTTATTTATTATTTGTTATGAGCAAGAGTACGTGTAAAAAATAATGGAACTATCCCTCAAAGCACGAGCTCTGCTCATATTTGAGGGAATGAATTGTTTTGCAACAAAAAAAAGGCACTGGATACAAGAGGAATCTCTCCACACCTTAAATTCCCTCAAAATTCTAGGCTTCTCAAGATATTTAGGATTAGGAGCCTCAATTAATTGATTAGGGGGAGCCTGTTGATTAGGGGGTGCAGTAGATCTTATAGTTCGTAGAGCATAATGCACACCAATAAAAAAAAAAACATTGAAGGAGACCAGCCGATTTAGGTTCACTCAAGTTTATAATTTTTCTAATTGCACCGTCAAGGTTGAATTTATTATGTTATTAAATTTATGCGTAAATAAGGTAATATTATAAACCAAACATGCTTTTCAATAAATTGAATTAAAATATTTTAGTGACTGAAGGGGACGACAAATGTTATTGGTAAACGCATTACGTGATAAGCTTTAACCCAGCAATACTCATTCTCCTTACCTATTGAAATAGTTTCAACAACTACGTTTCCACAAATATCTATTTCCCTCTTCAACTGAAACTCAAGCAATTCAAAATAATGAAGTACTTAAATAAATAAAAGCTCAAAGTCGTAATGTGATGCAAGTTTTTTTTTATTGCAACGATTTGACACGATTCATTGAAAGACTACATACTATTTATGATTATTTATGTATTATTACTATATTAATTTTGTTTCAGAAATTTTCAGCGAAATTTGATCTTCTTCAAAGGGTTGTAAGCTTGTATCTGAAAGACTCACTTTCAAAGTACTTAGCTATTTACGATCAAGCTTTAACTAAACAAGCAAAGGTCGATTATTTTCCTTTATTTAAAAAACGAGTTGTAAGAGATAAACCAGTAGCCAGTCATTTAGAAATATAAGACAAATAACATGTATAGACAATTCACACAGACCGAGCTAGTCCCAAACTAAAATATGAATCTTGTATTATGGATACTAACACGACGATACACATATTATATACAATGCACTGAACACATATACATGTAAAATCCAGACCCAGAACAATTTGAAAAAGGTCATTCTTCATTTTGCCCTGGCCGGGAATCGAACCCGGGACCTCGTGACTCAAAGGCAACTGCGTTAGCCTCCGCGACACACTGGTCGCCATCAAAGTCATTTTTTCTATAGTATTTATTAGCTGTTCTATATAAAAGTTTTTGATATGAGAAATGGCAAGAATGAATCCTTGAAAGTTGTAAGAGTTAAAACAGTAGGTATTAACTATGTTCTGCATCTGGTTTTATAAAGTGATTTACAAATGTTTAATTTGTAGTATATGTATGTATTAAAAGAGAGAATTATTTCAGACATAAAAATAAGGAATATTATTTAATATGTGTGTTGTATGGTTTGTATAAAGAAATTCTTTATGTTAATAATATTATTCGTAACTAGGGGGAAATTCATTATCACCATCCCTTCACACATTCATCTTGTTAAACATTTTAATTAGTTTTATGCGCGGTGTATAATCATATTTAATACTAACGAGATAATAAACCAACCACCCTCTTCATTTGTTAAAAAACATTTTAATTCAATACTCTTGTTCATTATTTGATTATCCAAAGATGTTTTTTCTTTCCAATTAGAAATAATACTTAATTTAGTACATTTCTCTTCTCAAGATACAATAAAATATACTTTTGTGTTTATTTTATTTTATCTTGACTGTATGACGTAGTTATGTATCATTAACTTTAATTGTCTAGTTATTATTATTAATAAATGTGATATGATAATAAATAATCTGAATATATGTATCGCTACTGTTTTAAGATTTTTTTACTACAATTCGAAAAATTGTTTTTTTTCTGTTTTATTAGCATTAGTTGGCGTAAAGGTGTAAATTGTTATGCTGGCTGATGAAAAAACACTAACCGTATTGAATTAATAAATGAAATTACTCAAAAGTATCTTTGCTTACACCACGATTATGTAGATTCTTCACAATGCTGACCTATTACACAATGGGGCGGCTTCCCTTCGTCTACCCTTCAAGTCGTCTCTATGGGAAAAAGGAGGATCTGCAAATGCTGATAAATGGGATTCGAAGACTCCTAAGGTATCCAGATGTGTATGGGTTCTTTCAATGCTAACCTACGTCACCAAAGCGATACAAGCAATATTGTAAAAACGTTCCGGTTACATAAATAATTTAATGAATACCTATATTAATATTTCAGAAAGAAAATAGAAATGATTTTTGAAAGACTGAAAATTTTGTGATTAAGTTCCGAAAAGATTAGATAACAATAACAATTCATCTGTATAACCAGTTAAATAGGTATGTGTCCTTACAAAAAAGGCAAACACTCAATTCATTGTACAAGAAAACAACAATAAAAGTCAAAAGAAACAATAAACAAAACAAAAAAAATATGAATACAAACAATAAGTACCCGTAAGAAAAACAGAGGGCAAAATTCAAGATAAAGCTAAAAATAAAAAGAAACTTCGCATAAAGACCGGGCAATCGTATTGTGTGGAAAAAGTGAATAATATTATATTTCATAATATTATATACCTACGTGGAATTATTAGTAAATTTGTACTACTACGCATCAATGATTTCGTAAAGTTCCTTTAAAAATACTTAATAAGAGTATATAGCTGAATAAGAAGAAGAAGAGTTCGTCGGTAGTCTGGAGATAGAGTCGCGGCCTTGTGATCAAGGGGTCCGGGGTTCGATCCCAGGTGCCGGCAAACTCCCCTTTCACGACACAAGCTTTTAGCTTACTGTGAAAGGTGTATAAGGTTGTATTTGGGTTTATAACAAAACCCAGATATATCTTTTTTTTAAAAAAAAAAAAAAAAGAAATTGATGAATCAAAATCAAAATATATTATTTTTTCATTCAGTTAATTGACTAATTCAACAATCTGGCAGCGACATGTATAGGTATACGAATATAGTATAATAAATAAATAAATACATAACTAAATATATATTTCCTGCTGAGACCGCCTTGGCCAAAAGCTGTTATGATCTCAGTGCAGGGTGATAGTTTTAGAATAATAATAATAATATAGCGTATGTTAATATAAGCAAGTTAGAAAATATATATTGATGATCATAATTTTACATTTTTTTATTATCCTTCACTGTGTACCGTAACAAGATATCACAGAAGCTATATGGGGGGCGAGGAGGTGCATCTTGTCCAGTGATTGTAATTTGATGTAAATGCATAATTATGCCATGAAATTCGACTATGTACAGGAATAAATCATTACAAATACAAATTATATTATAAATACAATTTGTACCCCTCTCCCATCTCATATCTAGTTGCCCCATGATATCTTGTAACAGTGTACAGTGAAAGATAATAAAAATAAATACAACAATGATCATCAATATATAGTGTTTCTAACTGGATACTATTGGATAACCTATAGTAGAAATTGACCGAGTTTTTTTTAATAACTAGCTGAATGATTTTTGCATGCAGTTAATTCAGTGTCTATCCCACTTGTGGGATGTATATAGATTTTATGATACTTTCACATTCATAAAATAAGAAATATATAAATGTTCTAAATTGGGATTTATGTACTTTGAATAATGACATAACATTTATAATGGCTTCCTTAAAAAATCCGACTTATACATCTTCAATCAGATATATTAAATATTTTCCGGTGAATTTATACAAATCATTTTCAGAGCATTTTTATAATTGCTTTTGCGATTACCTATTGTGAAAAAATAAGCGTAATAATGCTACATTTTTCTTATCGCTCAACCGATTTTTTTTGAGTTATGAATTCACTCAGGCTTAATATGATATTTTAGGATTAACAAGATTATACGAAATAATAAAAATAAGCCATCATTTTTGTGAAAATGCAAGTGTTTCTAAAATGTTGTCGATTTAATGTGAATTGAGATTGTTATAATTAATTCAATTTAAATATTACATTTAAAAAAAATTATTAAGCAGCAGATTTAATTTCATATTTTAATGTACCTATATCCAACTAAAATTGTCTGTTTATACAGACTTCTTACATCAATGTTATTATAATCTCTCATATTATTGTGATTGAGTGATAAGTACATTTGTAGGTGTATTGTAAACCAACAGTTGTAATAGTATTAAGTCCGTTCTATGGTTATATTACTTATAATATATATAAACATATTTTTTTATACTGAAAAATAACATTCAAAAATTTATTATAATATACATTTGTATTATTGTTAGAAAGTTTCTGAACACAGATATTTCAGGCACAATGCTGGTATTTTGAACGCGCGTTTGAGCCTTATCCTGTATATATGGATAGATGAATTTCTCCCGGCATTAGACGTTAAGTTTTTGTGTGACCATGACTGATCATATGAAGACTTATCTGGTTGTATAATGCTGAGAATTGTGGGTGGCAGTTCTGCCGCCGTGTTAAAAAAACAGTATGTCACGTTTGCATGTTTTTGTTTTAAAAAAGATTTCAGGTTTTCGGTAGAATTCTAGGTAGACCAAATCCATGCAACAAACATGCAAATTGTCTCTTCCATGCCGATAAAAAATAAGCCGTTTAAAATTGATCGCATACCTTATTGTTGAATCTAAAATGTCTGATATCTTAATAAGCGATATTTCACGTATATTTGTCGTACACAGGATTCTTGAAAACTTAGAGAAAAGATATATACATATATTATCTGCCAGGACTCCATGGAAAACTATAAAACGCAAGAGATAAACGTAGAAATTTTATATTTAAGAGTTATAAGTTTAATACTAGTGGAAAAACATATTCACAATAGAAAGTCTTATTGCAGACAGCTTCGGAAATTGAAACCATTTTAATGTCAATGGTATGCTTACAAAATGGACAATCAATAGAAAGAAATTAAATTTTCAAATATCTACACTGAGAAAAATACACACAACGAATCAATGGTTCGTACTATCAGACTAGGACCAGAGATAGTACAAACGATTCATTAGTACGAATCTATAATATTAACTTTTCGCAAACAAATCATTGGTAAATTTACCAACGACTTGTTCGCGATAAGTTAATATTATAGATTCGTACTAATGAATCGTTTTTACTATCTCTGGTCCTAATCTGATAGTACGCACCAATGATTCGTTGTGAAATTTGGTTAGTATTTTTCTCAGTGTACATTACACAAGTATTATATATTATACAAAGATCTTTGCCATTTCTGTTTATTTTCCCATCCATCCTTTAGAAAACTGTCATCAATTATCCCAACAACATAAATAAAATAATTGAACACATATTCACCAGTTCAACACGTCCTAAACTTTTTCAGATATTGCGTTGTCCCAAAAACTAATCAAACAGCAATTTGAAACTTTATATAGATCACAAATAACGTTAAAGTTTTTGAAATTATAATATTTTTCAAATACAATAATATTCATAACTGTCATAACTGTAATTTGTCTTATAAAGCTGGACAAAGTAGACTTTTGAGGTGTTACGAGGATCGTCTTACTTTTTTCAATATGGATAAACTAAGGGATAGGAGAATTCTTGCTGACCTCACCATGCTTCACAAGGTAGTAAACGGTAATGTGGATACGGCGTCAGTCAGTTTATTAAACTTTTATGCCACAAATCCCCGTCTTCACAAACTCAAAACCATTCTGCCGGATAGACACAATAATAACACCAGTCAGAACAATCCTATCAGCAGAATGTGTAAATTTTATAATTTCCTATGCTCACATCGCGTTGCGGGGCTGGATGTCTTTGATGACTCGCTGGCGGGGTTCAGGAAATGTATTGCTTCCAACTTGAGTGTGTTTGGTGGTTGAATTTATGTGTGTGTGTATTGTTTTTTTTTCTAAAATGTATATTTTTTTCCTTACAGTACCTAGTTTAATGTAACAGGCGCATGTTTAGTGTGAGTCCGGTTAAACTGGACTTGCATTGGTCGGGCGCTGCTGTTTCTTCATCTCTAATTGTTACCTTTTTGTATATGTGGTTTATACTTTAATATGTATGCTGTAGACACGCCTAATTGGTGGGTTGGCCTGATCAGATCAACATTATTCTCTCTCTTTTTATTTTTCATATATGTTTTGTCAACCTACTGTGTGTGTCTCTATGTAATAAATAAATAAATAAATAAATAAATAAATAAATAACCTTTTTCTTTAAATTCGTAAACTATTATGCAGGTACAAATTTGTATTAATGGTACTTTGAGAGTTGTGTTACTAAAGTTTTAAAAATCATATGTCGCAGTGCTTATTACTTTCAATGAACATTTTTTTTTTTTTTTTTTTTCTTTTTTTTTTAAAAAAAAGATATATCTGGGTTTTTGTTATAAACCCAAATACAACCTTATACACCTTTCACAGTAAGCTACTAAAAGCTTGTGTCGTGAAAGGGGAGTTTGCCGGCACCTGGTATCGAACCACGGACCCCATGTTCACAAGGCCGAGACCTCCAGGCTACCGACGAACTCATCTTTTAAATTGTGAAACCTGAAATAATATGACATGACGTGCAATTTCAAGAACACTTAACAGAAATATAATTATGAGACATTTATAGGTATTAATCTTTGTATTATCTATATCTCTATCTATACCATCACGTAATTTTCCACGGATTACGTAGTCAGTAATTAATAATAATAATAAAACTTTATTCAATAAAATATATGGGTTGCAAAAAAATCACGCAACAAGCTACCTCACTTGACGTAGACTTTACTGAGGTATTGTTTACATGAATTCACAGTAATACATGTAGTATAAACTATAAAATCATCAACTTGGTATAATAAAAACAAAAAAAAAACAAAACAATAAAATAATACAATATAGCATAGAGAAAAATAAGCAAGAACACACAAACATTCTTGTCACCCTTCTTAGGTACCTATACCCAACTCACTTTTAATTTAATTAATCATCATCTTTCATGATGGCAAAAACATTTGAGTAAATTCATCCCAAATTAATGTAATAAACATGAGAGTCGTCATCTCCGTGTCAATAAAAATCTATACAGTAAGGACGGGTGGCATGCCTCATCGCTAAATTGAAGATGATTTATATCATCATCATCATTATTAATTAATTTTGAAATATTCTATATACAAATATTCTTAAGGCTTTAATTTTATTGTTCACTGATATCTTTCACTTTGTTTTATCTTCATCTCATCGTAATAATTCTTTTTTTTCTCTCTCTTTCCATATTGTGTAATAACTACTTTAGGTATTTTTTAAATTTAATTTTATTCAAATTTTATGTTTTTATTATTAACATTCATTAATTTTTTTTTCAATTGCTAATTTTATTTCTTGACTCAAAATCCATAACTGATATTTTCTTTTGACCATTTATTATTAGGTCCTTACATATGAAATTGGCGTTTCATATGGCAGAAATGAAAACGATTTTTTTTTATGAAACTATTTTTTTATTTAGTCAAAGTATGTACCATGGCTATCTATGCACTTTTGCCATCTCGAAGGTAGTTCATTGATTCCTTTACTAAAAAAAGTGTGTGAGCGAGAATCAATAAAATCTTTGAAGGCCGTTTGGACAGCCTCGTGAGAATTGAATTTTTTTCCTTGCATGAAGTTGTCCAAATTCCGAAAAAAATGGTAATCAGTTGGAGCAAGGTCCGGGGAGTATGGTGGGTGTCGAAGACATTCCAGTCGCAGCTCCCGTAGTTTTGCGGTCGTCAAACGTGCCGTATGTGGTCGAGCGTTGTCCTGAAGCAGCAGTGGGCTAGATCGATTGACCAGTCTGGGTTGTTTAATGGCTAGCTTTTCCATCATCGTTTGCAATTGTTGACAATACACATCAGCCGTGATTGTTTGCCCAGATCTTAAGAAACTGTAATGGATGACACCGTCACTAGTCCACCAGACACTTACCAGTACCTTTTTCTGAGTCAACTTTCGTTTCGGGCAGAATTTGGCTGGTTCACCTGGGTTCAACCATTGTGAAGAACGTTTCCGGTTGTCGTACAAGATCCATTTTTCATCACAAGTTTCGATACGATTCATTATTGTGCCGGTTGAGAAGTGAAACGCAACACTCGACGCGTGTTTCTTTGTTTGCGTCGCTCAATTCATGCGGTACCCATTTTTCAAGTTTTTTCACTTTTCCAATTTGTTTCAAGTGAATCAAAATGGTTTTATCACTCACACCGAAGCCTGCCGCTAACTCTGACGTGGTTTGCGATGGATCTGCTTCCACAATTGCTTTTAATTCTTCGTTATCAACTTGTGTCTCCGGCCGTCCACGAGGCTTGTTCTGTAGGTCAAAATTTCCAGAACGGAAACGTTGGAACCAATAACGTACCGTATTTTCTTTTGCAGTAGCTTCCCCATACGCATTGTTAATCCTACGAGCCGTTTCTGCAGCACTAGTGCCGAGGTGAAACTCATATTCGTAAATATAGCGATATTTTAAGTTCTCCATATTGTGAACAGAACGATGTGAAAGAAAAACAAATGACGCGATAACAAATAAATTTCGTAATTCGAACACAGAAATACATGGTCTTAAATTTGAAATAAATTTGAATTTGGAATTCTTAGCCGAACGCCACATATTTTGAATCAAAGTTGCCAGTTCGCCAAACGCCAATTTCATATGTAAGGACCTAATATTATAACAGACTCATTTTACAATTTTAAAAAAAAATGTACCTTTAAATTAAGTTTTGTTTAGGAATATTTCTATAACTTAAAATCAATTTATGTGCATGCTGCTACAAGCTGTATTTCTGTCATCGCCTGTCAAATTGTTATTGTTTTTGTTTTTTTTTATTTTACATGTAATAGGCTCTGCCGTATAAAAATGTAAATAAATAAAAATTAAAAATAAATTAATTGTGATGTTGTACGGATATTCGCCTTTTGTACGATACCTACTCGAAAACTTACAGTAAAGGCAAGGAGACATTCTCTCTACTGGGGACTCCACAAAGAAAAATAATATATGTAATACATTCATTGTATGTATCCTTACTCGCCTTATTGGGCAATAAAACTCTGTTTGGTTATTTGTTTGCTAACTAAATAAACTCATAATACGGCACGGAATGATGTAGGTTTCACAGGCTCAATATTGTTTTATCCCAATCGAATCGATGGAATTTGGTCCATCGTTGTTATTTTGCTGATGGCAGAAAATCAAACCCCATTTGAATGTGCGGATATATTTAAAAAAAATATTTATTATTTTATGTTTTTTTGAAGTCTTCTGAAATTCAAAATAAAATGATTTGACTAAATAATTTCTATCATTTATTTATTGTGTCGGCGCACACGTAGCAGAATTCACGAGAAAGACGTCTCTCTTGTGATCAATAAATAGTGTTTAGTAGAAAAAAAAACACTTGCTTCAATTTATCTAGATAATATCATTTGTAGTCTTTACACGATAATTAAATCCAAAAGCTTTGTTAATTTAGACATGTGGTATTCAATGTTTTTAACCATAAGTTTAAAAAACGATTCTTCGTGTTTAATAATAAAAGAATTTTATTCACATTTTTCGTAAAACTTTAATAGTTTTAGTTTTTGAAATTAAATATATTTTAAAAGTGAGTCACAGATGAGTACATATTATTATGTTATCAGATATGAGTAGCGAAACTTGTTAAGTAGTTATGAGTGCATGAAGCGACGGTGACACATTATAGGTAGATACATAATAATACGAAACTCTGAATTACAGAAATACATTTTTCGAGGAGCACACTACAGAATAATAATGCGTTGTATTCATTTTAACAAACAAAAATGTTGCATATTATTAAATCCTTTACTATACGTGTTCCACGAGGAAATGTTTTCTTATGTAAATAAGTTATTAGTTTCTCAACGACATTACTGTCAAGGTTTTTTTCTATATCACAATGTATGTAATTTATTATAATAGTGAACATTACGTTAAGCATCTTGAGTTTTGTATGCGGAGGCGTCGTGATATATTTTGAATATTCATCGCTAATGCGATTACCGATACTGATAAACATAATTATCTACTTACGCACCGTATTATTACAAAACAATATGGGAACTATATAAGAATGATTAATTGATTAATTATTATTAGAACAGCCTGTATTTATATATAGACTCTGTATATATATAAATTTTTTAATATTTAGTTTGTTGACTAATTAATATTTTATTCATAAACTTTGGTCAGAGTTTTGATCTGGAAAATACAGAAATTACCAAATCGTTCCCTGACATTAAATTTAGTGTATGTTTGTGTATATAAAAATAAACTACAAAATATATATGAACCATCAAGACAAATCTCTCAAATATCTCTGAAATAGACTATGTGTATGTAATTAACATACCTACATATCGTTCTTTTTGTGCCATAAAAAAACAATACATACAGGATGGGTGGCATTACTCGTCGTTTCAACGGTGATATTAGATACGGACATTTTTATAACAGCCTTTTATATCATACTCGAAAACCTACGATTAAATATGGGTGATTTATAGAAAAATACATACATACATACCATACACGCCGCTTCCCTCGCGGGGTAGGCAGAAAGGATAGTGCGCCACTTCCTTCTATCCTTGCATACATCTTTCGATTCCGTCACTGTCATACAATTCCTCATGCATGCTCTCCTGTTCAATGTGCTCAACACGTGACCGTCCTGTAGGATTTGATTTAAATGATCTTGCCATTTAATCCTCGGACGTCTACGTCTCCGAGCACCATTCCTCTCAGCCACATATATCTTCTAAGTCATTCTGTCCTCATTCAGTCTTTCCACGTGCCCAAACCATCTTAACTTATTTACATTCATCCTTGTTATCACACCAACTTTCATTCCACATTCCTTTCGTATATCACTATTACGCACACGATCTCTCAGACTTTTACCACACATCCTTCTCAACGATCTCATTTCAACTGCATTTATGCCACTTTCATCCTTCTTTAACCATGTCCACGTCTCACTTGCATACATAAGTGTTGGCACTAAGATAGCAGAGTGCACCAACCTTTTAGCTGTGGTAGATATGTTTCTAGTTGCAATTATTGGTCGGATTGCACCATTTACCTTATTGCCAGCAACTTTTCTCCTTTCAATATCGCTTTCACACTTCCCATCTCTCGTGAACAAACTACCTAAGTACACACATTCGTCAACTTGCTCTAACACTTCGTTGTCAATCATTACCTGGCATACTGTTCTCTCACTTCCTCTTTCAAACACCATGATTTTTGTCTTTTTTGCATTCATTCTCAATCCATTAAATAGAAACCCATAGAAAAATAAAAACTTGGTTAATATTTACATTTTTAAATTTCTTTTTTACTTTGCAGTAATTAAATACTTGTAAACATTTAAATACAAAGTTATGCAATAATAATTAATAAATTGCACAATAAAGAACATACCTACATAGTTACAAAGTTATTAAATAATGTGATACAAATATATGATATTGTGCAATGGGCGAGTTTATCGCAGAAGCGATATATTCCAACTAACCCATACTCGTACACAGAAACAGGTAGCTAATAGTATAGCCAATCGAATTTATCGCAAAGACGTTATTATTTCACTTTTTTTCCAAAATGACTTTGACTTCATACGTGCTGCCACTTATGGTATTTTATATTTGATGAACCAAAAATATAGGTTAGAGGCTACTACTACTACTATACCATCACGGCATATCCCACAAGTGGTGTAGCCAGCAGATCAGCTGCATGTAAGGAACATGCAAACTGTCCTCTTCGTGCCAATATAAAATCAAGACATTCAAGATGGGTGGCAAACCTCATCGCTGAATTTAAGATGTAAAATGTCTTATTTTTTTCGAACACCTGCCTTTTACAGGACACTCGAAAACTTACGCAGAAAAGTGGGAGACCAATTCTTTACCGGGTGCTCCACGGGATAGTAGAGGCAAATAATTAAGAATTGGGGATGTTTTGTAAATGATAAAATTCCTTTTAGGATCTTTGTTATATTTTGGTGAATTAAATAAACCTTTATATTTCTTGCAATCTCTATGTATTTGTAAATACATACATTTATTAACATCAAAATATGACTTTGATATACAGCCAAATCAAAACAAGATCAAACGTCGAATCGAAGAAATATTTGCTTTGGAATGAAATTGAACAACGGTGCGTCGTAAACATCAATTAGTAATAGATTATATTATTTATGTAGTGAAACAGATCTCTATTATTATTCTATGTACAGTGAGTTTCATGTGACAAATTGGATTGACCAATCTACTGTTTAGATGACAAGGGTAGTGGAAGGGAATTTGTAGCCAGGCTTTTGATTAATTTCACAGATTTTGTAGTGTCAGATTTTATTAATATTACAATATAATTTTCACAAAGTAATGGATTGAAAGCGATCTTGATACAAGTTAAATACAAGCTATTTTATTTCATTATATTGTGTTCAAGCTAACCTGATAGACATCAGCTGAGAAATGTTTGGTGTTGGATCAAAAGGATCGTTTTCATAAAAGGATTATGACAACATTATTCTTCTACCCAAACCCTAAAATTTATTTTGTTGCCTAACTTCGTCCACAGTATCTATCTGAAATTCAAAATTTCAGGTCCGTTTTGGGTTATCTGTTATTATATAGAAGTTATGGAAAATATGAACCATCTATAGTCATTTATATTCAACAAATAGTTGACAGAATAATTATATTAATTTCTTTTTTAAAATATCCCATGTGTACGATGATCATAAAACAGCCATCAATCAACAACAAAATACATATATAATATACATTACGGAGTTATACCCTGCTTTATCTGATTATTGAAGAGAGACCCGCCTCATCCCTTATAACTAGAGCTTTCACTTTTTTCAAAACTTAAACGACATCAAGTTAAAATGACGTTGTTATATTTAAAATATTTTTTTTCATGTACAGACATCAAATACGCGTTTTTAACTTAGATAAATATGCCATTAAAGAGAGCATAACATGAAATAAAACACTATGTTCATAGGTCACAATGGGCAAAATTCGATATAGTGTAGTTTTCTCTCCAGTCTACATATGTATGTATAACGATGTGTATAATATCTACCAAGTAGATAAATATTTGACTATGGGAATTGGTGTGAGATTGTAAATATTATAATCGTACATAACTTAACTACTAGTCTATGTTATACCTCTGGCGTATTACATATTTATTAGAGATGCAACAAATATTCGGCAACTATTCGGTATTCTGCCTATTCGGCAACATTTTTACTATGCGGCCGAATACCGAATATTTGGTCTATTATTTGGTATTCTGTCGAACAGTTTAAATGTAAAACTGGAAGGAACTAATAGCTAGTAGATTGTTGCTATTTCATTGTCGGCTGCAGATGCATAATTATTAATCCTCAAATATCTAATTAATTAATTTAATTTGATATGGAGTGAAAGAACATAATATTATTATTGTTATTATTAATGTTGGAACACAAATAAATTTGAAAAAATGTACCGCGCTGCAAGTCCAGTAGGTACATATTTCTAAAATATACCTACACGAAGATGCGCGGTCGGGAGTACCGCACGCTCTCACCATTGTTTTGCCGAATATTCGGTTATTCGGCACATGATTTTGCATAATATTCGGTATTCGGCAATAATATACTATTCGTTGCATCTCTAATATTTATGTATGCTACGAATACATACCATGATACTAAAATTTATTGTTCTAAAGCTAATAATGTGAAGATTTCTACAAAACTATTAAAAAAAATTACCAAAAAAATATTTATTTAATATTCATGCTGAATCCAGAGTTTAGGTTTTCACTATTTATATTAAATTAGGGCAATCACAGTGTTTAGGTTTTCACTATTTATATTAAATAAGGGCAATCACAGTGTTTAGGTTTTCACTATTTATATTAAATTAGGGCAATCACAGTGTTTTTTAACCTAATTCAAAGGCACTTAATGCACGCATAACACATATGTAAAAATAACAAAAACTAAGTATGATACTAAAGAAGACAGCTTGCGTGTTTATAACATGCAGCTGATCTGCTGGCTAACCTACTGTAGGATATGCCGTGATGGTATAGATAAAGTGGAGGGAAGGAGAGAATACTTCTTTTTTATTTTGTATATTTGATTTGTCATTTACTATAATACTGATATTTGTTTATTTATTTATTTGATCAATAAACGGCAATTTGTCTTTTACAATAGGTTTTATACATATGTATGACAAATCAATAATACAACAGTTGTAACACTTAATATTACTTGTATTGTTCCCTGAAGGGGAATGTAGAGAGTCAACACTTAAAATAATAATTGGGCGCCAGGTGTACTCCTGAAGGGGTACACCGAGAGAGTTCAAAACACTGTTTAGCAAATTCACAATTTATTACAATCACTTGACAACTGGTACAATACTGTATAAAGAAAGTAACACTATTAGTAAAACTATACGAAGACATCTCCAGGCTAGGTTAGATGATAATTGAGGTAGTCAGAGAGAGACTAGGTAATAAGGGTCGCTACTACTGTATGGCACCAAGAGTAGGCACATCTCGGACTGCCAGGGAGTAGCGGGTAGGTATAAGGAAAGTTACCATATAGCAACAAGAGTAGGTACTTCTTAGACAGCTATAGAGGGTAAAGGTAGGTAAGGAGAATCACTTCATAGCAACAAGAGTAGGTACTTCTTAGACAGCTATGGAGTAACGGTAGGTAGGAAACCTTGGCCCTGGAAGAGCCACCGCGATTCTGCCTTTCAGTATGACGGGTTCCGTCTTTTATACCCTTGAGTCAGTACTGAACAGCTGATGGAGACCTTGGAAGTGGATAGTGTAGTGGTGGGAGATGTACTGTGGCCTTGAACTCCGCCTTCCTACTTCCGCTCGGATTGTTCTAGAAGTTTCTAGAACATTCGGGAACATTCTGGAGGCTTCCATCAATGAGACATCTATTGATGAACCTGGTAACTAATCAGGTACTTCCTGTATCTTGACAGCGGCTGTCAGTCATGATGGGCAGGTTATGTTATTGTTATGCTATGTTGAAATTACGTGGTGTTACACAGTCTATAAATATAAATAAAAAATGCGCTAATACAATCAAATAGAAAAGAAACAATACCAATTACAGAAATTTAATCGCATGGGTAACAATTAAATTAAATATTATGTTTTAAATAGAATTAAAATAAATAAAATATTATGTTTCAAACGAACCGTGATAAGTTTATTTTATGTAAACCTACTACCTAATGGAATTATAATTTATATTTTCTAGGAATCATTTGTTTGCGTGCATAAAAAAAATACTAACTTATTGAAAATGTGTTGTTTTATAAAACTGTACTTTGTCTATACGATTAGCTGCTATTTAGTTTTAAGTCAAATGTGATAATTAATTTGTATAATAAGCGTAGAAAACATCTTGAATTTTTTTGATGTTAATGCGATCTTAGTTTGAAAACATTTGATAATCGTCAAATGTCTCAAATACAAGTCTAACTTTATGATTATCCATTAATCCTTATTCAATTTAAAATACTTAAACGTTAAATAAACGACAACTTTACGTTTAAATTGATCCCTAGATATTTTAAAGACCTATCATAAAACATGGACCGTTTCATGTTTTTATACGAACATCTCTAAAAGGCAAATAATCCAACGTGTTTGATATCCAAGACTTATTTTAGTTAATATTTTAGAAAATATATCGACTATCCAGTTCCAAAATTCAACAAACAGGAATGTCTTATATATTTGAGAAATCGACATTTTTCTATTTTTTATATACATACATACCATCACGCCGCTTCCCTCGCGGGGTAGGCAGAAAGGATCGAGCGCCACTTCCTTCTATCCTTGCATACATCTTTCGCTTCCGTCACTGTCATACAATTCCTCATGCATGCTCTCCTGTTCAATGTGCTCAACACGTGACCGTCCTGTAGGATTTGATTTAAATGATCTTGCCATTTAATCCTAGGACGTCCACGTCTCCGAGCACCATTCCTCTCAGCCAAATATATCTTCTTAGTCATTCTGTCCTCATTCATTCTTTCCACGTGACCAAACCATCTTAACTTATTTACATTCATCCTTGTTATTACACCCACTTTCATTCCACATTCTTTTCGTATATCACTGTTACGCACACGATCTCTCAGACTTTTACCACACATCCTTCTCAACGATCTCATTTCTACTGCATTAATGCCACTTTCATCCTTCTTTAACCATGTCCACGTCTCACTTGCATACATAAGTGTTGGCACTAAGATAGCAGAGTGCATTAATATACCTATTTGTAATTTGTTTTAAAAACACAACAGCAAGTGAAATATACTTTATAATAATCGCATTGTTAGACATACGTTGCCTTTGTTCCACTCAATATTTTAACAGTTCGAAATACCTATTTGTGGAATCTAAAGTAGGTAGGTACCTACCTAATTATTTTTTCCCACTACTGAATATTTAATAAATAAACGGATTCGTGGTTTTTTTTATAGTTATTTGTAAGTGAAATTAGATGAGTGACGTTGATTTTGTGTATTGTAATCATAATTTTGGAAATTTTTGACTTGTTGAATTATGGTATTGACCCCCTAGACAAACACGCACTTGGCGATCGACTACAAAAGAATTTTCGACAATAACCGCAACAATAACGCATAATTACACGGTAGGTACATGTTGGTAGATTGTCAAAAGTTCGCCAGTAATTGATCGCTAAGTACGGTTTGTCTACGTAGATGTTCCAGAAGAAAGGGTTTTTTGGCGAATTCCTGCCACTCCATGATAATTAGCTAATTTCTGCAGCACATATCAAAAATCTCGAACTTCTGTTTTTACTACACATTGAAATTTATTTTGTGTAAGTGTGAATTTCAATGTTTTCGATTTATTCTCTATGATAGCACTACGTATCTTAAATAAAAAAATAATTCTTGACTTAAATAGGTATCTTGCCTAAATTGCGTACGAAAAATGACGTGAATGTATGCTCTAACTTTTATATTTACAGGCACAATAAAACAAAACAGTACTAATTCAAAAGTATCTGGAATAATTAAATTTGCCTTTGTATAAGATAGGTACATCTACCCTTTCAACAAAAAAATACAACTAAACATCCAATTAGTACGTCAAACTTTTTAATTCGCTTTTTGCGCTTCTTATTAGATAATAAATGTAAAGAAACATAAGAAGTGGGAGAAATATAATTCATGAAGATGTTTTCATTATTATTTCCCACGAGAACTCAAGAACATTTGTATTTATAATGTTATTAATATTGTTTTTTTAACGCGGTGGAATTATTGCCATCCACACTTCTTAGCATTTTACGACAAAATGCCTAAGTCTCCGCTGGAAAATATTCATCTTTCCAGATATCCAGTTATTAGGCTGAAAACGCAGATTCAAAATACCAGCATTGTGGCTTTTATTTTAAGGCCATAAGAATGCTGTATTGTGAAATAATTTCATCTAGTATCAAAAACCTTGCAGATCAAATAATAATAACCTTTTTGGGAAATTCCGTTTCTGTTTTCCTCTTTCACAATACACCGTTCTTATGACAACGACATCAGAGCGCAAGGAATGTCGTGGAAAGAGGTGACGCAATTGGCGCAGAGACGCTCTGAATGGAGGAGGCTGGTTTCTGCCCTGTGCTCCCGAGATGAGCGTTGAGGGCGATGATTGAATGAATTTTAGGAAATTCGGGTACGTAATTTATATAGATGTCTATAAAATTCGTTCGACATAATCTTTTCACTAAAACTCTGGTGCAACAAAAGCCTAAACTAAATTTTAACTGTTAAGGTTTAAATACATAGAAGTTCCAGAAAATAATGTGCTAGTAAAATTTAATATATGTAATACATAAAATTTTGACACTAGGAATTAAATTTTGTGTAAAATAATATTACTGAAAGTATGCGCTTACACTTGCAATACGTTTCAATTTCGACAAAAAACCAATAATTTATCACAGAGATACTCAACAACTAAGTTTCATAAAGCAGATTTAAAATAATTTTGAATGTAAATTTTTCATGAATTACGTGTTACGATATCATAAAAGGTTTTTGCAGCAACTATTACTGAAAAAACACCACGAGGGAACGAAGCAACAAACACTAAGTAGGTAGATACCTACTTACCATAGTAAATACTAGAATGTTTGCGGTGGCATAAACATTGCTCATAAACTACACACTAAGTAATATGTATGTTAGTATCTATAAAATATGCATACGAAATAATACTGTAGGTAGGTACGCTTAATAGAAAACTGATAATAATTCTAAACAGTGCTATACTGTACTTAATCGTTAGAGTACAACCAGTGGTGACCGGAAGACATGTTCACACTTCACGACTGCAAAAGAAATTCATGTGGTAAATATGTATGTCCCAATTGCATATTGTCGCACAATAAAATAACCCCGAAAAACAAAACGAAAGATCCACGACAAAATAAAAAAAAATGGATTAGATATTCAACTTTCACTTAAAGTATTTACAACCTGTAGTGGTGGCAGCAGACACAGAAAGACACAAGCAGATTCACGACCCTAGACATCCCCTTCACGACGGATGGTACCTCCAAGACTAGGATCGAGAAAAAGCTTCCTTAAAGTTACGAATGACCTTACTACCTCGTCAGAAAAGCGTAAAGAGGAATTAGGGAAGCAGGAACTTGGCGACAATCCATGGATGATGCCATCCGAAAGCGCAAACATCGTGCATAGTCCGAGGTACCCCACGTGGAAGACACTGAACAGGCTAATGGTTGGGGTGACTAGGTGCAAAAGTAACCAGCAGAGGTGGGGCTTTTTGGATGAGGAGGACACTAGCTGTGACTGCGGGGAGGTGCAGAGTGATTCTCATTTATTGCAATGCCCGCTGATGCGGAATGCATGTAATGAGAGTGACCTATTGATGGCGAATGACAAGGCGATATACGTCGCTAAATACTGGAGTGGCAAAGTCTAAAGTCCGGACCCGAAAAGTAATCAACATTTTATATGTGACTATGGTATTTTTTTTTATATTTTGTCTGACGTAGACTGGTTATGAAGTATTTGAATTAAGATTGGTGAAGTATGCATGTACGACTCGATATTTTAAGAGTAATTTGTGTATTATTTGTGAAATATCATAGAATCATGCACCACATTCCAATTCACTGGCACATTCAAACACCTGAAGATATTTCATATATGTATTTTTAATACAAACGATTTAACAAATATCAGCGGATTCATTACCGCGACAAAATTCTTTGTTGCATGTCGCCAGGAAATCATAACTACTTACTTACCTTGGCACACTACAATCTACGATTGGGGAAATAGTGGTGGTGTGCCACTGACCACCCCACAGCGACGCCACTGTGGCACTGCGGTATACAAAGCACAGCATGAACTGCAGACTGGTCAAATACCTGAGTATAGAAATATTGCTAAACATTAAAATAATGAAATAATAACACTTGAAACTATTATACACGTCATTTGTTTAATGGTGTTTGAAAACCTTCATTGAGTCATGTTTACAACACAATATATCAACCGCAATCACATTAAAATGTAACAGAATGTTTTAAATCATTCTATTTCACTCAGCCCATTCATTGGCATTTTTTTGTTAATTTATTTTATCGAATTTTATAATTTATTTATTTGAATTAATGGCAAATCCTTTAACAATATAGATTAGCAAACATTAGTTCATAAATTACAAAAAAAAACTCCGATAAAATAAAATAATCATATCAATGATAGACACAAATAGTACCAGTAGCAGATACAAATAGTAGGTACCTATAATGATAAATGTTTCAGAAAATAGTACGTGTCAGTTCGATATAATTACGATGGAAGGTGTGGCGCAGAAGTAACGCGCTCGCCTTTGACTCAAGAGGTTCCAGATTCGATTTCCGCCCAGGATAAATTGGAGAAAGGTCGGAATCTGAATATATTGAATAGTTAGTTATGATCTTTACAAATAAAAGTAAAAAACATTCAACCTCATAGTCAATTTTTTTTTTATTATTTTATATGAAAAAGAAACTACCGACTACTATAATGATGATGCTACACTATACGCTGACTATGTATCCCAAGTGGGATAGCCAGAGAGCACGGAACACTATATAGATCATACTTCTTTTGCTTTTTCTACATTCGTACAATTTTTTTATACAAGTACGTCGATTTCTCTTATTCAACACAATGCCATCTTTGAGAATTTGATCAAGCCACGTAATTCTCGGACACCCGTGCTACCTCACACTTCGTCCTTCTTTCAGACAAGTCCTTTTGTCATCCTTTCCTCTTTAAATTGTTTCGCATGTCCCAAATCATTCTATCCATCACACTACTCTTGCGTCTGCTCATTCTTCTAATTCCTCATTCATCACTCTATCACACAACGTTTTACCAACCATTCTCCTCAAAGATCGCATCTCCACTGAAGAAGAAACATTTCAAATAATAAGATATTATGAAGGTTTAATAAATAAATGATTAGTCTCAAAGTTTAATTATTTGTGAAGTGAAGTGTACAAAAATTTTCAAAACGGACTTAAAAACTCAAAATTCTTTTTTTTTTATGGATTGTAGAATCAATCACAAAATAATGTTTCTTTATTGGAGTAGTTTTCTCAGAAAAGACAAATAAAGAAACAAATAACTGTTTCATAATAAAACATTCTCCAATCAATAATTATTATTAAATAGAAATATACTATTACAAAGGACAATTTGAAAAACTATCATTCTTTCTTTTTCATTAATTATAATCTCATTCTTTTTGTTTAAATATTTTGTATATAAGTTTATTATTATTATTTTTATTATTATTATCCAATATCTTCACATTTGACTAACAAAACGAATAAGGAAAATGATAATCATTTAATAAGGACGAATATACCTACTATTAAATATTTCGTCGATCAACGTGTAAGTGACTTCATTTATCTTACACAAAACGTTCAAGCAATTTCACGTGAAAATACAATCAAGACACGGACGGGCTGTAAGAAAAGCTGTGTAATTAGAATAGGGGATGAAAGTGCTATCAATCAATAGTACGAAACATCGACACTATTTACAATAGATACCAAGGCCGTCTCGATATGCGTAACAATAATATGACAATAATAATAGGCCGAACACCATTATATTAAAGTAATTATTATACTCTCAGCATTATAATAATAATATCATAACATACAAAAATTCTTATTCAATAGACTACAATACATATAATCAGAAGCAATCAAATATTCTCTACGGAATGTTATTTAACCTAATGCTATATCGAAATAAATAATCATTGACAATGAATACATTTACAAAATGAAGTGATTAATTAAACCAAAAAAAGGTTCAATCGATTGTATACAGTTTTTTTGTAACTGCTAGTGGAATTTAATTTATTCGAATAGCTTGTATTTATATTTAAAAATATACTTTTCAAATAATATTTCCATACACGTGTAAATATTATTAGGGAATTGATCGCCAGCCTATTAGCGAACGATATCGATAAAAATGAACCAAGATATCGCTCGTAAAGCGTATGCCCTCTGTCGGTATTCTCCACGAACTGACTTTACAGTCTAAATTTGATACAAATTTCATTTGACTGACTTTGATTCCAATTGAATTGCATCAGTTGATAGATCCAGCGTTTTTTTAAGTTCTTATTTACGATATTTAGACATACCTATATTTTTATAAATACAGAATACCTATTTATCTACACTAGAGAGTTATTCCCGGGAATTCCAGGGAAAAGTCTTTGATTTTTATTTGCCGTTTCCCGGGAAAAAAGCCAAACATTTCCCGGGAAAAAAACACAAATTATAAGTCATGCAGATTGCCATACAGATACCGAAATCTTTGTTTAGTTAACTGTAGAATCGTAATTTTTTCGTAACGTGTCGTTCTAATAGTTGTAATAAATATAAAATTTCATAATCAACATATTATAACCCACTTATCAAATCAGCATTCATCACTTTATAAATCAAAATGATTAGGATTAAATAAAAAATAAAAAACATCCCTTAACAAAAATAAATTGATTATTTATTTTACGTGGAAAAATCATAAAATGGTGGCATGTGTTTCTACGGCCTGATGGTACAGTTCCTCAATTTGATATTCAGACACAAAGGTATACAAGTTTAAAAGCATGTCCATAAATTAACCAATTTGAATTTGTTTTTTATTTCGATGGTATGGTTTTAATTCTTTATTAATGTAAAAACAATACGAGAAAAAAAAATGTTTTCGTTGAAACAGTCGAAGTACTAATCATGTAAACAAATAAACGTAGGTACAAATACCACCACTACTTAATATTCGGACATTTTAAATAAATATTATTTTTATGACTTTTTCGGAGAATTTGGTCACATGTGCTGAGGAAGTATCATTTCAGTTAAAATAAACTCCTTTGAATTGCAGAAACAAAATTTATTTAACTTTTCCGTAAAATTTTTACAACTTCTACCTCAAATTTAATATTTTTTGAATTTCCCGGGAATCCCGGGTAATTCATTTTTAAATCTCCCGTTTCCCGGGAACGAAAATAATCCGGGAAAAATTACCCTCTAATCTACACCATTTTCTTTTACTTAATCATTTCAGACTTCTAGAAATGGGGTAGGCAGTTAACTAACTGTGTGTAATGATTACATAGGTTGTCATGCAAAAGCGATCTCCAATGACTATTTTAAGCATTTTTTTTAAACATATTACAGTTACATTAATTGTATCGGCATTTACTTTGTAACACTTCATTTTAAATTATCAAATAAAATAAAATAAATATTTATTATTTTTGTTTCGTGTTACTGTTGAGTAAGACTAACGCACGACCGGTTTCGCGGACTCCGAGTTCGCATCATCAGGTGCTGTATAGATCAGCATCAGTATAGATCAGCACCTGATGATGCGAACTCGGAGTCCGCGAAACCGGTCGTGCGTTAGTCTTACTCAACAGTAACACGAAACAAAAATAATAAATATTTATTTTATTTTATTTGATAATATTACAGTTATTTTATAAGTTGTCATGTCAAACTTCAAAACATTTTCACGCGTCATATTTACTTAAAAATAATAAAAATCTGTTGTTTAACACCCATTTTTTGTATTGGAAATCACCACAAAATTCGACAGTTTTAGCGCAAACGTCAGATCAAGTCGCACTTCGCAAGCGCATTCATTAATTTATGATCTTTAAATTTTAAGCCGCGTGTTCTCAGCTTTTGTTTCTTTTTTTATTCAAAACATTGCCTCCTGAAAATAAGATTAAAACTCACGTCAAAACGGAAAACTTCTTCTTTGTGTGTATAGAATACTGTTCAAAAAGCAAAATCTACGAAAGACCTGGATGTAGCTTTACATATTTTTATATTGGTCTAAACAACAGTGGAGTTTGTAGAAGATTTTCTATCATTTTGGAAAAGCCATTGATGGGAACGAGCTATATCAAGCAAAGTGCAAAGGTTAAACCCAACAAATAACATTATTCAAAACACTTACTCGTGTTTTGAAATATTCTTTTTATAAATGTTTTAGATAGTGTGCGACCCTATCACCTTGTAAACAAGTGGATAGCCTTAAATGTACAATAGACGGTAAACGAAATAGATGGTTTATTCCAAAAATACAAGCTCTATTGGAACTTCAGTAACTAAATATGCTAAATAACAGTGTTCAATTTTCGCATGGAGTCCCAAGAGTAATTTTGAAAATATCTTTCAAAACGGAAGGCGTATTGTGTTTTCTACTTAACCATTTCAATAACTGTCACTGTCTTTCAGATATTTCCCAATTTAAAATATTTATAAATAAATGAAACAAATCATTTTGTAGAGGATTTACAATGGTTTTATTAAAATCGTCAAATTACTGTAATAAATCTTGAAATCCTTCATAATTTAATTATTTTTTTACAATACATTCAAAGTCCTTTAGATTTGAATTAAAATTTCATTTTAACATCAGACTGATGTCGTAGGTACCTACCTACTACTTCTGAGTCACTCAGCCGCTACTCGCCTGTCACATTATATTAAAAGAAGGGTTCGCTTTGAAGACAAAAATAAACACGAATAAAAAAGTAGTAGGAAGGAAGTTTGAGGGAAGCTAATATTTACCCAGATTAAGGCTGAGTTTGCTAGTAAGTATTTACTTACCTTTACATAAAAAAAACAATACATTGTTCTTTTTCTGTATTATATAAGAACATCTTTTTCATCAATGAATCATTTCCACAGCTGGTAGTAAATTACCTACCTTTCCTGATTCGCATCCAAATTTATCAACGAAGCTGAACACAAATGAAATTCATAGAAAATATAAGCAGAGATTGGTAAGTGCATAATCATGAGCAACAATAAGATGAAATATTTTTAAAATCCTTAAATACAATTTGCAGCATTACCGATAGGAAGTGGCGGTATAATTACGTTATCGTGGAGTATATATATAGCGACACAAACCAAAACAAAGTCATTCTCTCTAAAAGAAACAATATTCCATAATTAGGATACTGGTATTATAAAAGAAACAACGAGCATTATTCTACTTTAGTGGGAAACATTCAGTACTGTCTATTCTACCAACTGTTCTCATATTATTATTTATCTACTTACAATAAAGAACAATGAAATTTTAAAAAGAAAACTATATACTAACTAAAACTGATTATTTTATTAATGATTAATAATAATTGTTTACAACACACAATATATTCAGACAATCACTATAACATTAAAATATATTAAATATATTTGGAAGTAGATATTATGTGCGAATACTTCAATACGTAATAAAATAACTTTAAAAAAAGTATGGCAAATTAATAACTGATAAAAATTTCAAAGAAACACGAAAAAAGAAAAGAAAATATGGATATATCCTATTGTACATACTCAGCCATTCTACATAATAATAATTTTCTGACCATTCTCATTAATACTAAGATTGTTTATACTTTTGAAGCGTAGTTGTCTCTTTTATCTGTAAAGAGATGATCACATGAATTTAGATACTAAAAGTATATACCTAAAATAAAAACACTGTTAACTTTCACTTGGTATTAATTTATTGTGAAGTATCAAGTGAAAGTTTAGTGTTTTTAATTTATATATTTTTATTATCTAAATTAAAATGAACTTTCATAGTGTTTCCTCTTCGAAAATCGAAAATTGATGATCACATGACTTATTTCAATCATGATATTTTTATATACATACGAGTTCATAGAGATGCAACAAAAATTTCACCAACATTAAAATTGTGAATTTGATTAAAATAGAATGAACTGAAAGCGTATTTGTTACTACGTAGGTGAATTAATTTAATTGAAACACGAAGAATGGTAAGACAATTGTATCGAAAACTACAAGAAATAATAAAATAAAACAACTAGACAAGCAGTGTGCCATCTAGCGTGCATACCATGCGTAATATGTGGAGAAGGTTGATGGGGAGGCTGCGGGGGCCACGGTATAGGGGGTGGGGGCTGAGGACTCTCCTGACCTGCAAGCAGACGTCCTAATGAAGGATCCTCATCAGCTGAACATCCTGCGCCTCCTGTCGCTCCGTAGTTCTTATACGAGCTCATTTTAATCTCCTCCGTCTTCGTCACTTTGAACCTCTCAGACATTTTGTTACTTTCACTTGTTATACTCTCACTGAATACAAATGATTTATATATTCCACTTAAAACCGAACCACCATAAAAGTATGCCGTCAGAACTATCAGGAGCGCAAAGAGCACCACAACCAACAGTGTTGTTTTTATATGAAAAAACACACGAAACACTTAACACACAAATCCTAGTCTACGCCATTTTAAAAGCGTTTAAAACACTTGTAATTTTTATTAATCTTAACATTATGTATTTTTGTGGGCATCCGCTCGACCGTTTTCTGTGACGTTATCCATTTACTAGAAAAAAAGAAAAATCAGATTAGAAGTTATGAAAAATAATGAAAACAACATTGGAAATAACTCTCTCTCTCTCCCTGGGCAATTATTAATCCCACATGATGGTGGGGTCTGCCATTTTTGTCTTTCGCCGCCACTCGGCTCATTGGAAATAACAATCTTTTTATTAAATAACAATCTATACAAAAATATTCTTACTTTTGATTTACATTACTTTGAATAAATATTAAGAACACGAGTATTTAAAAATACTTCAAAGAACATAATTTATTCGGAGATTAGGCAGGGGGTGCTATAAAAATTTAGTCAAACTTAAAGCTTTAATTTAACACTAAATTACTTAAGATTTACTTGGAAACTCTACTTCTGAGTAAAAACACAAGTCAGTCGTATCTTATTACCTTTTTATTAAATATTTTTAATTCAAGTGAAAACAAGAAGGAAAACATTTAATTTGGTCAAAATTTATGATTTCAAGAGATTTTATTAATTAAGAAGAAATAGAATGAGTACCTACCTAGTTACATTACAATAATATTATATGGTGACAGTGATTGATAGAAACACAGATTAAGTGAGGAAGAAAACTCAAATAAAACACAAAAGGCATGCCATATTATTATGTCATCCTGAGAAACCTTTTCAAATCGATTTACCTACGAACTAATTTTATACACTCGCCTTGCAAAGTTTTACGCAGCTAATATTAAGAACTAGGTTGGAGAAAATTTAACTCTTTTCATCATGAAAAAAGATACATTATGTGATTTATTCTCGGGAGAGACGTCTTTCCTTTAAAGTCACTTTACTTTTCGCTAGCCTGATGATGAGAGCGGAAGCTCTTGAAAGCCGGCTCGCGTCCAATAAAAAGTCACTGTGGAATTACTGTAATTAGGTGTTTTATTTATAATTAATAAACAATGTCTTTGCAAAACAAAAGAGTTCTCTGTCGAGAATAAATCACATAGTAGAATACAACATTTGTGTTATTAATTTCGATATGGAATTCTACTACCTAAACACCGAGACAGTGAATCCAAAAAAGTATGTAAGCGAACCAATCAGCCTAAGATATTTGACATAATATGAAATATTATTTCATTCAGACCTACTATCATATCGAAACTTTTAGCGATAGTAGAATACGTGGTCATACAACTTATATAGTATCTCTTTCTAGAAGATGATAATACTGACATATTTCCAAAGCTTGGATCTTCCCTTCACAGAAAATCATTCATACGATATCGATATTATAGCATAAGAAATGTCAATGGAACAAATATAAGGAACATACCTAATCATTCTGAATAAAGGGAAACTGTTTCTATCCTATGTTTTGAAAGGAAAAAGAAAAAATAAAATCATTTTTTTTTAATTTCTTTTTTTTTATATTTATAGTATTTTTTATTATAAGCCATTGTTTCAAGGGTTCCATCGGCCCGGACGTCCCTCTTGCACAATACACCGTTCGTATGACAATGACATCAGAGCGCAATGAATGTCGTGGAAAGAGGTGACGCAATTGGCGCAGAGACGCTCTGAATGGAGGAGGCTGGCTTCTGCCCTGTGCTCCCGAGAGGAGCGTTGAGGGCGGTGAGGATGATGATTGTTTCAAGCCAAAATAATTGTCTTAGTTTAGTAACAGATACTTAACAAGGAAACATAGTTTTTAGACATAGGAAGTGTAAGAAATCTAGAAAATGAACCGATTTTCACACATTTTATCGAGTCAGCTGGCAAGAAGAATTAATATCCACCGAAATATCGACGAACAAAAGTGTTCTTGAAAGAAATAAAAGAAGAAATAAAGTGGTGGCTATAACATTTTATTTTATATGAATCGCTACAATGGGTAGCGATCATTTCCATACAAAACACATTTGTCAAGCACTCAATTTTGTTTGCTTTATCAGGGGTAGGCGTAACGTAAAATAATTGACACCACTGTTATATTTCATGCGATATATTTTCCATTATGGAACATATCGTAATATATTCAGTATTTAGTACATAAAATAATGATTTTATAATAAAACAGTAAAATAACATACGTCTAAAAAAGTTCCGATAGCTCAGACGTTCCTTTTTCACAATACACCATTTCTATGACAATAAGATCAGAGCATTAGGATTGGCGCGCGAAGTGGTGACTACTATTTCCACTATATTATCATGGCATTTACAGTAAGTGGGGAAGCCAGTAGACCAACTGCTTGTAAACATACATGTAGTCCTCTCCGTGACAATATTTTTTTAAGAAAGTTCTCCATTCCGAACTATTTTGCAACAATTATCACGTTTTAAGAAATTTGACATCTTCAATATAGCGATGAGATATGCCGCCCCTACTGAATATCTTAATTTTAATAGGCATAGAGAGAACAACTCGTATGTTTATTATATGGATGAGATATATATGATGTTGGATGGAAGTATACATATTATAACGTACACTGGTAGTTTGATAACTATACCTGAAATACAGTGAAACCTCTATCTATCGTTCCTCGAATAATTGTTTTCCCGTATTTGTCGTTATTTTTTACAGTTCCGAATTAGTTTCATACAAAACACGTAAAAATATATCGCATCCATCGTTTCTCCATATGATTTTATCGCATTGACCGTTTAAATTACACAAAAAAATTCGTATATATGTATAAAAACATTGGAGAGCGAGCGAGAAAGAAAGAACAGTTTGTTGATTCTGTCGGCTGTCTTTTATGATAGTACGTCAGTAGGTACAATAAAAAAGCAAATGACAATGAAAGGTTACATACAGTATAAAGTATGATTTTGGTCTCCATGCAGCTTTCTTTTTTATTTTGTTACTATATTTTTTATTGCAACTAATTGATTTATAACTTTTAAAACATGTATCATTTATATAAAACCTATATACTCGTATATACCTACATATTAAACAATAAAATACATGTGATTGTTTCTATATTCCCGCATTCATTGTTTTCCCGCATCCATAGTTTATTTCAATAGGTCCCTTCAAAAACGATAGATAGAGGTTTCACTGTATTTATACTCTAATTAAAAAATAATTATCTTTGAAGAATAATATCATGTCCTTGACGTATCAAGATTTCATAATATAACGTAGTTGCTCGGAAACAGCATAAATAAGCAACAATTAACACAACGTTAAATGTGCACTCGTTATAAATAAGTAGGCACTGCTCAAATCATACGACACTGTAGTTAGAATCTAAAGTAATAATTATACTTTATGAACGAGTACCTTTTTTACACACCAGACAACTTATTTTTATTTAAATAGATATTTAAACAAACTACAATCCTAATATTTGCTACAAATTAATATAAAACAAAATATAACACTACATGTTCATAATGAATTAAGGTTGAACATCATTTATTATTTCCGTGCTAATAAAATTAGAGACATCCAGGAAGGACTACTATCCCGTGGAGCACCCAGTGAAGAATCAATCTCCCACTCTTCCCCGTAAGGTTTTGAGTGTCATCTAAAAGGCAGATGTTCGAAAAAATTAAGACATTTACATCTTAAAATCAGCGATGAGGTTTGCCACCTATCCTTAATTTCTTATTTTTTTATTGATACGGAACATCTTGCATGATAATAACATGCAGCTGGTCTGCTGGCTACCCCAATTGTGGGATATGCCGTGATAGTATAATAGTAATAGTAATCCAGGAAGGACCTCATCGCTGGATTTAAAATGATTTATTGACGAAAATATTCTATTTGCGGGACGTTCGAAAACTTAGAGTTTATTTATATTTAATAGTGCGGTGAACAATCTTAATGCGTAGATAAACCAATTCAAACTACACGATCTGCTCTATGTAGTACCTAACTACTTTAATTTTTTTTGTGTTTACACAATGATTAAGCGTAATTATTAGTTAGTATGTAAATACTATACATAACAATCTTTTACACAATGCTGGTACTTGCAGTACCTACTCATTGGTTGTACAGTCACCGGCAGGGCAACCAAGCAATTTAATTTATTTATTTATCGTTTATTTTTATTTAATTGTTTATTCTTTACTATGCATTGAATACAAGCAAATTGACTCAAAAATACATTTAAAACAAATAAATCATACGATCAATATACAGAAGGCGAGTTTATCGCAGAGACGCGATTTCTTCAAACTAATCCATTTCATGAAGTTTTCACAATTTTTTTTTTAAAGTAACGAAAATGGGACGTACAAAGGGGAAGAATAGGTAAGAAAAGGAACAAGGAAACAGATGCAAAATTTTGAGTCATACGCTTGAAAGCATGAAGAGTGGGAGGCAACCTTAATATTCAGGAAGGCAAACTATCCCAATGTCGAGCACCATAAACAGAAAATGAGTTCGCAAGATCGCAAAAGCGTCATCTCTTCCAACTTACCCACAGGAACGCGAAATCACAAAAAAAATAAAGAATAAAAAAAACTCATGACATAAATCTTTCTTTCTTCCTTTCTTCCTTCTCTGCCCCCACTTTATCTTTTTTACTTTGTATTGGAATGAAATGTTTAGATTGACTGTGTAAACTAAAAATTGTATTGTTTGAAAGCTGTTGATCATAAAATAGTAAGGCTTTTAAATTCTGGAAATAAACACTAACTGCAATACATTGCAACCGCATATCAAAATGATAGGTACTTACTTTCTTTACTTACAGTTAAGTAAATAAAAACATAACAGATACATTGTGTTCTAGTGGCAAAAAAAATGTGTTCTTTACAACGAAATACAAGAGAGTGTTAGGAATTTCTCAAAATATTAGCTTTCTATATTATTTAAGTAAAAGTAACTCGATTTAAATATGTAGTTGGGGCATACAAATAGTGAAGAAAAGTAAGCAAGGATATTAAAATATGATATAATTAATAAACTACATAAAAAATTGAATTATTTTATTTGTTATACAAGAGAATCCTATGGAGAAAACATTGTTCGCTCTTCTAAATCTCAAATATCGTAATAAATCGTTTTAATCTCGTGTAAATTTTATAAGCTAATTATTAAATAAAACCTATATTATCTTCCTCCAATAAATTGGTGTCATTTTGGCGTGAATAAAACCCGGTGTCATTTTTGATTTATTATGAAGCCGAAGCTTAAGGCGTAATAATTAATAACTTTTATAAATTTGGTTTTACAAAGAAAAAACTATACAGAAATATATTGGTTTTTAAAAGCTTTTGAGATGACTAGACATTCCTCTCGCAAAATACACCGTTTTTTTATGATAACTAGTAACATTAAATTAGTAAATGGGAAGCATTGACTCAATTGCCTCAATAGCTCTGCGATTGAAGGAGGTTTGTTTCTGCTCTGTGCTCAAGACTAAATCTTCTGAAAGAGGTTGCTGGAGTAAAAAAACGGGTGAGTTTATAAAGATGAAACAAAAGGAATAAATACAATGTAGAAATTTAATGCTCATGTTATATTTTTAATTGATACGATCCTCAGCAGCAGGAATGAAGCCCAAACATAGAAAACATAATTAAATAAAAAAACAACATTGCTTAAACGATTAATAGGAATAGAATAATGTAAGATATGTGTGTCCCTTGAAGGGCATACTTCTTATATATTATATATCCTTGAATATACAACAACTTTATAATATTTGAAAAGCTGAAAGCAATGCTGAGTAGGTATTAATCTTCTATAAAATATTCCATCAATCGGATGAAAGCCGAGTGTGCAATATCATAGAATATTTTATTGGATATCTTTGCGAGTATATTGAAGTTATATTGAAAATATTTCTACTTCCAACTACCTAACTCCTATTAATATTTTGCTTATTTTACATTCACAAACATGAACGCATTCAATAAGCTTTCACAAGGCAAAAGTCTGTAAACTAGTAAATTGCATTTCTCTTCAAGCAAGAAGAAGCTTATTTTTAATCAGAAGTTAACGTTTATTTTCCATTATGACTTCAATACAATTTCTTTTAAAAGTCAATGCTATAGGTTCATATTTAAGTTTAATCCTAAGGATGTTTTTATAGGCAACAATTAATATCAAGAAATATTCCAATACTACTTCTTCTTTGTAAATCTTTTATAATTATTATTAATTATACATTTTTTGATACCGTGTCGTAATTTATTTGACCAACAATTTCTTCTATAATTTTACTTTCTATATATTTTTTTGTTGGTAGGCCTCAAGCACGATGGTCGGACGACGTAAGACGGGTTGCAGGGGGCGGCTGGATGCGGTCTGCCCAGGATAGAGAGCTGTGGAGATCAATGGGGGAGGCCTATGTTCAACAATGGACGCAGGGAGGCTGACATGATGATGATGATGATATATTTTTGGCACCAGAGGACAACTTACACTTCTGATATATGACCGTCTGCTGGTTACCCCCTTGTGAGATTGGCCGTGGTAACTCAGAAAATAGTATATTATTTTCTGAGTTACCACGTATTATTTTATTCTTTAATATTATTTATTTATATATATTGAAATTTTAATGCACATGAACATCTTAATATTATATATAGATATGTACTGTATCTACAGTGGGTGCATAATTATTAGGTTCATATTTTCGAGTGTAAAGAAAGAAATATTATTTTCATCTCAATAAGTAATTTAAAAGTTTACATTAAGTTTTTATGTAATGTTTCAAATCTTATTAAGTACCTAAACACATTCATCTGGAATAAAAACACTTAACGATGTTTTTTTTAATTAAAGTTATGGCTCAAGGTTTATTTTGCTACCTATATTTATGTATACAATGTATATAAAATTTTCACCACTTCTTCAGAAAAAAACTGTGATAAGTAAAGCTAAATGTGAAAATTTATTAACAAGATTATTATGAATTCAGTCCCATTTTAGCGAGAGTGAAAATAAGATTTAGTATATTATGGTTACAGAAAAATGTTCGCATAAAAAGACGAAGTATAAACCTATATAATTTAATTTTCTTTTTTTCTTATGGCGTCTTTTCAACAATAATACATACATTTCTGGCGTTTACTTTGAATGAAACGTCTATACCGCCAAAAAGCAATATAAATTAATTAAAAAAATACAATTTCACTGACTACCCCACATTTGGTATATGTCGTGAAGATATAGTGGAAGTAGTAGTAGAACTTAATTGATATACATAGAAGATATAAGAAAAGAAGTATCAGGAAAGCAATTTTATTTTCTGTATTCTAGTTTAAAGACGACTGGCAGTCCATTGCAAAAGATAGAAAGGCTTGGAGATCTATTGTTTCGGAGGCAAAGGTCCTGCAAGGGCTGTTCGGCCATCGAAAATAAGTAAGTAGTATTCTAGTTTAAATAAAATAATAATTTTATACAACATTTTAAAATAGGATATTATGTAATTTTAAGAATGGACATGACTGTTGATCCTAGATGTTGTAACGCGCCCTTGAAGTGATGTTGTCACAATACAGCGCTGTATAAATTGTCATATTGTTATCATAATTTGTTATCCATAAAGTTCATTCATTCATACCTACCATCATTGAATTTTCCACTAGACCTCCCTTTTTATTGTGTGAGTTTTCGAATGTCTTAACTTTTATTAGCATGGAGACGACGACTAGCATCCTTATTATAAGCAATGGGCTTGTTGATAACCTAAGGGTCGAGTCTTGGATCTACTATATCTTCACAAATACGATGCTCTTGCTAGATGTACGGGTTTTAAGTATCTGTTTAAATGTATCATAGGTCTAGATTGATGCCATCCCGAATGTCTTAATTTTTAATTGTTCAGAGAAAACAAGTTAATAATGTTATACCGTGATGGTAAAAATAGATTATTCTGTTATATTCAAGCATTTGTTGGTTACTCTATATTTGGGAAATGGGAAGATAATAAATATAATTACATAGATGTAATATAATTTATTATTGGGTAGCCCTGTGCATGCATTCTGTTTAGACGCTATAATTAAAATGAGTATAGGTACTTTTCTTAGGTAGGTACTTTAAGCTAACGAACTAATATTGTATTTGACCCCATCGCGTTGAACTTTTTTGTTTCCCTCTCATTCATTGACGGCAATCATAATAACACACTAATAACTAATTTAAGAATAAGTAGCTAACTAGACATAAACACATTATAGACAATGGTCCATACTTAACATCGACTAGAGACGTACCTTCTACTTTCTACACAGACTACAAATCTTCGTACACCAAAATTAAACAAATATATTTAATAAACTATGAGTACCAAAAAATCTATGAGTCTTTATGTTATGGCTAGCGATATGCATAAAATGGCGAAGATAGCCAGACTAGCAGGGCTAATGTAGCATATTAAAGATATGGTGAAGACAGCCAAGGCAGTCTGATTAATGGCATATGTATATTTTAGATATAGGTAACAAAATTAACAAATATAAACATTATTGATTCATCTAAACTAACACGACATTTACCACAAGTGGATAACTAGCGGATCAAGTGTATACAATAAACATGCAAAAGGCGTCCCTCATCGCTGAACTGAATATATTGTGGTGTTATACGAATATCTGCCTCTTACATAACACTCTAAAACTAACAGAATATAATGCTTAACCTTTTCTTTACTGGAAACTTCACGGGATAACATTATTAACCCTTAGCTGGAATCGGAGGTCAAAAATGATCCCAACGACACAATTATAAGTAATAACTTTAAAGTCTTTACGTAATCTCATTACGTCGTGGGATGCAGCGGGTGACGACTGACGAACCTGCGTCGCTCTAATATTTCTAGAAGTAGAGGTATGTACACATGTGGGGTCAAAAATGACCCCCGAGTCCGGGAATGGTTGTTTTATTGTTACGTTTTTTGGAAGGCGTGAAAGCCAGAAAAGCGCCTGAAGAGAACTAAATATATAAAAAAATATTGGCATCGAATTAGTCATGCCTTTTGTACAAAACAACAACAAAAAATTGTTAGACCTAAAAACAAGAATGGTATTTTTTTTTTAAGAACATCAAGTAGAAGAAGACGTAGCTACTAATGCGACTCAAACAAACGGCCGTAAGAGAGGAAGGTGTTATTTATGTCATCGTAAAAAGGACCTGAAAGGTTCCCTAAAGTGTAGCAAGTGCTTACTTTTTATATGTAAAAAACATAGTGCCAAAAATATCACATGTACCTACCAAATGTTAGACTAATAATAGGAGTTTTGTTTTATGTTGTCATTTTTTTTGTTTGAGTTGATCTCAAGAGAAGTTCCTGGTTTTTTGTTAAATATTCATATAAGAAAGCGATAAAAGTAAATGTTTTTATGATATTTTTATTTATTTAATAAATTTTCTGTAGTTGATACTGTCAAAATAATAACAAAAAACTAGATTTCACTAAAAACTATACAGCTTATGATAAAATGTGTAATAAAAATTGTTTAGTTAATAAGTTGTTTAATAATAAATTAAACGAAAAATTAAAAATATATTCATGGTCTGAATATGATACCTAACAACTTTGTTGGGGTCATTTTTGACCCCCGATTCCAATTACGTTACCTAAAATAGCGATTCCTGCTAAGGGTTAAAATAGTAAAAATTACATAAATTTCGAATTGTTTATACACCACTGTATCACAGAATAATAATATATTATGGGTGCCTACTTATCTCCATACAATAAACATAAGTACATAACATCACTGTCAAGATAATTATTAACGATGTGACGAATCACAATAATGTCATCGGGCACATACAACTATCATATATATATATAACATAATGATTATTATAATACTATGATGATGCATGGGGATACAATACTCGTATGTCATGATAGAACGATCGAAGGAATCCACATTTATGAATTGAAATAAACAAAAACAATATTTTCGTAAACGTAGTAGGTACATATTTAAACATCATATTATAAGGTAACATATTTTAACTGTAAAAACGTTTTGTAGAGGGTATATATGTGTCGCTGAGTTTCGAAATCCGCTATAAGACATTTTCAAGAAAATGGAGTTATATATTATGTCGTTGGATTCGTAATTAAATATTTTATAACCGTAGAAAATTATTTCTTTGAAAACACTCACCATTTGAACAAAAAAAATAAAATTAAATGATGATGAGACAAATCCCGCTATATCCCTTTATGTGTCTTTCAATATCTTCTATAACTCAGCCGACCAATAGGAGTTATTTTTATGTATACAAAATGAACAGTTTATTTTTTATTCAATACCAAATTTCCTGTGTCATGGCAGATTTCGTGTTATAGCAGATTTTGCCAGGGAAAACATCACAAATAAGATAATTTACATATTATTCAAATAAGTGATCATAATATACTACCCAGCCTGAATGTCTTATTTTTTAATATCACGGAGAAGATGTCACAGTCTGTCTGCTGGATGCCCCATTCCACTTTTTCTAGATGTATATAAAGTGAGTTACAATCCATTGGATTGGTCTGCGACGAGTTTGGATTTTTTTCTCCATTTCTACCGATTTTCGGCTAGTCTCTATAGTTCTACCTATTTGCCTCAGTTCGTGTCCCTCCTTAGTTGGTCTATATATGTAGGTGTCTCTTGGTCGGCTTCTACCATTTCTGCCTTCGGTCCTGCCTTCTGCAATGGTGATGAGCAGACCTGGGTGCCAGATGTTGTGTCCAATCCAGTTAGCTTGTTTTTGGCTTATTCTATTATTGAGTTGCCTTCTTTCGCCTACCCTGATAAACACCTCTTCGTTTTCGACATGTTCCGACTAGGGCATGAATCTCGGAATCTCGGAATCTCGCAATATCGGAATCTCGGACCGCTAGATCCGATATTACAATTCCGATACTGAGTGATCCAATATCGTAACATCGGAATCAGAAAAAAATCTACTCAAGTTTAAAAAGATGTATATTTTAGCTCTTTGCGTAGTGTGTGTGTTCGTCTCGCTTACTCGGACACACGAACTCACCTGTTTGAAAATGATTCTATCTCATCTATAAGTTACCGAAGATTTCCGATGAAGTGTCAATAGAAGCAAAAATCATGGACCCAGGCAAAAATTAATATCTAAGTGACAGTTCGGATTTCTTCTGCTACTATAAGAGAGATAGAACGATCATTCCATCTCGTTCTATTCGTTCATCAGTCACGCTCGTGAACTGTGTATGATAAGACGTGTTTGTGTTTTAAGTGGTTAATGTAGGTACGTGCAACGTTGCTTTAAAAGATGTGAGTACATTTTATTATCTGTTTTCTAATTCAGTATAAATATCTGTATTTAGATGATTTTATAATTATTTACAGAATTGTATTTAAAATGTGTATCGTACATGTGCTATTTCAAAATAAAACAAAAAAAACGTCAAAATGATTTAACCAATCTGAAAAATCTCAATCGGAGACCATAATTGCACAATGTATCAACATTGCGCAAATTTAAATCGGAATTAGGAGGAAGGCGGCCCAACGCTTACGAATTGGCTTATGGCTGGCTTAAGTGTACACTTTATTGTTGTAATGTAGTCAATATGATTCTTTCGTTCGTCGACTTTTAGGATACTACTTTGGATTGGACCGTAAAAAGATGGTTTCTCCATTTTCATTATGTGAAAATTGTAAACAGTAGGGTAATTATTACATCACACAGGAACTATTAAACGTATTTTAATAAGGTTTTTACTTTTTAACGTCGATATTATTCATCCAGAAATTCCCGCGGGAAAAGACTAGAACATGGATTTTATCGAATTTCCATGCGAATAAAGTCGCGCGTGGAGTCTAGTATTGTTGTAATGTAGCACAGATTGGCGATTTATTATTACTAATAAAATTTTACCTACGCATTAAACCTGCTAGTCTAAGTTTATATATTTGTATAAAAAAATTCTTTGCAGGGCTTCATCAAAAAAGAAAGACACGTACTCAGAATTTCTCAGCAAACGCTCATCAAATGTATGGGATCATTTTCGTCGATCGGATGATGGCCAAACCGCTGAGTGCAAGATATGTTTAAAAAAACTAAAAACTACCGGGGGGTCTACTACTGGCTTGCATACACATTTACGAACTGTGCACTCAAAAATCACTGCAGTTGGACCTGCTTCATCGGAGAGTACTTCGAGCACATCATCATCACAAGAGCAGACGACAAAGCTCAAGAAACGGAAACTAATGACTGAATACTTCAAGTCTTCAGAATCGCTGGAGGTTGTTGTTACTCGAATGACCGCCTTAAATGGTGCAAGTTTCAGATTCTTTTCTGAAAGTCAAGATCTTCGGCAGCTCTTCAAAAAAAGTGGATACGACTTACCGAAAACGCCAAATACTATTGCGAAAATGGTTCTTGAACATGCCGAACAAGTCAAATGTGAAACAATTAAAACCATAAAGCTCATGAAGGGAAATGGAGAAAGATTTACAATGACTCTCGACGAGTGGACCTCTCTTCGAAACAGGAGATATATGAACATAAACCTTCATTGCAGAGCTTTTGGAGGTTTCGAATTCAAGAATCTTGGACTTGTCAAAATAACGGGGTCAATGCCAGCTGCAGCAGCTCTGTCCATTATACGCGAGCACCTTGCCAAGTTTAATATCGTCCTTGAAGAAGATATTATTAGTCATACAACCGATGGCGCCAGTGTAATGAAAAAAATGGGTTCATATATCCCCGCCCACCATCAACTCTGCCTCGCCCACGGTGTTCAGCTTGCTGTGATTGATACCTTGTATAAGACAACGACTACTGCCGACGCCCAACTCGAGCCCTCCCTCCAGCATGAAATGGAATCCACAAATCGCTCAGACTCAGAAAGCGACGTTGATAATGATTGGTTAACAGAGTGTGATGGCTTCGAAGTAGAAAGCTCAAGAGTTCGGACAACTGATCCAAGAAAATACAAAGAGGTGATTGGAAAAGTACGATGCCTGGTAAGATCAATCAGAAAGTCACCTCTCAAAGCCGATGCCTTGAGAGCTTACGTTAGGAAAGAGTTTGGGGAAAACATCCAGTTGCAGTTAGACTGTCGAACAAGATGGTCCAGCATGAATGATATGATAGGATCGTTCCTAAAAATGAAGGACTGCATCTTCAAACTTCTGATTGACATTAAATCAGACATATCCTTCACAGATGTGGAAATTCGGACATTAACCGATATCCATCGTAGTTTGGAAGTGGTAAAAATGACTGTATTGTCTATTTGCCGACGCGATGCCACACTGTATACGGCAGACACAGCATTGAAATTTATGCTGAATAAACTTGACCAGCAAAATACGCATCTCAGTTCAAGTCTCGCTGCAAACTTACGAAGTCGAATAAAAGAAAGACGACTATTAATAGCTGGAGTATTACACTACCTTCATGATTCCGAAAGCTTCTAAAGTGCTTCAGAAGACGATGTATTTCCGAAACCCACAAGTGGGGAAATATGCGATGTTATTGCAAGCCTGTTGAAACGTCTCAACTATATCGAAAAACCTACTGGCAGTCCCGGCGTCAGAGAAAAAGAGACTGCAGCGATAACAGCTGTTTCATTATCTTCCGATGAAGATGATGAGTCCGTAGCTACAGAAAGTATTCTCGCTACAACGAGTAAGCTGACCCTGCAACAAGAATTTGAGAAGGAAATGGAAAAATGCAAAAAAAAGAAGAGGGCAGTGCTTCCGTCCGAAGAATTAGATCTTTTGGTATTTTTAATGACTGAAAAAGCAATATATGACAATAAAGGTGAAAGGGGAGTATCTCTAACACGGGCGTACAAGTATCTTTCATCAATTTTGCCTACTAGTGTTGAAAGTGAGCGTGTTTTTTCGTCGGCCGGATATTTCTGCAATAAAATACGAAGTTCACTCTCCGACAAAATGCTTGACGCTTTGTTGTTCTTGAGAACACATTACCAAGAAAAACGAGATTTAAAAAAATAAACGTTCCTATTTACTCTTTATTTCTAATAATTGTTGTTCTTAGTTGTTAATTTTGCTTCCACATTTTAAAAAATAAGAAATTTTTGTTGATATTGATTCTGAATTGTTGTTCTTAGTTGTTGATTTTGTTTCCACACTTTAAAATATAAGAAGTTTTAATAATATTGGTTCTTAATTGTTAATTTTGCTTCCACACTTTAAAATATAAGAAGTTTTAATAATGTTGATTCTGAGTTGTTGATCTTAGTTGTTGATTTTGATTCCACATTTTGGATTATAAGAAGTTTTAATAATGTTGATTCTGAGTTGTTGTTCTTAGTTGTTGATTTTGCTTCCACATTTTGGATTGTAAGAATTTTTAATAATGTTGATTCTGAGTTGTTGTTCTTAGTTGTTGATTTTGCTTCCACATTTTGGGTTATCAGAAGTTTTAATAATGTTGATTCTGAGTTGTTGTTCTTAGTTGTTGATTTTGCTTCCACATTTTGGATCATAAGAAGTTTTAATAATCTTGATTTTGAGTTAGGTAGTTTAATTAGTAATAAGTATGGGATAATAATCTGTAAACAACTATTTTTTGTGCCAAATTAAAGAATACGAATATTTTTTTACGTTGTACTCATTTCTCCTATATACCTACCTACCGAATTTGTGCAAGGTATGAAGAAAATGTGCACTTTCTAACGAATATGTGTAATTCCGATACTAATATCGGAATTCCGATATTGAGTTCGAATATCGGAAATCAGTATCGGAATTGAAAATCGTCCGATATTACATGCCCTAGTTCCGACCAATGGATTTTCATCATTTGTCTATAGCACCACACGCTTAGATATAGTGATAGCAAAAACGAAAAATTAATAAATAAATCAAATCAAAATCATCAAACTTTGTGAAACGTGCAGATGAAAAATAAATAGTTTTTAAAAATTTACAAACTAACATAAAATGTTATTTTCTTTGAATAAATAGAGATAATGCAGAATCTTTTATGAAAACATTTTTGTTTATTTAGACAAAATGCGAAAAAAGATAAAAGACAGATTGCGAAGAAGCTCTAAATAAAGAGAAGCAGGCACCACATAGAGCTTCATAAGGCGAGAATACCTTCGAGAAAACTATTTTATTACAATAAATATACCGAAATAGCAAATTGTCAAAGAAATCAAGAAGCCTAAGTAAATTCTTTGAAAATAGAAGTATACTCGTATATAGTGTAGGAAATATTATACGATTATTTAATAGTGATGTAACGAATGTGTGATTTTAGATATTCGCGAACGCGAATATTTGTTGCCGACATTCGCGAATAGCGAATATTGACTTGCTTAGATTTCTACAATATTGCTCAATCATTAAAATTTCTAACCCCCCGCCGCCGAATTTTCAAATTGGTATAGGAATTTAAAATATTTCAAAACTCCTCGGTTTTCTTAAAGAATATTTTCTTGCACGATGTACCGGGTAAGTATCCGGTACTTTTACCGAATATCCGATACTTTATTACCGAAATAATATTCGCAAAACATTCGCATATTTTTTTGCGAATACGAATACTTTGAAATATGCGAATATTCGTTACTTCACTATTATTTAATATGGAAACATCTCGGGAGTTTTCTTTGTGGACTCTTACGGAGGTTACATAATATTTCTGAAATTATTTTGATTAACATCCGTTGAATATTTAAATTAAATTCATTGTTATTTTTTTTCCAAATATTTTTCCGTAGTAAGATATCGGTGTGACGCTTTGCTGACTGGTATAAAATAATTGTAAAATCATTTTTGTTAAAAAATAACAGATTTAATTGTTTTACAACATAAGATAATTATGTTATGAAAATATTTATTTGGAGGGTATGTGACAACTAATAATGTAATCTACTACAATAGCCTGGAGATACAGTCTCGGCCTCCCGTATAAGAGGTGCGGGGCTCGATCTCAGGTGTCGGCAAACTCGCCATTCACGACACAAGCTTTTAGCTTTCTGTGAAAGGTGTTTAAGGTTGTATTTGTTTTATATAAAAAAAACTCAGATACACTCTTTTAAAAATATAAATATATTTAAAAAAAAAAATATAATATCTGGGTTTTTTTATAAACCCAAATACAACCTTATACACCTTTCACAGTAAGCTAAAAGCTTGTGTCGTGAAAGGGGAGTTTGCCGGCACCTGGGATCGAACCCCGAACCCCTTGTTCACAAGGCCGAGACTCTACCTCCGGGCTACCGACGAACTCATATTTCACTTAATATAATAATATCCATATGAATGTAGAAATTCTTATAGACCGTTTATTTATTTGACACTAAATCTCATTAGGTGGGTTGTGTGTGTCCGAATCTACTTCTTCATTGCCCATCAATCTTGTTTATAAGTCTGTGATGAAGATAGTAAAACAGAAAGGATTAATTCCACCCATCAACGATGGTTTCATGACTGTGTGTGGTTGTATAACACATGTTGTGAAGATAAACCAGGTAGGTACATAGTAAAAGAATTACTCTACCCACGACACTTACCTACATAGGTAGGTATATCGCTAATGAGTCTGTTAGTTCCTACGAAATAATGAAATTGTTTCTAGCCGTCTATCAAAAATGCAATAGGATTAGATACGTAGAATTCACTATTGTCTGTCTATGTACACCAATACTTGTAATGAACAGACAGCTTTTCCTCTTCGTACCAAAAAAATTAGACGTTCAGGGTTGATGGCATACATCATTGCTGAATTGAAGAAATTACGTTTCTTATATTATTATTGCTCGTTAATGTTGGCACAAAAAGGACGATTTCCTTTTTTTCAGTTAGTAAAATGGCTACGCCACTTTAAGGAAATGTCACGATGGTATTAACTTTGAATGAAAATGTCTTTTTTTACATGATATTCTCATTTTTTGAAAATAAAAAGTAAAAACAGACAACTTTTTTATATTACAGTTTGACACAAATGAAGTAGTATTTCTAAATTTTACAAAAACTTAGTTCATACAAGATAGTTACTTGAAAACGAATAAAAAAGTGATAGTTGTTACGGAATAAGGTTTAAGGCTTCGGAATAATTCAAATAAATATGCTTAACTAATAAGTAAAAATAATGGAAAACTTTATCGAATTACATCAATGTGTCTAAGAAACCCAATTCGGATGTCAATTGTGTATCCGATAGGTACCAATTGTGTATAGTGTATTAAATATAGAGGGTTAGTCGGAAGATATCTCAATCTAGCGGTCAACTCGCCCTCTATGCATTGAATTGTATGACTGATAATTTTATTATAAAATATGATATTTTGTAGATAATGATTGTTGTTGTAGCCAATGTACAGTTAAGAAAAAAATAAAAATAAAACTTGTTTTCTATTACATTTCGGGACTCAATGATGAAGATTCATGTGTATATTACCAATGAATAACTTAACCATAGAGTGAATATTATGATATACATAGTTTTATCCCGTGATCAAAACAATTATTTACTAACATCATCCAGCTTAAACTGAATACAATATAAATATTTGTTGTGAACTCATTTTTCATGAGTTGCACATCAATTAAGTTTTTATTGTCGCCAGTAGATCTTCAGTAATTGATTTTATTTCTCAGTTGACCTATTCAAGTCTTTTAGATCAAACTGATAACCAAGCAATTAAAACTCTATCGCAATTTTCCCTGGTTTAAACAATTAAAAGTTGAGTATATACATTCTTGGACACTTTATGTAATTCATTAACAGTAAGTCAAAAGCGTTTACTGCAACAACAAAGAGACTCTGAACTTAAGCGCATTCTTTTTGTACTTATTATTATTCAAAATGACAACCGCAGATGGGACGCGATGGAAATAATAGTTATAATCATTTAATCCACATTCCTTTCTTTTCTTTAGTCCATGTCCATTAATATATTCTATTTGCACGCCACTTGCTTCTGTCCTCCGCCAAAGGCTTAGCCTGGAAGTTATCTCTCTCTCTCATAACATCATTGTTTTGTCTTACTGGTTCACCTCCTACATTTTACGTCCAGCTTAGAGCTCCATCTTCCATCCTTTCAGAGTCAAATGCTAAGCATATCTCCATATTAGTATCCTGATCTCATTAGCAAGTATTGTGCGCGTTCAGATTTTCACGTTTATTATCAATATAATATAAAGTATGATTTGCAGTGTCGTTGTTTAGGTAGTAGAATTCCATAATTAAATTAAAAACTGTATTTTTTCTGCTATTGTTGCTGCTATTACTGCTTTTTTCATCACATTATTTTTTCTGAAAAGAAACGTCTTAGGTACGTTTTTGTTATTGTTAATCGCCAATGTCCTTGATTGACAATGTCCCTCAACAAAGACGTCTCTCTCAATAAAAAATCAATATAGCGGAAAAAACATTTGTTTTTAATTTGGATTACATTAACAATATACCTACATTGATCTCTCAAGAATATCTCTAACAAAACCATTAATTTATTTAGAAGCTATTAATAAAACCGTTTCATTCTCATGAAATTAATCATTATTAATTTCGGAATGGAATATGCCGTGACGATGTAGAGAGTAAGATAGATTTATGTATATACATACATATACTCTTGCCTGGGGTCACAAGGACCAGGGTTCGGTTCTGGGCCAGGACAAAGTCAAGAATGACAATTTACAAAATGTCTGGATACGGTATATGTGTTTTATACATTGTATGTAGATACCTACCTCTTTCCATCGTAGCATTTGTACCCAAAGTATAAGATACATATATCTTAATTTGAAACAAGCTGGATATATTTTGTTTATTTATTCCTTAGGTACCGTACATACGTTGGTAACAAGCAATTTTACATAAAAATACACTTAAATCAAATACAACCATATAATCAATAAACAGAGGGCGAGTTTATCGCGGAGGCGTGATTTCTTCCAACTTACCCAATTTTATGAAACATTCACGAAAAATTTTAAGGAAAAGAAGAGTAAAGGGACATGGAAACAGATGCCAAATTTTGAGGGACAAAGTGGATTTTGAGGAAGATTGGGGAGCAACCTTATTCTGGAAGACAGACGATATGTGTGAATTGTCCATATAAATGTAATATTATGTTATTGTAACCATGTACAGTGATGTAGTCTATGCTATGAATTTCGTTAATTCGAGTGCGCTGCAACGCGCTGATAATGATATAAATGATATTGTAAACAATGCACTCCGACACATACAATAAACAGAACATTGAAGCAAAATTAATACCTCTGTTTGAGACTGAGTAATATAACATAATATATCAACTAAGCTACATTGTTGTTTATTACCAAAACGAAATTCATCAATATTTATAATAAGGAATAAAACATATGAATATTTGTTAGATGCGCCTTCAACCCAGATTTTCTAATATATGTACCTAAATAAATAACAAATGTGGACAAAATTGCATCAACTTAAGATGCGTTATTATTCATCATCATCGCTCTCAACGCTCCTCTCGGGAGTACAGGGCAGAAACCAGCCTCCTCCATTCAGAGCGATTCTGCGCAAATTGCTTCACCTCTTCTCACGACATTCTCAGCGCACTGACGTCGTTGTTATTATAATAACAGTCTTTTTGAAGGCATTAAACTCCTTGGCAGCTGCACTTTCCTTTGTTTTTGTTTTACTATCTATTTCTCGATTGACTATTTCAACATCATTTAATCTCACAATGTATAAAAACAATTTGATTTTTAAATGTGTGTATTTATTTATTATTTAATGTGTTTATCTGTCGTTAATTGAAATGCGGCATCGCATAGCATCCAACTTTAGTGTGACGTGCTGCGACACGCGTACTGTATACTTAATAATGTAATGATATCGTAATCTTAATTACCTACCCACCAAACTGTCTAACAGTGATACTCCTGAATACGTCGAAAACCGATAAAGACAATACCTGATCATTATTTTTGCTTTAATATAATGAAGAAAAAATATATACTACGAGAGCTATTTGATAGATTTTGTAGACTTTTATAGAAAAACATATACTTTGAAGCAAGCAATTCAAAATATATTTCGCTCTCTAGCCTCCCTGCAACTCGTTACGGTTGCTCCTATCTTTCTAAATTTTGACAGCTATGGAAAAGTGTTACGTACAAAGTAATGGTCAGAATGACTTTAAATTAGAATGATTCAAACAATCATGAGACCATATTATATTTGATGTATTTTTTTTTCTACTGTTACCTAAGTTAAATGAGAATTTATGAGGAAGACGGTTATTCCTCTACGAGTTTCTTATCAATATCAATATAATCCTTTAGTTTCGTAAATATTAGTAGCATTTCTATTACATAAGCATGCTTTGAAATATGAAGCGACAGACGGAAACCTAAGGAACGAAACTCGAGTTAGCAAAAACCTAAGTATTACTGTATTTTCAACATAACACTACACACATTGATGCAATATCACTTTATATTTTTATTGTTGATAAAACTTTAACTCATAATGATATAAACAGTAAACTTAAATACATATCATCAAATGAAATGAATAGAATATTTGAGAATATGAATTGTCTGTTAACCTGTCTAGTCCATATTTTTATTTATTTATTTTACAGACAGTATTTTAAGAACATAATATGTTATAAGATCTACCTAACTGAGCAAGAGCCCGTACCAAAGCAGACTGAGTCAGTTTTTAGCTTGACTTTTTACCTATATATTATTCTTCCCAAGGCCATCCACTCGTTTGCGAATGATTTAGGTCTGTCTAGTAAAACTCGATTAGATGATTGCTCTGGGAAAATATGTTTAGTTAAAAAAATGTGTATTAATAAAAAAGTTAGTGTTTAAATCCCTACCAAGATGGAAAATACACAAAAAGTTACGGATTATGTTTATAATTTAAAAATAAAAACGGTTCTGGAAATTTTTTCAATATACCTACAATTACTCATCACAGAGAAAGAATGTAGGTATTCTCCCTACGTACAATAGAGCTCAGCGGGGTTACTCTTGACAAAACTAAACACGATCTTAATCTAGTCTTGATCTTGATCATACGACGCACGAAGGGACTATGGTCAAAAACACCGCGTTACCGCTAACGCGCGATCGGTTTGTGTGTATTTTTGGCCAATAGTCACTTCGTGCGTCGTATGATCAAGATCAAGACTAGATTAAGATCGTGTTTAGTTTTGTCAAGAGTAGCCCTGCTGATTCTAAATGGCAAATGAATCATAGTATGAATGGATTTTTTTAAGGCAGGTTCATTTTAGATCATAAGAATATAAGTACTTTCATACGAAATAACAATATACCTAAGTACTTTCCATCTATACCATCACGACTAGCATAAAAAGATAGAAAAAGTGTAAAATACTTGTGTGTTTTACACAGCTTATAATATATTCGAGAACATACAAGAAAATTAGAGACGTCTACAAAAACATTTTCTTCAAACATGAAACGTCAAAATCATAATAATAACTTCATCTAAAAAAACATTTATATTTATGATGCAAATATTGTAAAAAAAAAGTAGGTTTTATTTTATTTTAAAATTAAACATGAAAAATAACAGTCGTTTAAAACAAATGCATACGACACACAAACCGGCAGTCTTTGGTTGTGTAATAACTTTACATAATTTATTTTATATTTCACGACAACAAAAGCAATCATTCATTGAAAGAACTTCATTCATAATTCATTACTGTGGTCTATAAATAATAATACAACAATTTAAGTACTACGTTAGTAAGTATAAACACAATAAGGTAAATATACAATATGATGTTTATTTTAGTTACTGGAAATATAAGCAGGGGAATTTTTCTCTATTATATTTAAATTGGTTCATTGTCTTTCATTAAGTCATACCATTTCTCACAAGTGGGATAGTCAGCGAACTAGGGCAAATTTCGACGAAAAAGGTAAAATTTCACTTTAATGTTTGGCAGTGAAATTAAAGGATATTTTGATAAAGGTGCGTGACTTTAAATGAAAAAAATATATTGTTGTATTGCATCGAACTGTTTGAATATTTTTATATAGGTATATTTATTGGCCTTGTGGCGTATATTAAATTAAACATAAATAAATAAATTTTAAATAATTTAGAAAATAGGAAAAATATGAAAAACGAGTCAACAATTTTAACATTTGAATTTTTTGAAGGTTGTGAAACTAGTACAAAATAATATGACTAATATAAGTAGGTATGTAAATATCTGTGTGCTCCACTGACCTTCGTCGTACAGTTGTGCGCACGTGTGCAATAATTGTGTCGTTTTTTGTACAAACACTTTATGAGGTAATTTCTTCACCAAGCTATTTATTTGGTTAACTTTCAAGTGCAAATTAATGCGGTCAGCGTCATTTCAACCCAGCAAGTAAAAAAAGCTTAGAAGGAAAACGAAAAGCAAACACTTCGCAGAAATATCATTATTACTTTGGTTTGTCTTCGCAATTTATCTACAAGTATAGGTATATATTGTTCTATGGAGGTTTTCTAATCAATATTGAATGACTCCTCTTAAAGACATTGATATAGATACGCCGATTGGAAATATTTATTTCTTTATTTATTCTTTTTGCACATCATCATTACGTAACAGTGTTAACAAAATAATGTAAAATTTTAAAAACTAGGTCGATGTGCAGTGGCGAGATTATCACTATAAAGTGATTTCTTCCATCTAACCACAATATTATCACTATTTTTAATTAAATAAAAGCCGTGCATTACTCTAATGAAAAAAAAGTACATATTAATAAATTCAAAATACAAAAACGTATTCTTTTGTCTGTGCTTTCTTTTAAATTTCATACAATTGTATAAAACCATTTGTCTTAAGTTTTCATACAATATTTGCTCATAAAATAATAAAATTTAAGGCTTTTGCTCTCTTTAATTCTAATAATTCTAATAATAAAGAATTCTCTAAAACTACCCTCCTTTATTACGGTTGCTTTAGAGAATAATCATATATCATTTTTATCTTAGCTTAATTCTTCGTGCTTAATAGATATAAATTATCTACAACATGTATTAAATGAATAATAAAAACTTCTTTTTTATTATGTGTACCATGTATAATATTTCATTGTAAAACAAATGTATCTAAGTAGGTATGTAATACAAGGATAATTTCATACAAATATTGTACGTACTAGATAAAATAAAGGGCATTGTATGATTATCTGTATAAGTGTTATACCATACCGGTTTGAAAAATAGGTCGTTCTGAAGATTCCTAGTAAAAGAGAGGAACGATACAATGGAGCTGAGTAAAAAAATATCTCAAGGGAACATGAACAAAAGACCTACACCTATCCCTCTACACGCTACCGCTTGAATAAAGTAATGTGGATTATTCTTATATTTCATATCTTGTAGTTTGTTATACTAGAAAATGTAATAAAATTTTGACAAATTTCAACATATTCATTTTCTTGAGTGAAAAAGTAAACAATAATAATAACAGGAATGAATATTTTCTCGAGTCTATTGTTCAATGGTTGTTACGCATACGTTTTTACACAAAAGTTGAGAAATATTATGAACCTACTTTCAAATTTATTATTTTTACTTTTCTTTGTATTAATTCAAAACTTTATACTATTACTCATCAGCCCTTTTGTGTTCCCTTAAGGATTGAAGTAAATCTAAAATGTTATGAAATTTCCACTAACCTCGCAAACTACATGCAATACAAAAAACTACTACTATTACTAGGATACCATCACGCCATATGCCACAAGTGGGGTAGCCATCAGATAAGTTGCATGTAACAAGCATGCAATCTATCCTCTCGGTGCTAACAAAAAATGAAGACATTCAGGATGGGTAACAAACTTCATCACTGAATAATATTCTTATTATTTCAAATACCTTAACATTGACAGTCCACTCGAAAACTTACAGAAAAGAGTGGGAGATCTATTCTTTGCCGGGTAAAAATAACTTCTTATTCTCGATTCTCGATATTTTGTGTTTTACTTTCATCTTTAACATCACAGCATCTTCTAACAATAATGAGTTCACTACAGTGCTTCGGGTGGCATACATAGATCATCTCCATGTTTAACATATTATAGTGTTTTAGCGTACCTAGATATTGGGAACTAATTATTTGTTCGGCTATTAATCCATTCGTTTGGCAAGAAAAATCAGCGCATTTAAGTCATTTGCACAGCAAACAATGTTTTCATCGGCAATAAATAAAACGTAAACGCAACAATTGTTTTACAAACAAACTTGGTTATATCGGCAAATTGACAAATTTTAACGGCTTAATAAATACTCGCACAACAAAATAATTAATTGACCGGTAAAATTGTTATTTGAGCAGCAGAATTATTATTTGACCGGCAGAAAATATGAATTGATAAACAATATTTTTCACACACCGATCTACCTTCGGATCCATATGAAGTTTTTGTGATTTCTTACCAAATTAATGATTACTACGAAAATAATACCAGTTTCCGCTTTGCTATATCAACGAAATATCTAACTAAAATGTCGAAAAACGATAATGTCGTTTATTCAGATGCTACATATAAAATCACATACAAAGATGCATATACAGAGATTTATTATTTGAACAAGATTAAATATTTAGCTTACACACGTTAAATTAAAATTAGCTCACGGTTTGCCGGTCATTTATTTATTTTGCTGGACAAATAACCATTTTGCCGGTCAAATAATAATTTAACCGGTCGATTAAATTTAGAGTTTCTCAATATCATATTATTTGCAATAGAAATATAATTTTCTCGCTGGGCATAATTAGCATATCAACATGATATATCTGTCGGCAGAATACATTTTTCTGCTGAACATTACTTCAATATTATGCTGATCATTTAAATGATAGTCCTAGATATTTATATTGACATAACGAAATTATCCACATTTTTTTCTAAACAACCAAAATCCCATTACCTACATAAAAAAATATATAATGTTCTTTCAATTAAGACTATATTTGACAGTCTGTTACAGATGTTATAAAAAGTAAAACAGTAAGTAGAGGCGAAATATATCTTGTTTATCAGTATGGAATTATACTCCAACTGCACCAATAATGAGAATCAATAGAAATCGTTTCTGGCAATGGGAACTATTTAACCGTCTGTCGAAAATTAATTTAAGTGAAGACTCTTAGTAATTTTCTTATTATCAATGTCGTATGTTTTTTGCAACAAGTGTTTCTATGTCTATTTAAATCTATTACGTAATTTAGATTAATGTTTCATTAAAATGATTAAAATCGTCTTTAAATGACAATACTCATAACATCAAAGTGTTTCAGAGACGCCGCGTATAAATTAATAATGTATTAGTGTAAGAAGATACAGAGCTGTCTCAATAGTTAAGTCAATGTTTAAATATAATTGCGATTCATTAATAAATATTTAACATTCTTCCTATTTCACCATTGTAAAACTTAATTGAATAGAAGGTATATATTTTAAGAGTAAGAAAATATGCAATTAATTAAGTGGGATCAGCTGAAACAATACTTATCCTTTCAATCAAAACTTTTTTGTTACGTGAAAGATAACATTGATTCTAATAGATTTGCGAGTCGTTCAATTGACATCTTTGAAAATTATAAAGCAATTACGTGAATCGATTTCTAAAGAAGTAAGATATATCTACTCTAAGACAAACGTTTTAATCTTAAGTCACTTACACATGTTACCTTATCCTGATGCGATTAATCTTAATCTGAAAGCTTGAACACGTCAAATTAGTTAAAATTTCACTGACAATCTTACAAACCGTTATATAAATCGTTAGTAAATTAAAGCATATTTATACGATTTTTTGCTATTTCAAATTATATAACCTATTTATTTGATAATTTGATGATATATGATTTAAGAACAAGATGTGCGGTTGAAACCGACCTTCATAAATTCTGGAGAAAATTCCCTGGACACTTCCGCGACGTATTTTAAAACAAAAAAATAATCATAAAAATGTGTATTCTGAAAAAATAATTCTTAATTTTGAACTGTAAAGCATTTAATGGACAAAAGCAAACAATAATTCGAAGAATTTTACACAGAGAGATTGTACTTACAGATTTACGAGTTGATTTAAAAATGACCGACAAAAGCACTTCCTCTCAAGATCAAAGATTTTCACCATCTTTATTTACACCTCAAAGTGAGAATGAACCAAAAGATGTAAGCGAGAAAATAGAAAGAGGGTTATATCTCTATGCTTTGATCTTAAAGTAATATCAGATGGATTCACAATCACTAGGAAGTCAACACAAGATTAATTAGCTCATACTGGTGTTTTAAAATCTGGTTCTTCACTTTAATGAAATGTCTATTATAACGCTTGCTCTGCTTAATAAAAAAATAATTTAATTTAGTCCGTTTTAATACGATTTATTTCACAATGGCATAAGATAAGATATTTTAATAACTTAATGCATAAGATATTTTAATAACTTGATGAACGAGGTTTCCATTGAAGTACGTGATAATAAATGAGTAAGTAGTTGGGTGTAATACTTCTAAAAAGATGAATCATGTATCGTTAGAGCCGAGTGCATTTATAAATAAGAAATATTATTTTCTTTGACGAAGTAAAAAAATCACTAAGTTTTGTAAATTTTATGAAGCATTTTTTTCTATAGCATATTGTTGTCACATGTATGTTCTGGACATCGGTACTACTTACGGATTGTCATTTCTCTCGTCGCGAGTATTTTCGGGGTACATTTCCCGGGAATTCCTGTGAAATCGAGAAATCACATATTTTTACAAAATCTCATTAAATAACAATCTAATCAGAGTTGCTAAAATATTTCATTGATGCATTGATGAACATACCTACTGTATCATTTCTTAAGCAATGATTAAAGTTAATATCTTTGCTCTTAAAAGTTAAAAAAGCTCAATAGTTCGCGGTAATGGTTACTTTGGAAATATATTTGTTCGCAAAATGTTAAGACTGTAAAAAACAAAGTAAGAAGATATGAAATGTATAACAACAGTCTGCAACTGCAATCTTTAGAATTTGAAACCAGGAATAGAGTCCAGTTCATTTTTCGATTTCTCGAGATTTTTTCCCGGGAACTAGACCAGCCTATTTCTCGGGGAATCGAGAACGAGAATCCCGGAAAACAAGCTCTAGTACCAACAAACATAAATGACGTGAAAGAGCCGTCAATTTACTTTCACATACATATATTCTATCGTAAAAACTTACTACGAATATTGTTCATTTTGTATGATCCATAGTTGTGATAACAAACATCCACCTTATACATAGATAGATATAAGTTTATTCATCTATACTTAGAAACATTCAACCAGTGGTTGGCAAATTGTCAAGAAACGTCGGCCGCATTTGGAAATGGCTTTTATTTAAGTAAAACGGTCAGAATAATAACCGAAAAACAAACGATTAGTTATTATGTACAAATACCAAAAACTACACAGTTATATTATGTAAAGGTGAACTAAGGAAACATTGACATACTAACATCACGGCATCTTTTTACACATATTTACTGCATGTAATCAACACGCAGGTCGTCTTCTCGTTACATAAAAAATAAGACAATTAGAATGGGTGATTTACTATTGGCATCAGTATAATTTATCCCGTGGAGCACCCGGTAAAGAATTGGTCTCCCACTCTTCTGCGTAAGTTTTCGAGTGTCCTGTAAAAGGCAGGTGTTCGAAAAAATTAAGACATTACCTATACATCTTAAATTCAGCGATGAAGTTTGCCACTCATCCTGAATGTCTTGATTTTATATTGGCACGAAGAGGACAGTTTGCATGTTTCTTACATGCAGCTGATCTGCTGGCTACCCCACTTGTGGGATATGCCGTGATGGTATAGTAGTATAGTAGTAGTATCAGTATAATTCAGATCTTGAATATCATAGTGATGTATTAAGAATACACACACACCTTTTACAAAACATTCTTAAGTTACAGGAAGCAGTGGGCGACCTGTTTGGTGATTTCATGGCTTATGAAACAAATAATATTTTGGATTCAACTCTTTATGGTATCTAAGTAGGTACTATTCAATTAATAATGAAAGAAGCTATTATTTTTCTTTTTTTTTTTGTAAATAATAATAATAATATTTATTTGTCAAAAATATTCACAGAAACATAATATGTAGTTACATAAATTTATTAAACATTGCACTAAATATATTTAAATCACCCTTAAAAAGACAAGTCTTGTGTAAAGGGGGATACATTCCCTGAAACGATATAGTATACTTAAATTAAACAATTTTCCACTTTAATACATACTTTAAAAGTTTTTCTTTTTAATTGCTCGAAGATTCTTATAACACAGAAGATTCTTATAATGGGTAAACAACGTTCTAGAAGGACATTTCAATCGAAAAGCAATCGAATCGGAAATTTAAAAAATAAAGAACAAAAAAACTTAAGTGTTTTACGAAATATAAATACCTAATTATTCTATTTTTCTCAAGGCCATCCACTCGTTTGCGAGTGATTTAGGATATAAATAATTAAAGATATCAAAATGTTGCTGTTCTTACTGAATTTAATAACGTGATGTGTAATTTATCAAGAATGAATTATATTAATGCATACATAATGTATAGGCATGAGTATAATGTATTTCTCTATGCCAAGGTAGGGAGACTCACAGACCGTGAAATAACGCTCATAAACGTGAGCTAATAACCATGCTATTCATTCATACAGACAGTACCTACCTACCCACCTAATATGTATTATTGAATTGAAATTATATGAAAATGAAAAAAACGTTATGTTGTTTGTTAAATCTACCTTAATCTAATATATAAAATTGTCGTTTCACGGTGTTTGTTATCATACTCCTCCGAAACGGCTGGACTTATTATGATAAAATTTTGTGTGCTTATCAAATAGGTCTGAGAATCGGCGGCCAACATCTATTTTTCACACCCCTAAAAGTTAAGGGTGGTTCACCTAATTTTTTTTTATTTTTTTTTTTGGACAACTTTTTTTTTATTTTCTTATGGTGAGGCATTAAAAATACATGCAGCCCTAAATTTTCACCCTTCTACCATTTACCCCTATTTTTAAATAGCGATATTAGTAATTCAATCTATATAATGTATGGCAAAACAACGTTTGCCGGTTCAGCTAGTTTTACTATAATAATAGAAAAAATGGCATGATTGTTTCTTGCGGTAGGTCAAGTGGTTCTCCCACTTTTAGGAGATATCTGAATGGTATAAGACAGATAGAAAAGAACTAAAGGATATGTCCACTTTCGAATTACAATAAAGCGTCTTCAACGTTGCTGTAAAGCCGAAATGTCTTATGTAATCAACTTTCAAAATTTACCTATTCTGCTACTTTTATTAATTACACAGATGCAGTTTGTTAGTTATCATTTTTTGTTTAATTGATGTATACTACTATTAATCTACGTGCTGTAAGCCTGACACTTGAATTACGATTACGATGTAACACGTCACTACAACGAATTATAGAAAATTATAGACTTTGCCGTCAAAATTTTATTCTCATCATCCAGTAGTGCTACTTTTTTTTTTACGCGGCGGCAGAATTGCCATCCACACTTCTCAGCATTATACAACCAGATAAGTCTCCATATGATCAGTCTTGGTCACACAAAAACTTAACAGTCTAATGCCGGGAAAAATTCACCTATCCAGATATACAGGATATTAAAGGATTAGGCTCAGAACGCGGGTTCAAAATACCAGCATTGTGTCTGAAATATCTGTGTTCAACAACTTTTTTACAATATTACAAGTGTTTATTATAATAGATTTTTGAATTTTAATGTACAAATTAACCGGTAAATCTAATTTTTGTAAATTATTTATTAAAGATTTCGGAGTTACCCCTGTAGCTGACATGACTAAAGGTATTACATATATAAACGAACCTAGAATGCCAAATATTTTTTTTATTTTTTGTTACCAATATAATTATTATAATTGACAATAAGACGATTCTTGCAAAATCATGTAATGTAATATCTTAAAATTGATAAATAGCACAGTGTCCCTGAAGTGCTTTGGCACGTAAACTACACTTAATTGATTTCTTAGACTAATAATGATAGTCATTACAACGATAATTCAACTAGACATCCAGATAATGTAACTGCAATATATTCTCAATTTCCCTTATGAACTCCGCGTCATGTGTGTATAGAATGCAACTGAACTTAATTATTTGTTTGATAATCACTCAAAGCGAAAGATGTACAGGACAACCTGCATGTTGTTAGTCTGCTGGCTACCGCGTTTGTAGGATATACTGTGATAGTATAGATAGATGGAAAACAAAAACATCACATAAATAAGGGCAATGCCCTAGGATGTGAATGTATGGCGTTAAACTATCTCTGTCTAACCCGCAAACAACGTGATTGATAATATTATATGTTCATGTAAAAAATAATGTAGGTACCATTTCACCACCATTTTAAATAAGTATGTACCAAATATAATTTATAAACCCTCGCATTATTCAAAATATTATGGAAATCTTATGATGAATGAGGGAGCATGCAAAAAATAAATTCACTTTGCATATAATAAATTCATGTCATTTACTTAGTATAGGTACGTCTGGAAAAAGCAATCCCTTTTACGTAATGTAACTAATTTTATCAGAAAGTGAAATAAAGTGTGCGTTCTATGACCGTGACGGAATGAGTGAATGTAATGTTTTGAAACGAGACTATAATAATATGTATCTTAACCACAATTGGCAGTCTAGTGAAAAAATATGAAACTATACACAATCAACTCTTTATCTGTCTCTCCATAGGGGGACAGCCAGCAAACTAACTACATGTAGGTAATGAATATACAGTTCGTCCTGTTTGTAGCATGAAAAATTAACATTCAAGACTCATCGCTGAACTGGAGATGTCAAATCAACAATACATTTTTTAACATAATTAACTATAGAGATATCCTCTTAAGACTTACAAAAAACATGGTGGACATATATGCGGAGTAAAATTCCTCCAAGTTTGGTATGATTAAATTTAAAATGAAAAATTAATATTTTATGATAAATAAATTAAACATCTTCACGTAGACTTAAATACGTTTGTTTCAATTATTTTTCATAATATTAACTTTAAAATGTTAGTTTTGGACCGCGAAAAAAACCGAAATGTAAACAGTGTTTTATTATGTCTAAAAAATATTAATAATTGTGATAAAAAACATTTTTTACTAACATTAAAATCTCTTTTCTTTTCTACTTCCTGTATTATTTAGTTTCACTTTTAATATTCATCATAAGGAAAATGACACTTTTCATTACTCATTGTTTATTTCTAACGTCTTGTTACCAAACTTTTACGAGACCTATTCCGTATTCCGTAAATACATATGAGAAAAATGGTTATTTAAAACAATGTCTGATCAATTGATTATGCAAGTATAAAGTAGCTTATTCTAATCAATCTAATTTGTTTTGTTCTAAGGCAAGATACCAAGCAAAATAATGAAATTCTTTGAATAATTAATAATATGATCTTTTCGGGAATCAAACTTAAATCCTCACGCACTTAAAGTTACACAGCCTGATACCTAGTGAAGTATGTAATACTTTAGTGATTCCTGGGGTAGATTTTGGTGACAGATTGATAAATAAATAAAAATTGCGATAATCTGATAGGTATTATTTGTATTCAAAGATGTTAGCAACACATAAATCAAATATTCCATTCGTAAAAATATAAGCTTTTTTTCTAGTAAAATGTGCTTTATCACGTACTGAAAAATTCATCGACTGAACATGCGATAGATGGGGTGTGAGTCTGTTTCGCATTAATGAGTAAGAAACGTTTTTATAATAATGCTTAAATTATACACAAGTCTTATAAATATTTGTATCTGTTAGTATGTTCATATGTTAATACAAGACAGAGGTAAAATGATACACAATATGCGATGTCTAATCCTTTGGGCAGGCTTCAAAATCAAAAATATCTTATACATATATTGACGGATAAATTAGTGCTGTAAGATTTGAATGGGAATTGAGTACCTATATTGTTTTGTGCATGTTATGTCAAAACACAACATTATTTATTTGTATTTAGTGAATATAATTATATCAAGCTTGCTATAAAACAGTATGATATTATCTTGGTGTATGATACCCAGAATTTGTATTTGCATAAAACGAGAGTACATTTTGTTACCATTATTCTATTTCTTTTTTCTATCTTTTAGTCTCTAATTTTTCATTTTTTAATGTCTGTTGTTCTTTATTTGTTAATTTAATGTGCTATCAGTTAATGAACTAATGTTGCTAAGTAACTATATAATACGTTTTAATTTGTAAAAAGTTTGTTAATATGCCTAATAAAATAGTATTAAATAAAAATACACTTATATGCAGAAATAAGTCACCAATCTTTTCCAAAGCGTCATAAAACTGTCAAAAAATATTTAAATCATGGTGTTGGCAGTTAAAAAAAAATCTTCAATTTATCGCCATAACATAAGTAGGTAGATACTAATGCTAAGTGTTAATTTTGTCAATTTTATATTTTTTCCTGAGCACAGTCGAGTAAAACTACAATACTAGATACACAATAATAATAATTATAATATTACATAATGTACTGTATATCATTTGTATGTTTTTATATTGTTATTGTCATACTTTGTAGTAGGACGCCGCCCGTTATCCATCTGTTTGCAAAATAATATGAATAAAATATCAACTCACGTCTCACAATACAATAAATGCGTTTGTATATACCAACAAACACAGCTGATGATGAATATTGCGTACATACTTGCTTGTAACTGGATTGGCCACAACATTAAGCACCCAGACCTGCTTATCACCATCGTGGAGGGCAAGACCGAAGGCAGAAATGGTAGAGGCAGACCAAGAGACACCTATATGGGCCAACTGTAGAAGACATGAACTGTGGCACATACATACGTAGAATTAAAGAGACTAGCTGAAAATAAGGAAGAATGGAGAAACAAATCCAAACTCCTTGCCGGCCAGTTCAATGGATTGTAACTCACTATATAATTGCTTGTATATCGTATAATTCATCGTAAGAAATCTTATATTGATTAAAAGATTAAATGATCATATTAATCTCATATACCTACAATAACTTTGTTCTAATATATTGACAATTCTTTCTGCGTTGCTAGGCTAACCGATAAGTTTTACGAAAATAGATGATGATAAGCCATATCCACAGTTAGCGACCGAATATTCATTCTCTCTTTTCTATTTCTATAAAGAAACGAAAACCGAGAGGGAACAATCATACCCATTGTTTGCTAAGTGTGGATGCAGCCATGAAAAAACCTATTGCAAAGACGATTTAAATTTGGGGTCATTTTAAGTCTTGAACTCACCGTCTCAAGGGCGATGTTGAATAATGAAGCCTTTAATTTGGTACTGAACTGAAGCTGATTGTTTTTTTTTCATGACACAGAATGAAATAATTCGCATAGTAGTGTATCCTTTTGTTATTTCAAATACGTATAAAGAAAGATAGTGCTTTTCAATGAACTTTGTAATAAGATTCTCAGCAAGGCATTAGGACTTAGTAACTTTAAGTAATAACGTTGCTTTCAGAAGGTGTTACCAATTTTCATCCAGCCAAGCAGGTAAACAGGTCGGTAATAAGATGTCATGTCATGCGTGAGGATCTATTTATAGATTAATGGATTAATAGTTTACCAAGGTGATTGATCGTTTTATATGAAACATCTATACGACGACTTGGAAACCATAGGGTGTTATTTATTTTCATTAATGTGACTGTAATCTCATTTCCACCAAAATGAGTTTTGGGTCAGAATTTTACAGACGTTATTGTTCACTAAACAATAATTATGTTTTCTAGATCTATGCCTTCCATTACGGGTGGTCTATAAATAATAGATGAAACGAATAAAGGAAATAATATTCAGTTGTATTCTCACTGACTACGTTTTCATGATCCAATAAATATTATGAGAACTAAACAAGATTATGAGGAACATTATTTTATACGATATTTTTTATGAAAAAACTAACACCGTAATATCTCACACTCACAGCTTCGACATTTCCGTGAGAGGGAGAATCGATAAACGAAATGTATCTAGCAGCGGCGTATCTAGAGTTTTCATACTACGTAAGCCAGTCCTCAATACAAATCTAAAAAAAATATGTAGGTAGCTATAAAATATATGGTAAAAATAGTATTACAAAAATCTTATTTAATTATGAAAAAGAATACAAAATTAATAGTTGGGGCTGTAGAAAGGGAGCATAGAACGGGATGAGTACCAGCAAGATGGACCAACCAAATTTAGAAGGCCACACAGAGCTCACTGCACTCTGCGATCACTCGAGGTGGAGACGGAATGTCTATGGAACGAGGCATAATGATTACTATCCTCTGAATTGAAGGATCGACTGAAATAATTATGAATGCAAAATAAAAAAATCTGTAAAATTAAACTCCATATTACTACATATTATAATAATCACCCATCCACGCACTGACTGCTCCCAATATTAATTTACTTTACAGATCGGATGAAAACTGACGTATTGAATTATATAGACCAAAGGCCCTGATAATATTGTCCATACATCTCTCGAAATAACACTAAAGATATCGCATTAACACATCATTTTTGTGTTTCTTGCCCCTAATACAAATGCCAGCGTATAGGTGACAAGCGAGACAGAAATATAAAAAATAAGCGGGTTAGTTGAAAGACATCGCATTTTAGCGAAAAACTCGCCCTCTGTTCATTGAATTGTATAACTGTTACTTTTATGACACTGTTTTATTATTTATTTATTTATATATTTATTTGGACAATAAACGGCATTTGCCTTTTACAATACATGATAAGTAAACAACATTATATAGTCTTCAAACATCAAAAAATGTATACACTTCAATAATAAAAAATAAAACAAATCACACCATAACATAACAAAACCAATAATAATCTGATAGAAACACAATAACATAATTACAGGCATCATTCGGTTAATTAAAAATAGCTCTAAGTATAAGTACATTAATACGCACCTACACAACCACAATACATTTATAAGCTGCATATAATCATAACAATAGAATACATAATTTTGTGCAATGGGCGAGTTTATTGCTGAAGCGCAATATCTTCCAACTAACCCATTAAACAAAAACAAATAATAATAATAATATATAAAAAAATAAGTAAAACAAAATAAAATAATTTAAGATATATGTATACAATCATATGTGCAAACGAGACAAATTCGATACCTATGTTATTTCTTACTTTCTTTATCTTAAGCATAGTTCTACTAGGACGCGCCTAGCACTATTGTTGTAACGGACGTAGTGACTTGCAGATATTCGCTCGAAATTTTAAATACTTCGATCGTTAAAACTCAGGTAAAGCCTAGCTTTTGGGCTTCTATGGAAGACACACCAATGGTATCTAGGTACTTTTTGAATTTTTACATCATGTCTTCCACTTTTTTCTGTAGGTTTTCGAGCGTCATAATATTGGTATAAGCTACTACTATACTACTATACCATCACGGCATATCCCACGAGTGGGGTAGCCAGCAGACCAGCTGCATATAAAACATGCAAGCTGTCTTCTCCGTGCCAATATAAAATTAAGACATTCAGGATGGGTGGCAAACCTCATCGCCGAATTAAGGATGTAAAATGTCTTATTTTTCGATCACCTGCCTTTTACAGGACACTCGAAAACTTATGGAGAAGAGTGGGAGACCAATTCTTTACCGGGTGCTCCACGGGATAAATTTGGTATAAGCAAGTATTCGAAAAACATCACTCATAAGACATTTTAGTTCAGTGACAAAGTATTCACGCATCCAAAAAATATCAACATTTATTTGCACGAAGAGTCCGACTTGCATATTCATTACATGCAGTTGTTCTGTTGGTTACCACACCAGTTAGAAATGTCACGATGGTATGAATGATTTATTAAATGAACTTACTATTATAAAACCGTTGGTATAGGAACGGTGTATTGGGGTAGTCAACATAACAGCTGCATATAATAAACATGCAAACTGTCCTCATGTTTATTACCCACTGACACAAAAAATAATTCAGTAAAAATCACAAAAGGGAATTTAGAATTCATTCATGAGTAGAATTTGCATTGTGTAATAAAGTAAATTATATTGTATCTCCACATTGTTAGGTTGAATCACTTTCCAACTATAGATATTCCATAAACATTTGCGAAGTATTTTCATTCCAGGATATTCATTTATCTCTTTCACATCCTTGCACTCTTCTTATGTTAAGAATAAACTACAAAGGGAAGTAGGTATTTCGTGAGTTTGTGTTTATTCAACAATAATAATACCTATTATTAAATAGTATTCATTAATTTAATTTCTACAGATTATTTCAATATTATATTACTGAATCATGAGTATTTTACTATCAACCTATTTTGGTACTGAATATAGGTAACCATTTTGTTTTGATAGTATCTATGTAGGTCTCAAATAGAAACGGACACAATTGCTATTGTTATAATTATTATTATTAAAATAACGTTATTATAATAAATGTTTTTGCTTATTAATAATTATAAAGTTAAATTTAATCATCTTCTATTTATTATTTGTAGGTATATTTATGCATAACATTGAGGCAGTCAGTGTTTATTTATGTTCCTTATTCAAAAAAAATACATAATTTATTACTGAATATTCTTGATCATGCTTTCCGAGCAATCTCCAACAAAGAATAAGTTTACAACTCTTCCCTATAAAAGGCGTGTATTCGTAAAATATTACACTATCTTGAATTGAGCTTTGAATTATGCTACCCATCCTTAATGTTTATTCTTTTATGACACGGAGACAACGACATGTATGTTCATTACAATTAGTTAGTCTGCTGACTACGCTACTATAAATGATGCTGTAATGGTATGGATTCTTTATTGTACCTTATATATTTTTTTTTTAATTTACACCAATAAAGAGGCGGTGGACTGGCTGTTAGCGCTGGAGCCAAGACTTTTGACTTTACAACGCAGCCCATAAGGGTGAAGATTTATATACACACCAAGCCACACGAAAAGTTAAGTAAGTACGTACGTCAATAATTATAGGTACTTTAAATTAACAGTTTTATTTATTTATTTATTTAAAATTATACATGGTGTGAGTTTTTTATATTAAAAAAAAGTATGACAGACAACAACAACAAAAAAACAATCATATACATTGCAAATTCATAAGTCAAGATCAATATAAAAACAATATAATAATAATTTATAAAAAAGGTCTTTATATTAGTTTTAAAGCGTAAAGGAAATTTAGAGGAGGACTTTATTCAAAAGTGGATGGAAATCGGCTGAGAAATATAACATTTTGAAGGTAATACCGTTTCTCGGAAATATTTATGTTAAAACAGATTAAATATTAGGTACAAGTACATGTTATAATAAAGACTTGAAAAAATAATTTTCTAAAGGTGTTGTTAGTATTGTGTCCGGGTACCGCACGTAGACGGCAAACGGAAGATAAAATCTCTTTAGGTTTACATACACTGTACTACGTGCATGACTCATGTTAACTACTTTTTGCTGAAAAATAAATACACGAAACAATACAAACTAAGCTAACATTTACGAATTTCAAAAAAAAACATACGTAAAATAAAAAGAATTATAATGTGCAGTTTCTAAACGAATATTTCAGAAGGTAGAAAAACGTATGTAATCTGTTGGTTGAATGACTAAATAATACTGTCCAAATGTTAAAATATATAAAGCATAAAATAAGAATAAAAATTGATTAGAAACATTGAAAAACAAACTATTATTTTTATGCATTGTCTTCTTAGCACTGCATAAAGAAAGAATTTTATCTTTGTACCATAATAAATAAAGATATTTAAGTAGGTATATCATTTCGAAATTAAAACTTATTTATAATAAATTATAATAAGAGCCAAATTATCCAAAACTCATCATCGTCATTTACAAAATCAGCAGTTGTATGATAAATGTTATTTATTTATGGAATTTCTCCAAGTATCAAAGTTTTGAAAGAATCTGATATTTTTTCGACTTATCGCGGTTTATGAGTTATTGAGGTTCAAGATATCGAGCATCAAAATATTCAGATTAAAAAATTTCATCGAAATTAATACACATTTAAAATAGTTAATTTTTTTTTAAAATTCATATTTCCTCCCTATACGGCCATATCTCATTAAATTAGCTACATATACATTCACAAAGGTTAAACATAATTTCCTTTAGGAGTCCTAAAAGTTAATTTATTATTGAATGCAAAATCAGATAATAAAATCATAATAATAATAGATATAATAACAATATTGTGATAACTTCAAAACGTATCATCGTGCAAGTCAGAGACATATCTCTATATAACAAATCATTAATTCCTTATTACCTATATGCACCTACTACTTGAATATATTCATGTTTAATTTCCATAATATAAATAACAGTACTTAATAGATGTTCAAAATAATATTGAAAATATCTTTCATAGACAAACACGCATGCGAATCTGAAATTATTATAATATCGGCAATATATCATTTAATTCCAAAATTTATGAAGTATTTGATATTACAACTAGATTACTAAATATAATAGTTGTTATCTGTTACTGGTTGGGAAACAGCTACACCAATGTTTCTCAAAATGTTTGTTTAGTCATTATTTGAGTTTGGATGATATTGGAATATTTGAAAATTGTAAGATGATAGAATGCCAATGTGTCAAGATACGAGTCGTTTATTTACTCCCGTGACTGAAAGTAAGGATTTTTGCAAACATTATCTATGATTAAATAGATAGAACGTCTAAACCAAATTTTAAATTAAAGCTGTATATATGTGCAGAACATATCCAATAAAATATATTTCATGTCAAACTGTTTATTTTAACTACAATTGTAAAGGACATGAGGAAAATTCCGAATGGCAATGTGTATGTACATTGAACACGTTTGCAACGGACAACACCGTTTGTAAACGGACGGATTCCTCAAAATGACTACGACAGATATATTTAGATTATTTACAATTTTTTTTATTATTTAACCGGATTGGGGTGCAGATCACAAAACCAATCAGATAAACGTTGTCCATGGACACCGAAAGTGCCAGCCTAGAGCCAATTCGTAAGCGTTCTTCTTTCGGACTTCTTTCTCACTTCTTCTGATTAGATTTTGCACAATGTTGCTTTGTGTAAACATGGTTCTCCAATCGAGATATACGACAGATATACTTACCGTATCTACAATTAAAATGTTAATTTTCCAGACGTAATTGATTTTCTATAACTACGTTTTAAGTCATCTCCACCGTCATAATAATACGGTGCTGATATCATGGGACACCGCAATTTAATGGTTAATTTAACTGATATAAACAAATTAACAAGTAGATAAAATTATGTTATGAAAATTATAATGTGTAATTTTAATCTAAAGATAAATACCTGCACTTGGAGAATTTCAATGCAATTCTTATCTAGATACATAGTAGCGTAAAAATAAACAAATGATGCAGCCATAAATTAAATAAACTGCATGCGTTTTTTAGCTGTTGCATATAATTTTATCAATACACATGTATGTACCTATGTAGATATCTTCATGTGTACCAGTGGCATGCCTGCTAAACATGCAAAAAAAACTGCATGCATTTTGAAAAAAAATCGGATTACCTATTTGGTTTTAAAATTCTTGTACGAAAATTAAAAGATCGTTAAATATTCAATTTTTTATCAAAATTCGATCGTGAATCATATTCTCAAGGGCGGTCGTATGTTAAGTAAAAAAATCGACGTGCTTGTATGAGGAATCCCATGAATGTAGAAGAAGCGGAAGAAGTATGAAAGGATAGATCTATAAAGCTTCCCGTTCTCTCTGCCAACCCCACTTGGGACACGGCGTGAGCGTATAGAATAGAATGAGAAAAAATATATTAAATTCTTATACCAAATAGAAAATTTGGCTCCACTTGGAAGGGGAAATATTTGGAAAGTTGGGTATGTTTTTAAATTTTTATACTAAATTGCGAGAACCCCGAATTTTTAATACAGAATGAAGGGATGAACAATTTTAAAAATATAGTCCCGCCACTAGGTGTGTCCCTATTTTTGAAAATCAAATACTATTTTACGACAATCACAATATTAGCTTTTCAACTTATATGCATTACTTTGAAGAAATTATATTTTTATTCCGTGGAGCACCCGGTAAAGAATTGGTCTCCTACTCTTCTCCGTAGTTTTCAAATGTCCTGTAAAATGCTGATGTTCGAAAAATTAAGAAATTTTATATCTTAAATTCAGTAATGAGGTTTGCCACCCATCCTGAATGTCTTGATTTTATATTGGCACGGAGAGGTCAGGTTGCATGTTTATTATATGCAGCTGGTCTGATGGCTACCCCACTTGTGGAATTTGACGTGATGGTATAGTAGTAGTAGTAGCATTGTATTTTTGCGATAATCTCGCTCACCACCTTTTATACATTCACACATACCATTCACATATACATAGTATTAATTACGGAATTTTCCAAAAGTGAGATAGTTTGCGGACTAACTGTTTGAGCATGTAAACTTACAGGTCGTCCTCTCCATACATATTCAGGTACGCATTGCCATAGTTATTTATTTACTTACTATATACAGTTTATCTTTTTCATAGGCCGACATTACGGTACGCATCTATTCGCCGACTGATTTCACAAAAATTACAGTTATTTACTACTAAGAAGCTATACTTTGTTATCTGGAAGAAATTGCTTTAACCTTTTACTTATTGATAACGTACACTATGAATAAATAAACAAGATAAAAAGATGAATCAATGTTTATAAAAGAAAAATATCTCTAATATAAATAAAAACACAATGCTATAAAAAAACATGGGTACCTATCTATTCTATACCTACCTATATGTAAATAAAATATAAGTAGCAAGCCGCTGGCTCGGGTAGGTAGGTAGATAAGTATACTTATTCACTGTGGATAGGTACATTAACCAGCTGATACAAGTACTTAACTTGTATGTATTGGTTACTGAAGACGGACCAATGTTTTGTATGTTTGTGACGCCTTTTAATAATAAATATTATGAATCTTCCAGAAATTCATTTTATTAAATTTCAATATAAATATCGCAAAAATATAGCAAAAATTAATCTGAAAAAAATCGTTTTTGTTTTTGTACAAATGAAATTATTTCACAGAAATAGATGCAAATAATATATTTATATGATGCTTTTTATATTTTATAAAGCTATTCTAAATGCAATAATATATTACTGTCATTCTTGAGAATAGCTTTTTATCATGGAAAATCGGTGCACTAAGCAAAGTTTATACTAATTGTGTGAATTGAGAGGTAATTAGTTGGTATAAAAAGTGTGTTTAAAATAGCGTCTTGCATTTTGTAAGTATTCCAATTTATTGCGAGAATACATAGTGGGTGTCCTACATACCGTTTGTAATATTATGAAAGTACACAATGATAATATAAATGCATATATAATTTCCTTAATTTTTCAGCAATTTAAAAATGTAATAATCATAAAATAATAAGTAATTATCATTTATACCATAATTTCACAGCTGTTGTTTTGTTTATATCATTTTCTCTCCATTGCAAAACTTTTGATCACAACAATTGTAATATTTATTTCATAAGTTAATCAAGTCACAAAAAGTATCTTCAATAATAATTTTCCGCCGATATGAAAAAAATACGCGACGACGATGACGGAAAACGGCCAAACGACAACTCCACACGACGCCTCTGTTCGGACTGAAACGGGAAACAAGAACGCACACTATACGGAGATATTACAATCAAGACACTTTATAAAAATATCTTACTTACAAAATAATTATACAAAAATGTTAAAGCTTTTGAAATACGATTGTGTCTCAATGGTAACTGCTTGCGGCTTGCTGTATTTTGAAATTACGGTTAAAAAAGTACCTAGGTGATGAAAAGCTTGTATTTTTCATAATATTATAATAATCACAGTTAGGTATTATTGCACCTATAAAACCTACTAAATAAGTATGTGTTTTCTGTATTGTTATTATTTATTATGTTATCTATTATCAGTCCAACATATGTTCATGATAGTAATATACTCACATATAAACAAATATGGGGGATTGAATCATTCCCGTTATCATTTCAGACTGAACTGAAAGCAATATGTGTATATTAGACACAATTATGCGGACGTAAACAAAAATAATGAATAAGTATCTATGTATTGCATTCTAGTATATACCTTTATTGTGTACTAACTGCCTTATGGCATACTTGTATCATTCATCCATCCAATCGTCCTTCTGCCTTCCTCCTGAAAGCGCAGAACAGACTCAGGCTCCTCGACATAATTATTGGAACAGTGTATTTTGAAAAGGGATGTTCAGGTCGTCGGAAATCTAAAAAGCATTTATGAATGAAAATGTAAATAAACATGACTAAGTAGTTCGTTGAGATTCAATTAAACGTGGGTGTTGACTGACGTCTCTTTTTATATATTTTGTGCAATTCACTTGCAAAATATGTTTATTTTCTCTCAGAATCAAAACAATCAAACAGTTTAAATAATATTATTTGGGTAAATCATTAGTATTCTTATTCAATTTCATTGAAATCAAACGTTTCTAGAACGAACCCGATTCGATTAAATTAATAAACTAGATATTTCCGTTTGATTTATTGAAATGAGTTTAGAATAATTCTAATAATTATTATTATGATAATGAACACGTACCTACTGTAGTTATTATTTACAAAGGGTATCGCAATATGAAAAAAAATATTTGAATTAGGTATTATTGTTTATGGTCCGATATTATTTATTTCGTTCATCTGTCAAACAAAAACGTAAAACATTTTAATATCCGGACATTTCCATTTTCGTTATTGTATTGTAATAATAACAAACTGAAATTTATCCAGTTGATTCAGATAAATTCACGTTTTCTGCTTCTACATAGTAAACAAATATACCCAGTAAGAAATATAAGTAAAGAAGGTATGTACATTAAAGATTATACTTTTACATTATAAATAGGATACTATGTAGTGACAGACGGCATGTCGCTCTGTATATGATGAATGATTAACTTAGATATTATTAAATTTTTTCAATCTAAAGGCAAAATATTAGTTAAACAAAATTGTTTGTAATATTTTGTGTGTCTTATAAAGATGAATAAGTGCAAATTTTGTCCAATTTTTTATTTGAAGAAAAAAATGCTTATTACCATTGGCTACCCCACTTGTAGATGATAGCATAAAGGTATTGATATAAGCACATTAGATAGAATAAGTATTTTACTCGCATAAAACATTTAACATCAGCGATGAGGTATGTCACCAATTCTGATTTTTTTTAATGTCACAGACAAGAAAACTTGCAAATTTAAATCTGCTGACTAGACGCTTGTGAGAAATACCGTAATGATTAAGTAAGAAAGTATTTCATTAGTCAAACATTCGAAACAATGAACATTTCAAAATTGATACTGTGTACTGATGCATCTGTGATGTGAGACAGATTACGGTCTTAACTGGATCATATTTTGAGAATATCCAATGCTGCATATGTAGGTAATCACAGATAATAAAAACGCTGCTTTTCCATTGTTTACGATGATACAATCAACAAGATTTCAACAAAAATATACACATATTTGTGTATAAAAATATTTGTGTATAAAATCTAATATAGGTACATATAAAAAATATTTGCAAGCTCCGCTTATTTTTCAGCATACATATGTGAAAAAAGTATTGTTGTTGAAACTTCCCCAATTAATATTTCTATCCATATGTGGGTACAGTTGTTGTTGAATGAAAACTTTTACGAACAATTAATTGGTACGCTCGCAATTCAAGTCCTTCATCGCTTCACCTATCTCATATTATTATTAGTTCAAGTTTTGCTCTTACTATATGCCTACTGTACATAATAATAATAGTTAACATAATTCAGCTACGTTATTATCAAATATAGTTCACAGACTAGGATAACCACCTGTTTAAATCTCGTTAAATCATCTTAATTTTCAAGTATAAAATTGAGAGGTTAAACATGATACTCGTAGACGGTACCTGTATTTTTATTTATTTATCTATAGGTTCATTAAATTTTACAAGTATTTAGAGAACAAAGTATGTCATAAGATCTACCTAACTAAGCATGAGCCCGTACCAAAGCAGTAGCCTAAGTATGTAAGACACAAAACGTACTTATAGTCTTCGTTTTGTACCAAAACGGAGCCAACTGTCAGTTTTTAATTACATCGGTAGTATGTAAGCCTACGTCACCGTAATTTAGTGAAAACCTATGCGTTTTTGATTACGCGCCGTGATTTCTCGCGTCTACTTGAATTTTGCCGGCGTTTTGTTTTGTTATTTTTGACAGATAGACGTATGGACATCTAGTAGCCAACAAGAAGAAATATTTAAGTGTTAAAATTGACAATATATTGTAAGTATTTAATTGATTTATTGATTTTATTTTATTTATACATTGTAAGTGCAGTGTCTTATTTACAAATATTTCTACAAAACAATAATGATACAAACATATTGTAAATAATGCACCAATAAACAACTTGTTGACATATAAATGCATGTATATTATATTAACAGCAAATGTGTGTGGCAGTATAATAATATAGTGTTAAATAATAAATTATTTAATAAATTGTTAAGTTTTTGTAAAAAAAACCATTGCAAAATAATAGGTCTCAGTCTTAATATATTATTTGCATTAGGCATTTGATGTGGCAAGTGTTGTTTGCTGCTTTAGAATAGTTTCTTGATTCTGTAAAAAGGTTATTTTCGCAAATATTTGCATACTTCATCTAAAATTTTGTTTTACAGAATATGGCATCAGTTTATTTGTCAATGAGATTCTGGCGTCGTCGGCAATTGGCTGAAGATAGGATTCGCAGACGCAATCTTCGTGATATTTCAAATCCTCTGAATATTCCTCCGTCCCTATTTAAAGAGCAGTACCGTCTAACACAAGACTTATTTATATATTTGTGTGACAAAGTTAGGCCTCACACCCCAACAGCTAGGAGGTCTACTAAGACACCATTGGAGTTAAAGGTATCATACTCGCACTTACATCATACATGTATCCATTCTCATCCACGAGAGAAGAAATAGGTACATTTTTCTTAATTCTTCATCTGTAAATATATTTCAGGTTCTAACTACTTTGTCATTTCTGGCATCTGGATCATACCAGAAATCAATTGGAATGCCTGCTTCTCTCAAAAAACTGTCTCAATACACATTAACGAAATTGTGTCTGCAATAAATGTGATAATGCCAGAATTTATAAAGTTCCCATCGACTCGGATAGAGAGGGATAAAGTGAAACAAGGGTGTGTACTTATAAATATTTTTATTGAATTATTTATTGGATACTGATATTACATACCTATTATCTCAAAAATCAAACGCTTTTAACTTACCCATTTCTTTTACTTCACAAAACCGCCAGCGAAACAATATGACATTCGACAACACAAATAACGCCATACACTTGTTGACAAACATAAGACGAATGTTGCCACTTTTCAAATTCAATTATCTCAATATTTGATAAATTGAAGAAAAGACAATTACTATAAAGGAGTTTTATTGTGAAAAAGAATAAAAAGAAAAACGGCTGTGAAAATAGTATCGGTTTTTATATTAAAGTTTTGTGACAATTCACTGTTTTAGTGATATTTTTATTTTCTAAATAATTTTATTTCCCAATATTTGGCAATATTTTTTGTAACACAACCTTGAATATTGTTTATGGTCTTCGCCGAAACGCGCGACGCTACCGACGCCAAAACGTGAATAAAACTCTTGGCATGTGCTTACATAGTACCGATTTTGAACAGATTTGTAAACGAACGTAAAGTTTACCTTAACATGACGCAATGCCATGTTATCTATGCGAGATACATACTTAGGCTACAGACTGTATCAGTTTGTATGTTTACGTTTCTCATAATGCAGTTAGTCCATTTGCTATCACACTATTGGGAAATGCCGTAATTGCATTACATAAATGTTTAGATAGATATTTTATTATAAAATTTCTCAAACTCGGTGTTGATATTTCAATATGTACAAATTAAGCTTATACTTAAAATGGTTTACGATGAAATTTTTTTTTAAATTACGTTTATCTTTATATATTAATGAAAAAAATTATCGAATGAAAACATTTACTAATATTTAATTGCATTCTTCTTCAGCTTTGTTTGACATCCGTCTAAGAATCACAGGAAGGAAACAACATGCCTCTCCAATCCAAAAGATTAAATACCAATAGTGTTTATGCCTTTCATCGAGGTTCTTAATTCTTTCTGCATATAAACCATATAGAATTCAATGATTATCTTTAATAATAACCATGGTTTAAAAAGAGAACTAGTCGCCGATTCTTTTCTTGGGAACAATTGTAATGCTTTTGAACGCAAGCAGTAAATGTTGATTTAAATAGAAATCGTTGCAGGAATTCTAAATAGCACTAGTACAGTTGTGTAGAATTTATGACCATGAGTAGGCACTTACTATAACGAGGGTCCTATACGTACATATATTATGTATATTAAATCAGTACTTTTGAAAGGGTGTAAATGCTTTCAAGCTCAAGGTGGTCTGGGGTACTTTGAATGGTCATATTTTTTACTTAAGTGGGTCAAAATAATTCTTCGACTTTATTTTCCTACACTTTTAAACACAAAGTCATTTTGGGAAAGACGCGGGGTAGAGCAAATCTCTTCTATTCGAGTTGCTTTTCTCGATGACATTATCTAAGATTGTTTTCATAAGAACTATGTATAGTGAAAAAAGAATCTTGTGTTTGTATAACCATCATTGGATATTCCCAATATATGTATTACCTCTCCCGTTATTACAAAAACTACCGATCTTGCATATTAAAGATTTTACATACTATGTAAAAATAATACTTAATTTCTTCACAGTAAGTTCTTAATAATACCAGCGCTTTCAACAAGATAGCTTGACATTATAAAGAGAACTCTTTCATGTATTTTTTTATGTCACAAATTTATCATTATTTACTCTTCTTAAATGCATCTTGGGGGGACCCGACAGGGCACTTAAAGAAGAAGAAATGCATCTTCTTTCTCTTCATGCAGTTTACTATTTATTATGTAGTTTTGTATTCATACATCAGGATACATACTCGTAGATTAATGAACGTATTGATTTGTTACAGGAAATATTTTTAATATATTTAAAATAGACAAGTGGAAATGATGAAGAAAAGAAAAAGTAAAAAACAAAAAGAGTGCGAAGAATCTCCTAAGGTAAGTTTATTTAAATATGTATGTACCATTTTTTATTCATTCAATATAATGTAAATAAAAAAATACTAGCTTGTTCCGTAGAGTCCCCGGCGAAGGATAGATTTCCCACTCTTTTATGGCATTTTTAGTGTCATGTAAGAAATATTGATATTCGTAAAACATCACAAAGAATTCTAACAACATCTTCAATTCAATGATGAGGTATGCCACCCATTCTGAATGTCTTTATTTTTTTTTATTGGTGCAAAGTTGACAACCTGCATTTTCATATTATGTAGCTTGTCTGCTGGCTACCTCAATTGTTGGAATTTAATAGGTTTAATATACCGCAAACATGAAATGTTATCATTCATTCAAACTATCATGGCATTTTCGACAGGTACACACTGTATGTAATCAACATGCTAGTTCTCCTCTCCGTATCAACGAAAGTCAAGACATTCATGTTGAATGGCATACCTCATGGCTTAACTTAAGATGTTGAATATCTTAAACGTAATATTTTACGAATATATAATCAGGATATTCGATAATTAACAGAAAAAAGGGAGGGGCTTCTTCGCTGGAAAACTCACAAGTAGAAATTCTAAACCATATTCTTATACTTAGTTTTCTATAGAGATCACTTAAAAAGATATGTGAAAAATCTGTAAAAGAGATGTTACTCTAATTTTGATCCGGTTTATATTAGACAGAATTCCATAAAGTACGAAAGTTGCAAAAAAAATATAGGTATAGGCCTATTTGAACTGGTATTCTGCTTATTCAAATATTATTTTTGAAATCGTACCATTTTCAAACAAAACTATGAGAGTTTTCAATTTATAAAGTTCTCTCCTCAAACATGAAAAAGCTCTCACCGCGCAACAACGATATATTAATTTGTTCGGTCAACGTAAAATTTTAACATAATGTTATGAAATAGGTATTGGAGAAGTTTAATATTTTTTTTTATATACCTTATAATACAAAAAATTAAAAATAAATTAATGTTGACTATATGAATTGCAAGTTGATCAATGTTATTTTTATGTTCATTAAAATACATAAAAAATATTTTAAGCAATTAAAAAAATGATTTAACTTGCCTACTTCACAATATTAACATTAGGTTAACTTTTTCAATATAAGTCCTATTCAATTCTATGTTCAAAGGCCATTCACTCGTTCACGAGTAATCAGAGTAAGTCCTATTCAGCATGCGAGTACGTATGCTCTAATTAGAGTACACACATAGTCATAATTAGTATATTATCATAAAAAAAACATGTTTTTTTTATTTCACTTACAAAACATTACATGAACATCATAATTTATTGATTCTGAATACTCCTTACATTTGTATAAAAGTGTACGAGATTTCATACTACTATCTTCCTTTCTTTTCTCATATAGACAATGGATTACTTCACAAAGTTGGCCACTCGTCGGCCAACTGTAATGTTCAACCTCCTGGAGAGTGTTTCCAAGCCTCCGTACAGTGTTCCTCGTAAAGGGTTACCAGCATGGAAAGACATTCCACTGGACAGAGCTATTCCTTACATAAGAGTTCCTGAAAAGACCATCTGCTTCACTAAAGGAAAAATGGGTGCAAGGGTAAGAAAAATATACAAACTTTTCTGAAATAATGTAAAATTTTCTATAATTCATAATTGGTGGAAAGAAACATAATTGGTTGTAGTTTTACTTGAAAGACTTTAATGAGTAGTGACCTGGTTTCGACTTATAAAGTCATTGTCAAACTAATGCTATTATATGCCATATTGCTGCTTAAATAATTATGTCTTTACATAAAAATATGTACTTAAAAATACGATTTTATACAATGCAAGTTTTATTTTGGGAAAAATTGAGATAAGCAGTTGGTTTTACATATGAACGAATTGTATTTTGTTTATGACGGAACCAATGTCTATAATGAAGAAAATAATATAATGTTTAATGTTGTCAACAACAACACATTAGAAATCATACATTTAATAAACTAATATATGTCAACTTTTCACATATTATGTACTGAGCCTAATCCTTTAATATCCTGGATATCTGGTTGGGCGATTTTTGTTCGTCATTAGACTGTTGAGTTTCTGTGTGAACATGACTGATCATAATATGGAGACATATCTGGTTGTATAATGCTAAAAAATGTGAACCATTATTATGCGTTTAATAAATGTTTCAAATTCCTGCACAAATATTAGCTTAACTTTTCAAATACATACACACTTTTGATTTATTGAAATAAGTTCGCATTATTATAATCATTATTTCAGACATCAGATGGGTTAAAAAAGTTATTTTTTTTAAATACACACTTTTTAATTTTAATCGAGTTATTAAAAATTGTTTTGTCTCTAACTGAAACATTATCAATATTAATTTAGTATTAAAAATAAAAGTTTGTAGAACAAAAATAAAAAGAGTGGATTTAAAAAAATTTTAGGTAATAGGTATATTTCATAGAAGAGTTTTGAATGTTAGGTGGTATGAGCATATCGCAAATGATACTAAGCTCCGGAGCAAAGATGATGGTCTTGGTTGGGCCACGTTTTGAGAATTCATAGTGGTTATTGGCCAAAACTGCACTGTTCTTTTACCCACAAGGGCTCCGACGAGCCAGATAACGGCATCGGAATGTCGTGGGAAAAGGTAACTCAATTGTGCAAAGAGACCCTCTGAATGTAAGAGGCTAATTTCTATTTGTGCGACATGTAAATGATTCTAAAAAATTACTACATGGAAAATATTTTTAACATTTTGCAATGAAATAAGCAATTATTGTTTACGATCGTGTACAAATATTTAGATTTATCTAAACTTTTTCAAATTAAGAAAGCATTATAACTTAAAGAGTAGTAAGTGAAATGATTCAATCACACTGTAAGCAAGTAAAAAGACTTTGATAGATATTGATGTACGAGTAATTACGATCTTTTTATATTATTATTATTTTAATATATGATGATGGTTTGTAGGATTTATTCTGGTTTAGTTGTACCATTCACTTATCGGCAATTCGTCTGATAGATTATTCTCTCATTACGACTGAGGCTTCGTCTCGGTTTGATAATGGATTAGTCCCATTAGATTGACAGTCAGATAACGTATCAAATCCGTAATTAAATATTAATTTCACACGACACGTGTTGTAGCATGTACTAGTGCGTTATTGACAATAATGACAAATCACATATTAGTACAGAAATGCCGCAGTTCCATTGGCTTTTTAATTATTGCAGTTAATATTATTTTCACTTTAGTCGTCAAATTATTTTAATTTATCTGTTCCTTTAAATTCAACCATTGATTAATATCAAACAGATTTACGTATCTTGTCTACATCTTAAACTGAGCTTACACCAGTATCATTATAATTTTCAAACAAAATGTATAAGTAAATAAATATAAGACATTTACCTTGTAGTCTAGAAGTTCAATTTAGCCACGATGAAACATTTAAACAAACAAAAAAACTGAACCTACCGTTACACCGAACCTAAAAGCTTTTTGAATATCTTTTATCTTTCAGGACTAATGTTTCTTATTATTTCTATTACACTTACTAGGTTGTACACTTTTATCTTCATTATTCTTCTACAAACTAAAATTAATTCGATTAAAATTAGTTTCAAACCACTTAACTTAGCGAAGCTGAAAATTTCATTACATTTTTTAAGACAATTTCCAAAATATTTTTGTTTGTTATCTCTTATTTTCCGAAATTAATAAATTTCACGTCTGACACACTTTTCATAAATTTAAATTTACTCACGTTATCGATAAATTACAAAAAAAGTGAAAATTCATAGTGAACATTCTTTGAAATCTCATATTACTGACTGCCATTAGGCATACCTATATTCAGTTTGAATTTTCAAAATTTTGTCTGACTTTAATACTATCATGATAATGAGATGAATGATAAAGAATACTAATCAGGTCGTAACGGAATCGATTTTATAAAGTTTATTTATCTAATTGCCTTATTTTTTCCTCACCCTCCAAATATAATCCTTGAACAGCTCTACCTAGTTGGATAATTTTATTTTTTTGTATTGATTGATTGTATGACTGTGTTTGTAAATTAAATTAAATAAAAATAGATGCTTCTCCCGAGAGCACAGGGCAGAAACCAGTCTTCTCGACTTCCCGAAACAATCTAATGTTGCTGTCATAGGAACGGTGTATTGTGAAAAAGGAACTTCGGAACATCGGAAATTTTGTTGACGAAAGAACGACGTTTTTTAGCCGACTTTAATTGGACATTCTTAAAGCATGACTCAGCAAGGGCCACCGTCTCTTCCGTGTTACTCAAAACACATTATCAATAATTATTTTATTATTACTGAATGTCCAAATGATATATAAATACCTACAGTAATGAGTACTCAAAATACGATTCACAAGTTTTAGATAGCCCCATTATTAGGTACTCTGTTTATACTACTTGGATAGCTTTCACTTTAATCTCTGCGATTACACACCTGGTGCTAGCTGTTACCCGCATCATTTCTCATACACAATATTATAACACTTACAAGCATGGAAATTTTAAAGTTTGTTATTAATAATTTATGAGTTGTGTTTTATTGGTGACAATATTTAAATACCACGTGACTATACAATATCATTTTATAACTGTTTTAATCGAAAAATTGAACTTTCATTAACATTTTACAATACAAAGGATTTGCTCCCGATGTTATCTTTGTATAAACATCGAATTATCGTTCTTGTAAGTAGGCCGTCCAGTCTCAATAATCCGTATTTTCTTTGGTCTCAATACTACCAAATATTACATTAAATTGAATACATACTTGATTGATTTTGAATACACTCAGTCTACTTGTCAGCTATGTAAAAGTCGCAGTATATTTTCAATGTTAAATACTAATTTGACGTTTCTAATACATTAGATAAGATCCGTGTTGAGAATAGCCTCCTGTCGTGTTGAGAAATTGTTGAGAATTGGCCCGTAGACATTACTATACCAACAATACTATACCAACATCATTTAGTTACCTATAATCTGAAAGTATTTTACGAAACGATTTTAATCTCCCCTTCTCATTAGTATTCTCCTCAAGTCCGCTATTTAAAAAAATACTTTTATTATTTCCTCATATTCTCTACCCATCAGATAATATCAAAGCATCATAATATAAAATATTATAATTCATTATGGACGATTTACTTATTTTCCAACACCAATAAAACCACCCTATTTCTATCTTCCACAATATTATTATTAATGACCGAAAAAAAAATGCTAAAACTTGGATTATGTACTTTGCATAAAATTCCAGTTTACATTTCCCACGAAAATATTTTCTTACTTACCAAATGATTTCGTCGACCCACGTAAGGTCGATAATTGTTTCGTACACATGATAATAATAATAATATAAATAATAATAATATTTTACTTAATATAACATTACCGCAATGTAAACCTACACCCTCTGAATACAAAACGTAGTAGCAAGTTAATCGTCCATTGTTTCGGTCGCATTGTATTACAATAGAAATAGGTTAATCCCAAACGGTCCATTCTTGCATTGTTGGCCTGTGGATGAATATAGATGAATGTAGATCAGAGGTAGGCATTAACTTAACATTAATCTATTCACCATTAATAAACGAATTAAAAAAAAAAAACTCTAACTTGACAATAAATAAAATATTTATTTAATCGTTCTTTATTTTGCACTGAACGAACACATTACAAAAAAAAATGTATTTTTTTTTTAAATTTATTTATAACTTCTTTATTATACATGGATTATAAGCAATTTTACATAGAAATACAATTACTTTAAATACAATAGTACAATCAATACACAGAGGGCGAGCTAATCGCGGGGGCACGATTTCCCCCAATCGCAAAATAAAATATCAACCAGCCCGTTATAAAAATTTTCAAAATGCAACACATACAGAACTTACCTTAAAAATTTAACCGTAAAGTATTAGGTTACTATTAAAGTTAATTCATGAATGTCTACGTAGTAAAAATGACGAAAACAAGTAAAGAAGTTTTTTGTTTCGATAACGAATTAACAAATAGTGATTTTTTTTAATTAACCGTTCCAAGCACTAATAATATATTATGGTATCACGTAGTACGTAATGTAATACCTATTTAATCCATATTTCAACAGTTACGTGCAGCAAAGATCTACAACTATAATAAATGGGTGTATTATGAAAAGTTCTATCCTAACATACTTCTTTCACTTCTTTTAAGTACATTTTTGCTATTTATTATGCACGCACGTCAATTTTTCTTACCCAAAACGCGACCGTCCTTGAACATTTGATCCACGTGATCAAGCCACGTGGTTCTCTTTGTCATGTTTTCCTCATCCATTTGTTCCACATGCCCAAACCGACGTAACTTATTTACACGCATTCTATTCTCAACACTTCTCTCGCAGCCGCTAATTCAACGTTTACGCAATCTTTTACAACCATTTTTCTCGGGGATTGCATTTCTAGTGCATTTATTCCACCTTTGTCCCTCTTCAACCACATACATGTTTCGTTTGCATACACAAGTGACGGTACCAGAATAGTATTGTGCACCGACATTTTAGCCAAGCTCGACATATTGACATTGCTGACAATAGATCAAAGTGCACCGTAGACTCTTGTACTGGCCACTTTTCTTCTTTCGATGTCCCTATCGTATCTTCCATCCCTCGGAAACAAACTTCCCAAATATACATACTCGCTTACTTGCTGCAAACATTAATCACCAACCTTTATTTCTTAAATCATTCATCGTTCTCTATTTCAATCACTAATATTTATTTTTCGTCTTCGTAACATTCATTTTCAAATCATTCAAACTGCAGCTCTCATACAATCTCTTGTAACACCCTATCACTCTCAGCCATTTACACCAAGTCATCTGCGTGCATTCAGTTTATTAATGAAATAAGGTAATTTTATTCCAACAATATCCTTTTCCACACAAACATGAACCTTCCCTTATAAAGCATTTCTTATTATGTACACATTTTGATATATTATTTCTAAGACATTGTTAACATCCCTCTTTGCGAAGAAAGTTTCGAATAAAGTAGAGCACCAATTTTGATACAACGATATATTCTAAATATTTATCTAAAGTTTGGTGTATATAGTATGTGAGTTCCCTAATATAATATTTTACGTAGCTATGGGTCATGAAAGGGATGAGAACTTTCTTGATTTCTTTCACCGACGTGATGAATAATTCAGTACAAGACCAAATATCTCACCCTCTGTATGGCAATCCTCTACCCACTATCCAATCATTAACTAACCTGCCCTACATCTGACAGCCGGCGTGATGTTAATTTAGTAATTTTCTCTCTGTTCTTTTGTATCATACATTTTCTTTTGAATAAAACTTTTAGTTTGCTCATTAATAACGTTTGAAACACCACCACGAAGATTTTCGGAATGAAATATTTTTGACAATTTTAAAAAACATATTTCATGCGATAAAAAAAAATCTTGTCACTTGTCAGCCTCAGTTGAAATTACTATAAGACACTTGACACTTAGAAAATGTTTTGTATTTTTGCTTACTAAGCATCTTTATATTTTTACGTAATTCAACAAACATTAATATTAAGTTATTCTTAAATTTCATAAAAATAAACTATAATATTTGCATATTAAATATCTAATTGCCACGGGCTATAAATAAAGGTGTTCATTTCAGTTTATTTTGTTCGATCGAAAATGTATTTTTATTTCATAATATAACTAACATTGAATAGAGACCCACCACACACCCGGATATCTCAGGAGTCGTTAACTCCTACTTATCCGCACATTCAAACCAAAATTGTCCTCACGGGCGGGCCATTGAGGAGGCCTGAAGGGCCGGCCGGCCAAAACCACCAAATTGGGCATCTTTTATACTACGTCTCTCTTCAATGTCCCTTTTGGGCGGTAATAATGTTTATTGAGGACAATACAATGTATATAAATAAAAAAGAAAGGAGAAAAATAAACAAAATGGGACAAAATAATACATAACTTACAGTAGTACTTGCATTCTTTTTCATTTTCGATGTGTCCTTGAAAAGGCGGTTATTTGTAAAGTCCCTATTTTGAAGATTTTTAACAGCCTTACTCATTCTGATTGTCATATTTGTTTTGGTACGTGGAGAATGCAGTTAGTCTACTAATTATCCTGCTTTTGGGATATACCGTGATGGTATACCGGAATGGAAGGTACCGTTATGGAAAGATAGTCTAACGTAATGGGAAATTGTATAATGAATTTCAAATACATAACTAATCGTTTTAACACAACAATTAGTTATAAATTATTTGAAAACTTGTTATTCATTTTAATTAACTTTTCATCTAAAGTATTATCTTGTCCTTATCCTTTTTAATTTCATCTGTGTCAACTCATTATTATTATATAAAGACGCCTTAATAATGGTTGGAGAACACCCGTTGCCACCCTTCACTACTGAGACATGGCTGCTTGTTACAAACGTTCGGCCACAAAGACATCTTCTGAATATTAAGTTGTCAAGAGGAGAAGAGAGTTGGACCATTCAAGTCTCCTACAGAGTCAATCTAAAACTAGAGATTATAGTATTAAGTCGGTCAAAATCTCATACAAATATTCGAAAATGTTCGTAAATAAACTGTTATTTTAAAAGCGTTCTCTATAAGAGCCTCAGCTATAACATTTCTATAGGTTTATTATAATTACCCACTATGCATACGATCTCTCATATTTGTAAAGGCTCTGTGCAAATAAAATCAAAATAAGTAAAGCTCAAATTAGCGATTTTGTATAAAAAATATCACATAGATTATATTCTTTTACACTGATTGTTTTGTTATACCATTGGTGACAAAATAAATGTTTTAGTATCCCGTGAGACCTTTATTGGTTTGTGTGGTGATATATAGCAGTGGTTTCTCATGTATTGTTATGACTAAAATATGTATTGTGTTCGTCGGTAGCCTGGAGGTAGAGTTTCGGCCTCTTGAACAAGGGGTCCGTGGTTCGATACCAGGTGCCGGCAAACTCCCCTTTCACGACACAAGCTTTTAGCTTACTGTGGAAGATGTATATGTATGTAAAAAAAAAAAAAAAAAATGTAAACAACATCAAACAAAATGATTTACTTTTAAGTTTGAAATGTTAATCTAAATATATATTTTGTTTATTTAAAAAAACGTCATAACAAAACTAGCGGAAATCTATGTCTATGAAATATAGTAGTCCAGTTTTTTTATAAATATTATGCACATAAGTACGTCTATAAAATTCTTTCAAGTAGTCAAGTGCTCCTGAGCAAAGGCGGATTTGAAACTAGTAATAATTAATTTGATAAAAACTGTTTCAGTCACGGTTGGGTTACTTCTTCCAATAGAATTTGAAAGCAATTTGCTTGTTACCTTTGAGTTTAAAATTGCCGTGCATCTATTAACCAGAATCGCTTGATCTTTTCAAACTGAGAATAATATATAATTAAAACGTTGTAGTCAAGTTGCAAAATTAAAAGAAATTTTTCATGTATTAATATAATTTGACAGAAAATTATTCAATCTGCAATGTAATAATTTTACCGAATTGATTTCATAGCGATATAAAAGTGACGTCAAATTGTTAATATTATTACACTCAAACACCGAGTTCTAAATCTAAGACATCTCCATAAATTATACAGAGGTGCCTACATACATTAATGATAATTATGGCAATCGATTTAAAGTTTACATATTTGTAAAAGCTGTATCATTCTAGTTTCTTGATATTCCATGAATTTCTCCATCCACAGTGTCACTTCATTAAAAAAACTGAAGCCTTATTATTATCCTTATTTTTCGAAATTCAAAAATATCCACTATAGACAAATATGACAAGCTTTGCAATGTAGTCAATCAATTTTATTTATTCTCACCTGTTGACATTTTTATTATCCCCATAACCTACCTCATTTTGTAGACACTCACTTTTTGTCGCCAAAATTGTTTATTTTATTTCTTTGACTTATTCATGCTTGCTATATTGACAAAATTTTAATGAAATTTATCCATTTGATTCCTCCTATTTGATATTATTTAATCGACTGTTTTTATAATTTAATTATTTAAAATTTATAAAAAATATATTCGAGACATGATTGTATCTGTTTTTGTTGTTTCTATTGAACTGTTTAAAAGGCTCTAAAGATTTAAATAAATTAAATTTCGATATTTTAAATATAAATCAATTAAAGTTGTTGGAAATCTATAATATATTACTGGTATGGAATACTTCAACTATGTTTATTGAAAATTACTGTTGCATGGCATACAATCTAATTAAGACTTTTCAATCTGAAGAAAATACATTCAGTAGGTAGCGATCTAAAATTACAAAGCTATTTTCTATTGAATCGGTATTCCAAAGTATGCTTTCAGTGAAAGAGCATTGAAAGATATCTATAGTAGTAAGTACCTACATATATAAAAATATCCACGAGTAGGTTGTTGCGAGTAATAAAATAATATGATCAATGTAGTTGAATGTTTTGAAGCTTGCAAAGCATTGCATTTATGTATAATGTGGAAGAGTAATCTTTCAAAAAACTGATTGATTAAATTAGTATAGTTTCAAATAAAATTATACATGCCGATTCTCTTCTTTCAGTTGTACGCTCAACCACCAGGCGCACCTTTCAATAACTGTCCAAGTCCCGCTCCGGAATATGATGCGGCCTATGATCCACACCTCAGAGCCTGGTTCAGGAAACAAGATTTGACACAGGAGCCTCCGTGTCGTCCCCTGGAACCTCCATGCTCTCAAGGAGAGTACACAAGGCACAGAAGATTGCTGCAAAGAGTCTGGTCAAAACTGGCTTACTTAGAAATCCAAAGGCAGGTGGGTATAAAATAATGAAATGTATCTTTATATAAAGGTTTCACGATAATTTTATTGCTATGAAGTTATTTCTTATTGCATAGGTATATAATATATTATGAGTGTATACCAAGATATAAACTATAAGTGAAATATTTATTCTTTATGTAAAATTCCGTGGCCCGACTGAAAATCGAAACGTGATTTATATTTTGAAAGGATACGAACTAGAACTAATACTCCAATCAGATCGGTGATAAAATTTGGGTAAATGAAATGAGTTCTACAGAATTTCATGGCAATTTTTAACAATAACCATATTTTCAGGTTTGAACAGGAAATATAAAAGTGAATAATGTCTAAAATAAAGATTTTATTCCATCATAAACCACACCATAAAATGCAGCATTATCATTATTTGAATTATAATAAACATTACAAACTTTGAATGTAAAATTAATGAACAAATATGAAGATTCAATAGCAATAAAGATACCGAAACCTATAAAGGGGGGAAATGTGATGCGCTACAGTATCATAAAGGGACCTTAGTGAAGAAGCCCCTTTTCATTTCGGTCACATTTTGTTACCACACGCTATGGTCAGTTAACGATGAACGAACTATATTGGATATAAAATTTATATCTCACTGTCACATAAAATAGAAATGCGTAAAACACCGTTCAATATACTTTTTAATTGTATAGAGAAAAATTACTCTGTAGTCAATACATCACTTAATGATCCCAATCGGAATTTGAGATTTATTTGTCTCAACAGAGAGAAAAAAAAGCAATATTTTAACAGATAAGCGCGATTCAAATTTTTATTTAGGTTTTAATTATTATTACATCATATTTATTATTGCTTGAAGCTCGAATCTCATATAAGTGAAAACATCCTCCGCAAGTTACAAATGAGTAAAAGTGATTACATAGAATAGAATAGATACTTTGATATTTTTTCTTTACGAAACCCTTTCTTGGTAAAGATAATTCACTAAGAGGCGTTGTTTTTATTTCATCCTGTTAAAAAAAGGGCAGAATAATGAAAATGTAACGCAGAGTGGATGAATTACTTACCTGGGTGGCTCCCCATATCGCTGAGTTTTACGTGTGTAGGTAGATAATCAAAAATCTTTTAAAGGGGAAGCACTGGGACAACTTGCAATTATTCATAAGAGACTCTTTCGTAAGAAAATGCGGTAATCCTGATCTGTCCCAGGATTGCGGTGACTACAAGGTATATAATTATTTTGGTTTATTCGTTTACTCAAATTGGACTATGTAGGTTTCTTTCGGGCACTGGCACTGTTAGTAATCCACCAATAGTCCACCAGTACCTATTCTAGTGGATATATTTACTCAAGAATAACGCAATAGTATAGGTATTTATTATTTGAAATCTTGTATCACAATTTGAGGAACGACTGTATTATTATGAAAAATAAATGAAAATTTGCATATTTCTCAACTCTACTTAATATAAAAGTACGTATTTATGTATTTTATATGAAATTAAAAATGCAATGGGAATTGATATTATAACGTTTTGTAGTAGACTTTTATATGTTCAATCCAAGGCACGTGTAAGTTTCCCTTGAATATCACATGAAAAATGTTATTCAGGTCGATAAAACCTTTTCATCGGGTGATTATAATGCTTTTTCTAGATGTAACAAATGTCGGGAAAGTCTCTAGATTCATTCCTTTACCTCTGACATTTCACCTTACGACGCTGTCGACAACAAGGAAGTAAAAATTAAGTCGGTTGGTATGTTTTGAGAAATAAAAATCACTATCGACAAATTCTTCCCCATAGAAAATGTAATACGCCGGAAAATTGTGGGATATGTTTTATACCCCGTGACGTTAGTTCTATCTGATGTAGGTATTATAGCTAATCGACCGTGGAATAATAAAACTCAACAACTTAGAAATAGGACTGGTGCTTATTTTTAATACATTTTTATTTTTTCACTTTAATAAATCAAACAAAATGTATTTAATATTTTATTCTTAAATTCTCCGTTTTATATCAGTTCACCGCAAGGACACAGTTGAGAAGTCCTTTGAGTGACGCAAATTTACAAACTGTCAAACCATTTATTGTCGATTTTACATTATAAATAAAAAAAAATAGCATCTCGCGAATAGTAGAATTTTGACCTGATAAAAATAATGTAGAATATTATATTTTTTCCTAAATTAGTTTGTATCTCAATTAGATTTTAAAAATCGGTCAATTCGATTCCACTTTCATTAAGATCATTCGACTTTCCTAGATAGGAAAAAAACAGTGTAATCGAGTTTTCATACTCTTCTCAATGTTAATTACTGTCATTTAAATTTATTTCTTGATATTCAGGATAAAGAAGATAGAGATACGCACACGATGAGGAAAATCGGTGAAATAAGAGATAGACAAAGGTACAACGCACTGAAAGCCAAGATAAGGAAGGAACAGATGATTAAAGTGCTGGAGCAAAGAGAAGAGGAATTAAGGATAAAGCAAGAAGAGTAAGAAAGTTTAATGATTACATCGACGAAAAATAAAATGCTAAACCGAATAGTTATCAATTTTCCAGATCTTTTTTATATTCTTTCATTAAATAATACCAGATCGGACAGAATTTTAATCTGCGGCTAATGATTCTCGCCTGAAAAATTTTCTCCCAATCGTTGATGAAGTTATCGAACTTCGCGATTGAATTTTTTAATCAAATTTCCAAAGAAGTTTTTAACAATACTACAGATGAAAACTCATTTTTTAAGAACAGTTTAGAAGTACATAAACCTACAAGCTACAGCACAGTGCATTTTTAGCATTAAACCCTTATTTTTCATCCAACGCCCTAGTGATACTTATATACTTGTATGATTCATGTTTTGTCTTACCTACACAAACTATGCAAATGGAAATATGAATATAATCTTCCCAGACTCTAATTTTTCTGAATATATGAAAGCCTTGAACACGGCTTTAAATAAAATCTTTACAAGTATCTACGTAACAATGCTTTTGATAACTCATGTTTCTTTTATGATAATAATTAAGTTGACAGTATTTTAGCCCGTCAGCGTAGAGTAGAAATGCGAATAATCAGGTGTAAAGAAATGAAGGAAGAGAGAAGGCGGGAGCGAAACAGAAGAGCGAGAGCGAAGGCTGAAAAGTTGAGACAAAAAACAGAAGCCGGGAAAGAGATCGCCAGAATGAAACTAGTAAAGACTTTGAAAAATATGAGAGTAACTGACAATAGAGTGAAGAGGCAACTCCAGGCAAACACAGATAACAGGATAAAGAAAATGATGGAAGAGGTATAGGTGAAACTTAAATAATCGTGTAAATTTTACTTTTGCCCTTAAGAAGTTATAATGACTTATGGTTATATTTTTCAGGACGTCCGAAGATGGGAAGCCCTTTGGAAGTCACAAATAGAACGCAAAAAACTAAAAAATGATACCATGTTAGCATACACCGCTGACTTAAAAAAGAAAGTGTCAATAGACTTGAAAGAAAAGAAACACGCAAAAGCTTGGAAAGATGAACTATTGAGATCCATGCAATTGGCAAATTTAAAATTATTTTCAGATGTGGAGAAGAAATATGTAGCAGACATGAAAAAGGAGCTAGTCAATAAATGGAAAGCTAAGGTATTAGTTAGTTGGTAGACATCGCATTCTAGCAATAAACTCGCCGTCTGTACATTGATATAACTGATATTTTTATGATGCTTTGTATTTATTTGAAATATTATAACCAATGTACAGTGAATAATAAAATAAATAAATAAAAACGTACCTTCAACTAAAATCTAAAATATCATTTATTTTAGAAAGATTAAATTAACTATGTAACAGTTTCGAGACATTTTCAATGTTTTTAGTATTCTACAATGTACAGCCATTACTTGATTATTTAAATCGCAATTGATTTCGGTAAGCCTTTACTATTGACGAGCTATACAATACAGTATTGTATCGCTCGTCAATGGTAAAGGTTTACCGAAATCGATCGCGATTTAAATAATCATGTAACGGATTACATTGTATGTAGAATACTAAAAACATTTAAAAAATTGTAAGACGATAAAAAATCAATATCTACCTCTTAAAATTGTGACTTTTCAGCTTCCCCATGAGTACTATCAACTAATGAGGAAACCAGAACCAAATCCACCTGACTCTTTGCTCACAGAAGCAGTTCACAGTGGAGTAAATGGTCGGAGTCCATCCATGACAAGTCTTGAAAGAGCTGACTATTGGCTTAATAAATGGGAATGTGTGGTATGTTTTTATTGTACTCGTTTATAAATTTCTCTTTTCTATCCGAGTGTTTAACAACACTACTTGTTTTTTATGCAGCCCAAACAAGTGAGAGATGCCTTAAACACTGTGTTGGGAAGAGTAGTTGTTCAAATAACAAAACCTGCTGTTGTTGCTGTGCTGAAAGAAGTAAATGCAAGAAGCATCAAAATTGTCAACAGGAAGATTATACAAATGCAAAATGCCGCCATGAAGTTAGTACAAATTATAATTTGGCGTACATTGATTAAGAACGAATTTTGTTTGTAACTAATGTGCATTTTTTTTTTCAGAGGATCCAAAACCAATTTAGCAAATCAGAAGAATGCAAGAATGAAAGTAAGTGGATACAGTAAATTCAACTCAATATATACAATACATCATACTCTAATTATTCTTGCCTATTTTGATACATGTCTATAATGACTGTAAATATAAGTAAATAAATCTGATATACCTACAGCAGTATCAGAGCATTAGAATAATGTCTTGGAAACAGTTGATCCGACTCTTAGAATCACAAATCACTGAGTGGAGGTAACTTATTTCCAATATATTCTTAAAGAAACATAAAGAGTAAATGATAATTATGTGTAAAATAGAAAAAATATTTTGAACATTTTTCAATAACAGACTTGAAATTATACTTTTTCAGTGTATTCCTCGGTCACCATCACAACAAGAGCTGAAACATGATCTGGAAAAGGAGAAGAATGCTCCTAATGAAATGGAGAGATCCCTGGCTGCTTTGTGTAGAGTTCTCACTCACATCATAAGGGAGCATGTCAATAAAGGATTCGATCTTGCTCTGATGGACATTACAACTTTGCCTAGGACCATAGAACGACAGAGTGAGTACACACTTTCTTTTTTACCATTAGCCATTATTTCTACAAGTATAGTTTTCCTTTTTACTATTTTTTTACCTTAAATTTATTGGATAAATTTTACCACAATTGAAATCTAAATATCTTAACGGCATCTCAACATCTCTCGCAAGTGGGGAAATCAATGCTGTACCTGAGAGCCATTTAGTCTTAAGTACTAAAATGCCATTTTCAAATTCAATTTTTTAATAGAAAAAATCTCAACATTTTACTAGTAATAAGCTGTATATAGTATAAACAGCTTATTACATAGACCCTATAGCAGTATTTCCCAACCGGTGGTTCGCGAACCCCCAGGGGTTCGCTATGTGTACAAAGGGGGTTCGCGAAAATAGTAGAGTAATGGCGGGATTTTAAATGGCCAAAGAATCTCCTTATTTAACTTCTGGATCAGTATAAAAAATAAATATTTTGTTCTGTCAAAAAAAGTCATAGACGTTCTATTACCATTCTGCACAACATATCTGTGCGAGAAAGGATTTTCAACATATACTTATCTGAAGGATAAACATAGAAACAGGTTAAATGCAAAACCTGATCTAAGACTGAAATTGTCAGATATTGAGCCAAACTTTCAATTGCTTTGTTCCATGAAACAGCCAAAAATATCCCATTAAGAGCTTTTTCAAAGTAAACATGTGCTGAAATAAGAACCAGTTTGTTAAATTAATTTTGTAATCAATTTTTATAGCTTATTTTAGTTTTATTAATATTTATCATTTTAGTCTTATTAATATTAATAATTTTAGTCTTATTAATATTTGTGCAATATGTAAAATAAATGTTCTACAAAATTTTATTGTTTTTTAACTATCATTTACGGCTACATAGGGGGTTCGCCAAATCTGTTGGATTTTACTTTTGGTTCGCGAGGAGAAGAAGGTTGGGAAACACTGCCCTATAGTATAGACCCTAAGCATTTCTGTACTTAAGACTCACGACTAATGTGTTATTTTTGCTTTTTTCATAACTTTGGCATTTTTGTCAAAAATGCACTTAAGTCCCGCTCTCAGATACAGAATGGATTCCTATGTGTAATTACCGTTTTCTTAATTAAGGTTTTCTTGTCTCTGCTATAAATATGTGAAAATTACTAAGATAGGCGGCATACTTCTTTACCAAATGAAAGATGTTAAATATCTTCTACGTAGAGAGTTTTACAATTACCTGTAGTATACATGTCACACAGAAACTTCACAGTAAAATGTTCGGAAGCCCTGGGACTGAATAATTTTATTTTTTTTGATAATTTGGAAAAATATTTTTTTAGAAGATTCATTCATTTGATTCAATTTCTACTTCCAGGTGAACTAGAAGTGGTATCAGCCCAGTTGGCAGTGTATGTGAGTCACACCAGATCTAAGGATATAAAGACTTCAGATATACTGGTGAGGAAAACTGCAGAAGATATGCTTCGGGAAGTTATGAGAATCATTAAAGAGGTAATATTATTGCAGTATTAAACAAATTACTTTAACCCTCATAACTTTTATTAACATAGGTAGGACCAAACCTAGGTTGTTGAAGGGTTTAAGGCAGGACTGGGATGTCATCTAAAATGATGCACTAGACAGAATTGTGACAAAGAAAAGAAAGCGGATCCCTCCATTATGTAAGAATTATAATTGCCTAAGGAGAACTTTAATTAATATAGGAAACTAAATGTTAACATCTGAATATTCAAACATTATTTCATCACAAATTTTGTAAACTTGATACTAGTGCGTTAAGTGGTACATTTTGAAATATAAATAAACATATCAATTATGTATCTGAAATGATATAAAATGTATTATTAATTACCTAAATTTTACATAATTACAGGAAAAATTAGCAGAATAGACATCAAATTACCATAACAACGCAACACAGAAATTGACAAGTTTAATGTGTGATAAATAAAATAATTGAAATATTTTTTGAATTTTCGTTATGTATCTTCCCTAAGCATGATTATTGATGACAAATATGCTATTCTGAATATAAACCATTGAAGTATATCCCACAAGGGGATAATCAGCCAATGAACTCAAAAAGATGTAACTTTTTACAAATTTAAAGGATCTTAATAAGTAAAATTATGGAAAGTATTAAATAAAAGAGTGTATTAGGTATTTTGAATTTTGTTTAATGATCATTATATTGTATTTCCATATTGGTTTACATACAGTAATGTTAGTTACAAGTCTTATAATGGCGCACCGTCACATATTGTTTAATGTTGTGTAATGTGAGGGCGTAAACAAACATTATCAAGTCAAGTTCTAGTAATAATACAAGTAGTACTAGTAGTAACACAGTACAATAGTACATACATAATAATATGATACAGTTTACCACAGCGTATATTGTCACTACAAAAATGTGTATCACCTTAATAATTTACAGACAAACTTGACATAGCACAAAAGAAAATAAAATTAACCATGTATCTACACATTGATGACTTCAAGCGATTATAACTAATTACTAATGTGTGGCCATTATAATTTTGCATAGATGCCCATCGTTGGCTGTATTTGTATATATTCAATAAGTTAGGGGACCTATCAAAGGTTTAACTGCATTCATCTTGCTTGTGTGTACGCCCTTAATGAATGATTGATAATTGTGTTAACCTATTAACAATTTCAGTTGCTAATACCCCTACTTAAACATAACAAATTTATATTTTTGGTAATACTGTATTGTAATAAAATGCTTGGGATATGATAAATGATAAAATGAAATACATATTTCAATTTTGTGGTTAGTAAAATTATCTTTTGTGAATTTTATTATGTTTCCGTGACTTTGAACATGCTATATGCTCCAACTTAGAATTGATGCTTTAGCAATTATGGTAAATATAGAGTAACCTTTATGCCACAAGATATTGACAAATGGTACCATAAAGCAAGCTAAAATGTCAATAATAGGCATTTAACACACTCAGAATCAACACAACATAATAAATCCATCATGACAAAATATATCATAATTATATTGAGTAAACAAAAGATATTCAGATTCCACAATATTTAGCTGTTTATCTAAATATCATCATAAGATATCTCATATGTGGGGTAGACAGCAGACTGACTAAATGTAATGAAGATGCAGTTGACCTTTCAAGATATTCAGGATAAGAGGTATACCTCATCAATGAGTTGAAGATGTCCTACAAGTTTTACAAATGAAAGCCTCTTAAAGGGCACTCGATAACATGTCAAGTTTGTCTAGATATATTTTTGATTACACTTTTTGAGACAGTTTACAAATGCATACATCTTTGAGTAGTTACAAACTATACACACATAAATGAAATGACAGTAAAACTTATTGAAAAATATTACAAACATAATTATATTTACAAGACTCAACACTCAGGCAAGATTGAATCAAAATTCAGCGAATAAACACAACCCAATGGAATCAAAGTAAAATAACTATCAAACAGGAATTTGTACGCATTAAAGAGTAGACGAAAGAACTGTGTTATGTGTATATATATTTTTTTTATTTGCAGTATGTATCACGCAAAACCTTAATTATCAAAATTGTGGAACAATGTTTAGTAAGTCTTTTAACTTTATTGCTGTTTCGGAAAAATAACTTTTATACAAATATTATTCCACAATTACAGTAAAATATTGGCAGCAAAATACATTAATCTCCTCCACGGGTATTAAAAATTTGCCAACACATTGCCTCAGACAAACAAGGTTATATTCTACATGTAATTCTAGAACCCTGTTGAAATAAACAGCAAACAGTGTACAGAGAGAGATGCCTTGTTATATTTCATATTTTGCACATTCACAATATCACAATCATCACATACAATTTATTTGATGATATGAAATAAATTTTACTGTCCATCTCAACGCAAACAATATAAAAATAATATAAGTATTACAGTGAATAATGACATGGATAACAATTTACATACAGAAAAAAAATGAAAATCAAAAAGGAATGTTTTATAATAATAATAATAATGATATATAGAATCCTTTATATAATAATATGTCATATTATTATGCTTTAAATCAATATATAAGTTTATCCATATTATATACAAATCATAGTAATAATTAAAAAGAATATTTTATCTTTCAGCTATCTACTTTTCAATAAAATAACGAACTTCATACAATATAATCATTTGAGATAAGTGCGCAATTTAAGATAATTAAATTAAATTTTCACTTATTTTGTGTGACCTTACATGAAAATAATACTTCAAAAATGTAATATACCAAGTAATTGCATATTCAGAACATAAACCTTTTCATTTTGGTAAGTTAGTAAGGTAATCCATTTGTATGTTTACAGGAATACGTCTCTATATTCAACACAATTTTATTTATTTATTTATTTTATTCTTCTTGCACATCATCATACACTTAACAAAATCAACAAAGCAGTTTACATAAAAAAAAAGAATGTGATGATATGCAGTGACGAGATTATTTATTCTTCCATCTAACCACGATCAAACTTGATGAAACTTAAAATTGTTCAACTTTATCAAACTTGAATTTTTTTATTTATTTATTCATTTTTTGCTGCACATTCGCTGCATACTGGAGTAGCAAGGTCAGAAGTCTGGACCCGAAAAGTAAAGTAAGTAAGTACTGTACATTGATCACAATACATACAATTTTATAGAAAGATACATTGAAATTAAATATTAACAATATACACAGGGCAAGTTTATCGCAAAGGCGCAATGTTTTCCTAGTGAACCAAATGATTTTTACGGGAATGTCTATAAACAACCACACAGTAAGCAACATGCTTATATCACAAAGGTTGCATAAGTTGGTAATGGGACCAGAGGCCTGAGTCAAAACACATTTTAGCGTTACGTTTTCGTGTCGCAATCGTTCAAATATAGACGACGTTGCGCCAAAGTGACAATTTTCGTAACTATTATGTATTTTAGCTACGAAATTTACACTTGCTCGCAACGTCTTCTATATTCGAACGCTAATGGAACGTAAACGTAACGTTAAAATATGTTTTGACTTCGAGCCCTGAACAGTGAATATCCTGATCAAAAGTAGACGCTGACCACAATCATAATTCTCGTCATTACAAGACAAACATTATCTTAAATTTGCATACTTATCTCTTCACTTTATATATTAAAACAAAGACACATATGAAATAATTTAATAATACATGTATTATTGCAACAGAACACTGAAATGGTGAACATAAATAAATCAGTTAAAATAAATGTAGTATTATAAACAATATTAAATCATCAATATTCAAGAACATGCCTCCCTAACATATCTGAGTATTGTTTATTTGTAATACAATAAAACCAATTTAGTCAATACATTTTATGCTCCCATTCGATGAAAAATTGTGAGAAAGATAATTCACACTATTCATGCATCACAGCTTCTCAAACTTTGTCTTATTATTTTTCTTCATATTAAAAAAACATAGGTATATGAAAGTATTTTTTTTATAAAAATCAAAGTTTAGATTTATACATCAAAACGAAATAAATGTGTATTATTTTGCAACTTTCATGAATAAATCATTTTGAAATTGTGAGGCAATGAATATCATCCAAAGAACAAACAAGATTTATTTATATTTTCAAATTACAAACAATACAATGGATAATACTAATTGTGATAAATTTAGAAAAAAAACATAGAATTTTCTTAAAACATTATTGTAATATCTATCATTGCTCAAAATTAAAGTCAAATTTTATTTTTACTAAAATATTGAATGCCCAATTTGAGTAAGACTTTGAGTTTTTTGAAACATTCACCCAAAGGTATTATTTACAACACGTTTATATGGAACTATAAATAAAATAAAAACCTCTAAACAGTATTACAATACTAAGACTATAACAGTTAATTATTTTAAGTTATTAGAATTCAGGTATTCATCTCTAGGATAAAAAAATCTAATTAATACGTTTTATATTTTAATAATGGCATAATACAATCAATACACGGCTAAGTTTATGAAAGGCCTACCCATAGAGGACTATTAGATTATTTGGTTAGGAATAATTTTCTATAAATATGTAGTACAAAAATGGTAAACGATGCATTTATTTGTCTTCATTTAATTGTGTTTTACTTTTTCTTAACACTTATTATTAGATATATGTATATATTGTTTCTGTTTATATTGTTTCAATCACAAAATTAAAATTATTACAAATGCAAAGTGAAGCGACTATGAAGCAAAAGCGTAGAATTATTTCACTCTAAATTCAAGTTACATCTGAAACATAAACACATTCAAAATAAGAGGAGATATTTATTGTCAATACAGACTTGACAGCATGGCACAGTAAAAGAGTAATTTTTAAAATAAATATAACACTTTTCAGAGAAATTTTAGGATTATTGCCTATTTGCAGACGATACTATCAATTTGTCACACAAAACTCAAAATAGTTTGCAATTTAACTGTTCTGCCAGAATTATGATATTTACAATAATCGAGAAAACATAAATTATTATAATTATGTATTTCTAATAAAATTGTGCATTCGATGAAGAAAAACTTCAACAAGCAATTCTTATATAATGTGTAATGACTAAAAATTAAATAACAAAAATGACAGATTGTTACAATTATTATTAGATATATATAATATCTCCAAGTCAGATAAATAATAATAAACAAATATTAAGCAGTATTTTTTTTTCAATTTAAATTGCATTTAAACCTAAAAATAATAATGTTGTTATGACAATTCAGTCATTATTTACAACCAGGAACACTCTTGGCATTGAATATTGTGGTTTAACGATAAACAGACAGACACATTGATGTGTGACCAAATACAACATTTCTTTATTTCTTAAAAACTCTACTCACGTTACCCTAAATTTCTATTAAACTGGCAAGAAAATGAATGAATCAATCTAAGATAAACAATATCCCTCTTTAATTCTTTAAAATATGTGAACATTGTAGCGACTGAAACATTTCCAAAACCTATATTTATATATTTTTATTATTAATGTATGTATGAGTTTAATATACTTGTGATCTAGTAATTGACAAATATTGTTCATAATAATATATAAAAATTCATTACAAAAATTACGAAAGAGCCTAGCAGATTATAATATGAATGAAAATGTTACCAACGTATGTATGATCACAGAGAAATAACAAAATTCCTACTATCACTTGTCTTCATTCTAGATAATTTTGGTATGTATTTATGATACATTGAATACTGTAAATTAGGCATTGTTCAGACTAAAAACACAAGAAATGGAATGAAATTTAATATTTTCTACTACACAATAACGAAATTAAATTAATTATCTACAATATTCTACTGCTTCTGTTAGTGGTTACAGTTTTACAACATTTAACAAAAATAAAAATATAGTGAAGGAGATGACTTAACATGAAATTTTAACAACCCTCTAGAAAACCAGGAAAAGAAATATCAAGATTTTAGTTGAATTCCATTTTTTATACAAAATAACTGGCTTATGTCATACACAATAAAGTATAGGACTGATTTTTACAAAGTAAATTACTAAAAATTAGCACTAACTGCCAGTTCCATAAAAAAAGGAAAAACTTCAAGTACCTAGTAATCGTAGTAATTAATTTTATTGACATCTTGAAAATATTAGTAACAAATAACATAAAACATCAGTAAAAAAAATACCAGTGATAAAAACATTCCTACTTGAAGTTTTCAATTGAATGGGGAAATATTTTTAGTAAAATAATTCCAATCACAAATCATCCAATTTGCATGTAATGCAAAAAACAATAACGAAAATAAAATGATAATGTTTAAAAACATGAGGATACTCAACTAACAATGGAGTGTTTAATGCAATATTACCCAGTCCTGTAAGCCAATAGCTCTAAATTTTTTCATGTAAAAAGTTGTGTTCTATCAATTCCACCAACAAAATAAATTTTAAAAATAAACACTTTTATAATAGAAGCATTTATTTGAGGTTTTTGACAAACAACTATACTGCTTCAAAAATGTAACGCTCAAGTTGTGTAAATTTCAAATTGTTGACTGGAATTGGGGGATTGATATTAGGTTTGCATAATTTTCTCAAGAGGGTTAAAAAAAATATTTTGATCATCAGACACTGTCTCTGGTATTGTTTAACATTATAATAACAATAATTATATTAGTATGAGTAATAGTAGTAGAAGTAGTAGTTATATATAATAATTCATTATTACAAAAATGGCATAAAGAGGTAACAACATCAGATTACCTAATCAATAATAATAATAATATTCAGGTCCTTCCCTCACTCCGATACAAACAACTATGTATAACTTGTCATCTTCTTCAGACACTTCACACTTGATCTAACTACTACAAGTATACATACGGCAGCATATTAAACATGTATTATATAATAATATGATAATACATATATATAGTCATTGTCAGTTATTCACTTAAATGTTTGTGATAGGTGTAACGTTATGAAATGCACACACACCGCGCGTCATACAGCATCGCATTACCACTCAGTCTCTCCCTCACTCTATGCTCTATATTGTTGTTTTATTATTATTTTTAATATTATTGTCTATAATACAATGTGTTGTGAGTATTCGGTATATTATTGTAATATATTAACAAAGTAATTTAATAATTATTTATATATATAATAATAATAATAGTTGTAATATTATTTTAATTCAATATATCGTACATATTATAGTTTATTAATACCTACAACACTAGGGACTCTCATCGCTGTTGTCATAATCGGGATACTAATAACAATTATATTTTATTTCAACACACGCACGCACGACACTACTCATTATCACTTATTTTGTTGACAGACAGATGCACCTGAAAATAAAAACAAACATTACATTACAATTTTAAACAAATCAAGTCTCCAACAAACTTGTAATGATGTTTCCTCATCTTTTAATGCCAGCATATTTGTATGACACGAAGAACAATCTGCGTGTTTATTACATGTAGTTAGTTCAATGGCTACCCCACTTGTGACAAATACCTTGATGGTATGTACCTATGTATATGTTTTTGCTGATATTTTATACTAGTTTGTATCACAAACAAAGGAATTATAGGAACAGAAAGGACAATTGGAATGTTCATTAGATATAGTTATCCAGCTGACAAAACACTAACCGTAAATGCTGTAATGATACAGATAAATAAATGAAGAATATGGAAATTTTCATAACTGGTTCCAATATATGAAAGCAGCACAAAGTCCAGTTTATACTTAGCCCTGATGATGCCAATTTGTTGGTGAAAGCGCTAGGTGTGTTCTGTTATATACACTTTTGCGGAACAAAAAAAAAAGTTTTTTTACACTATAAAATTATTTAAATAAAATAATATTCAGTACAAAGAATATATTCTGTGTAATTATGAAAAGTAATGTAAATGTTTGGGAAAAATAATAACAAAATTGTTTTAAAGATGGGTGCCAGGACACTCCAACTAAGAGGATTATGAAGAAGCTGATAAAAAAAAGGGACTGACACGCTGATCTACAGACCATAGTCTAACAGCCCCATTATAAATAGCATTTTAAAAATAGCACTGAATAGGAGAATTCAAGAAAAAGCTATTAACAACTGGTTAACAAAACCAGGGCAAAAACGTGCAAAAAAATCTCATGAGAGGTTTCCCGTCAAAGAAAAGCAGAAATATTTTGATATTTTACAGAGAACCTTAGAATTTTCACCAGAGTACCAACAAACTATAGACTCAATAATAATAAATATTTATTCAAAATAAATTTAACAGACGTGTTTTTATGGATATTCTGCGTGAATGAACATGAAACTCCATTGCATCTACTCACAGAATGTGAGCCAATAGTACAAATAAGAGCCAAAATAATTGGTTTATTCCTTTGATAAACAACAGATCAAGAAGGTGGGGTGGGCAGGGTTGTTAGATATAGGAAAATAAAAGTTTTATAACATAGAATAAAAAAATGTGTGATATTAATGGGAAACATGTTAATTTACGTATAAATATCAAAATACTGAACGGGAAATGAGGATAACGAATGCGAAACATTGTTCCCAACGATTAGCACATTGTCAGATAAGCTGCCAGCTGTATGATTCATGTTAATTAGTATGACAATTATATTGATAACACTATACATACATGGTTATTCACATTTTCCATGTAATTTTCACAGCTACTGAATACAACGTAAGTGTTACTATAAAAATAACTTGATATTATTATCATTAACATTGCAATGCAATAATCTGCACACTCCAAATTAATTTATAAAACATTCATAATTTAGTTGGTACAGGTGGTAGTTGGGATGAATAAATTAATGAAATAACTTGAATTGAAATTTTACGACATAAATAATAAACCTTTTTTTAAATATCTGTGTGTCGGAATCAAACTACATTACCTCACAACACGTCATTTTACATTATAGGTAGCTGATTTCTGTTATTTTCATCATAACCATAATTGCTATTGCCACTTTTTTATAACATAGTATACTACATATCACAAGTATATTTTCAAGACAAGTGAATATGCCATCAAAAAGAGCGTAACAAAGATGATAATAACAGGTTCATAAGTCGCTTTGGCTAAAATCTGACATAGTGCAGTTTCACTCCAACATACAAATATGTATATATAAAAGAAAATAGTTGATAGCATTTGTACCTCTGGTGGGCTCATAATTTGTGATTACTTGTTAGCCACGTGAGTCCTTCATACAATCCGTCTCCCGTCGTCGCACAAGCGGGCTGGACGTACCAATTCCTATCTCGAATTCTCGTGAGCCCAAGCTTTTCTTGAATCTCGTGTGGTTTCATGGCATCTGGGAGGTCTTGCTTGTTGGCAAATATGAGAATTATGGCATCTCTCATCTCCCTGTCATTGATAATTCTATGTAATTCTTGCCGCGCTTCATCTATGCGATCTCTGTCTGCGCAATCTACTACGAATATGAGACCCTGGGTGCCTGGAAGACAAATTCAATTTTTTAATAAATGCACTTATTTATAAATATTGTACAAGAATATCATTATAAGATTTTATTAAGATTTAATGGTGAATATTTTATCTACATTGATGATTGTTCAGTGCTATTAATGCAGCCTGCTACTAAAAAGTCTTTGTCAATATTATTATTAATTCCATCATATTTCCTTCGTAATCTGTAGCTGTATGACATATCTCAGTTGATAACACTCCTTAGTTGGCAACTGGTGATTTTTATTACAACATGTATTGCTATTAAATCACTATCCACGTATTATACCAAATCAATACCAACAGACCTTTTTACGAAAACGAATGATTAATAACCGAGATACGCAATATGACTACTGATATTGAAGTATATGAAGAAAACAGGTGCTTGGTAGCCTGAAGTAGTCTTAAACTTTCAATTGACTGACCTCAGGTCTACCCAGCCCATACAACCATTTTGGTATCAGTTAGAGAACATTCACTACACTCGTTTTCCTACACCGGGATCAAATTGGTATCAGGGCGCACACTTTTTGTTAAACGGTTCTTAAAAATGGGGAAGGTTAGTCACAGCTACATTCCATATTCCCTAGCGCGCGCGCGCGCATCTCAACAGATATCGTGAACACGGAGAAATCCGAACGACAAACGAAAATAAAAGACGACATGTTTCGTTGTAGCTGCGTTCTATCTGTGGTGCATCGTTGTTCATTGTTTTGTCGTAAAATTATTAATGGCGTAAAATTATTAATGGCGTTGATTGCGAAAGCGTTGTAATAAGTGATAAAGTATTTCGGAGATCATCGTCATTATGAGTGCGAGATGTTGATTGACTGTGCAGTTTATAAAAATATTCACGAGAAACAAGAACGCCATTTGAATTCTGAAGGTAGGAGATATTGTTTTATAATTATAATATTTATGTAACTACAAAAATTAAAGAAATTGATACCACCAGCTAGCTGGCAAATGATATTGGTAAAATTAGGTTAAAATATTGACGAATCTATGCCAAATTTGTTATAATAATCAGATAAATTGCATTTTTGAAATGGCTTGGCATTTAGTATCATTGTTCCAATATGGCCCCACTCGTTTAATGGACCTTAAATGGTTGTCAAACTGTGCGGCAGTATCTGATATAATTATGTACGTAAATTAATTTTCTTTGAGTAAAAATATTTTTTAATATTTGGTATTTTGATGTTTTTAGATATATGCAATCTTGCAGACAAGACATGCACTGTGAAGGAAGTAGACACTTTTATCCAAAATAGTGTTATTAACCATACCCAACAAAGGTTGAAAATAAAGGCGTAAGTATTATTTATTACACATATACCTATAAGAAATGGAAGTTCTTGTGTTTTTTCTTGTGTGTACTGCTTTATTTAATTTGTTATATGAATGAGGATGTGCAAGAAGAATAAAACAAATAAATAAATAAAATTATTTGCAAAGATAAAAAGAGTTATTAAATGAATAATATTTTCTATTTATTTTCAGATTCAAACAAATAAGAAAATTGGGACAATAATAAGATATGCAAATTGAAATGGAAATGACCAATTTATTTAATTAAAACCATTTTTTGAAGACACCATTTGAAGATCATGAAGTGAAATTTGACCAATTTTTACAACATCTTGCATCTAATTAGACCAGTCTACCTGCAGGAATTTGCAACAGAAATTACATAATTTATTTCAAAATCATTCTTGTTTATGTACATTAAATTGTTTTACATATGTATGTGTTTGTTTTTTTTTTAATATACTTTCCATTCCATACCGATGTTGGAGTAAGAGTAAAAAAGATGGTAAATATTTAAAAAAAAAAATATACATAATTCACATTGTTGATAAAACAGGTATGAATATTATATAATTTTTATTACTCATAGAAATGAGTTAACACTTAACTCTGTCAAGATCGAACATTTTAATTTCATCTTGTTCATACCCCTTCTGTGCAATGTTGAGCAACACTGGTATTGTTTTGACAACTGTCAACTTATTATACGACCAAGACCTTGAGATAACTTTTTCTATAACCGCTACTTCTTTGGGTACACTAAGTGTACTAAACATCATTCAGTGGCCATTTGGGTCCGACGCGTAGACATTATTCCTTTACATTGTGTTCTTAACATCACGCATTCTCAAATTAGTTGCAGTGCGTGGATATTGAGTGTACATTTTGTCATATAACCTTACACTATAGCGTTTAGAACACGGCGGGTGAACATCGTATGTACAATATGTGTATGGATTATTTTGTGGCTGATATTTTAGTCACGGCGACCGTATTTGGTTGTATGGGAGCTGCTATTCCACCTTCATGACACAAGTATATTTGCTTACTATGAGGGTGTTTAGGACATATTCAGGTTTATTACAAACTCAGATTCATCTTTACAAAAATATGAAAGTAGTACATAATTGTCTCACCTGTATAGTAATGCCTCCAAAGTGGTCTGATTTTATCCTGCCCCCCCACGTCCCACACATTGAACTTGACGTTCTTATATGTGACAGTTTCTACATTGAATCCTACAGTGGGAATTGTCGTCACTGATTGACCTAATTTTAACTTATATAGAATAGCTGAAGAATAAATGTGTCAAGGAATATATTTGGATCACAAAACAATATGATAAACTACACTACAATAAGATTTGTTGTAATAAATCAAAAGAAAAACCCCATCCTCTCCATGTTTAACTGTATAATGGCACAGAGAACATCTGGTATAATACAGATAATATATAAACCTTTTACAAAGCTATCATTTCATGATATTCAATGCATTTTCCACTAGCAGTAAATGAGCAATGGGTTTCAGAAATAAGTCGCTGATTACCTCTTGGTTTTGGTACAAACTACATAAAAATACTTTTCAGCTAATTTAGGTGACAACAAACATTATAGATAACATATTACCTATGTGACATCATATCTAAATATAAGTTAATTATGGGTGTGGTTGAGGAAGGATGAAAATGAAATAAATGCAGTGGCGATGCGTTCCTGAGAAGAATGGTTGGTAAAAGGTTGCGTGATAAGAGTGAGGAATGAGGATAAAAGGAGAATGTGCAGATGCAAGATAAGTGATGAGGATAGAATGTGTGTAAAAAAGCTGTGATGATTGGGGCATATGGAACAAATGAATGATGAAAGGATGACAAAGATATAATTATCTAAGAGGGGGTGTGAGAAAGCGCTTGGATCACATAGATCAAATTTTCAAAGACAGCCATGTGTAAAGTAAGAGAAATCGTAGGTATGATTGATGAAGAAACAAAAGCAGTATGTAAGAATAGATCAAAATGGCGTTCCATTCTCTCTGCTTATCCCATTTGGGACACGGAGTGAGGGTATAATATTCTATAGTATCCAAATATTAAATACTCAGCACCAAGGTTGACATATTTCTTTTAAATCGAATAATTGAAAGGTTTCAAGAATAAAATTATAATTTAACTGAAAACCTTTGTACATATTTAAATATCCACCTAAATAAATCTCAATATTGTTGAAAAATAACATAAAAAGCACTAAAGGCTAACTTGACAAAAATATACGGGGTGGGTGGATTATATTTAATGAAAACATACAAATTTCTTGTTTCAAGTTTCAGAACAACTTCTAAGAAGGGAATCAAAGGATACCCAAATCCTTTGAATTACGTATGTTTGAAAAAGCATCACAAATAAAACTTAAGTATGTATTTATATTTAGGCAAAACTAAATCAATAATAACTATTACTCCAAAACAGTATATGCCCTAGATATCTTTTTACATGTTTACAATCACCTTTAGAAGTCAAATGATTGAAAATGTTTATGTCAAAAATACCTTTAGGTATACATATATGTTATCGAGGATAAAAAACTAAAAAATCTTTACAATTATTCTTAATACTTATTTTACTTAAAACAATTTTATTAAAACATAGATATAATAAAATTTAGAAACAATTCAGAATATGAGCTTATTTTGCCATTTCACTTAATACAGATACTTAAGTATTTTGTCTACTATATAGTTACAAAGGATACTAGTCTTTCCGGCTGCATCGAGTCCTAACATGAGTATTCTCATCTCCTTGTTGCCAAAAATCTTGGACAGGAGCTTGCCCATGGTGGCAGCTGCTCCCTCTCCTCACCCACAACTGAAACATAAAAAATAGAATGTTAAATGGGTTGTTCTATAAAGTATTCCTTCAATTCATACTGTTCACATTCTTAGTCTATTCCATCAAAGTATCATCATAACTGATAGGTTAATGGAATAATTTCTATTGAATTAATAATACTGAACCAGAAGTTAACTTATTTGAGTTGCATGTTTTTATCACATATAACTACACACCTACATATGAAGCAATTCATTAAATGCTTATTTTAATTGATATTTTTTTCTTAAGGTCAAAGGTGATAGCAATATATTTATTTGGACATCTACTACTAAAGATTATGAGTCACTGTAACCTTTGTACCCCTAAAAACTATTAATTTGATATAATTCTTGGATTATTAATATGAAAAATTGAATATTAAACTCATTGAACAAAATAAATGCGTGAAGCTGTTAGTGTGGTTTATAAGAGAAAATTTTGAAGCCATCGGCATGTCTCCAGGTAACTTAATTGGATAACGCACACCAAGCGAAAAGGATGAGTAGCAGGTTCAAGTTCCGTCCAAGGCACAACCAAATGAGGTGGAGATGTCTTTTCTAGGCCCTATATAGATGTTATTTAAAAATAACATCTATAATCATTGAACAAACCTATCTCACATAATTCTATTATTTTTCACAAAATTTAACCTTGGTGTTTTTTTCCATCTTCATTTATCTATCACATCAAATAATTAGTAAGTTATAAGCAATGTATCCTACTAAATAGTATAGAAAAAATATAGATGAGTTGTTTACTGAATCCTACAAAAATAAAATATCTGAGATGCTATAATTGTATAATAATGTTTATTCTAAGTTTCTAGGGAATATTTTCTCACTGTATGATTAGTTTACTACATATATTATTAACTATGTTAAGTATTTTTTTTTACAAAAAGTTATCCTACTAAACACATTGTGTATTATTTATTATGTATAATATATATTCAATAAATTCAAAATATTTTGTCAGATTACGAATATTACAATATATATGTACCAGCAAATTCATAAGTAAATAACGTGACATAATTCACTGTGACTTCAATTACGTAATAGTTATGATATGTATCTGTACCTACTTATCTCTTATCAAAATAAAGTAAAGGTGATAAAAAATTATAAAAAGGTATGCGTGTAGGTACCTACATAATAACTTGGCCTATAAAAACCAACAGACGAGAGTTGAAATAAAATATTCATGGCTCTACAAGTAGTAGTGGTAACACAGTCTCTTGTGAATTCATTGAAAATGTATCTATATAAATATGTAAAGCGCGTCAGGGAAAAGAATTGACATCGACAGTGAAATGTACCGATTATATAAATACATAATACATATATATATGTGATATATACCTAAATATTTATAATATGACTTGACAAACAAACTAGGTATTGTGTGGTTTACTGGATGCTGCTCTAACTTTTTTATCGATGCTTTTTGTATTTGAGACAAAAAAAACAACAGCAAATACTTGGTGAGGGAAAACTGTTTTCATTGTATGGACTTGACATTGAAACAGTAATCAATACGGATAAAATATTTTTGAAAAAATTACTTTATATCGCTAAGGATAAACCAAATCCGTCGCAGAATAGGTTAAAAGTAGACAGATTAAATGTGTAAAACTTTATTCTATGTAAGTTTTATATATTTATTTATTTTTATTCTAGAGCCTTCTGAAGGGAAAATATTTAAGTTACTCGGTACCAAAAACTCAAAAAGAGGAAAGTTAAGATGTACGGTACATCAGAAAAAACACCGCGATCTCGAAATTAGGAAATTCTTCATAGTAACTATTCGAAAAATTGGCGAAATAATATTAAATCAATGATCACAGAAATGCTCAGTTACATTGATAAATGTACCTTAGCAGACTGCGAGGCAGTCAATGGGAATAATGAATGCAGTCCTGTCCTACAGCAAAGCATAAAATCGGTGGTAAATAAAAGGTAAGGATAGTAAAAATAACATACAACTGCGACAAAATACAACAGAGTAATGTAACCACTGTATAGTGTAGATACTTTCTGAGTATATTGCACTCAGTCAAGTCTAGATAACTCAGACAGATTAAACACCTGTATTCGGAAAATATAAGATACCGTCTAGTAGACTAAACCCATCGGGACCATAAAGGATGCTGCATGGGGCGAGCAAATTTACAACACGCAACCTGAACATGGATTGCACTGGTGGAAACTGAAGAAATGCATATTCATGGAATATTTTAGATGAATTCGTAGGAAAAGGTTTCCATCTATAACGTCCCCATATTTCCCTAGAGTACAGCGGCTGGTAGAAGACTATTTTGTCGAGATACGAAGTTAAGCAAATTTAGTAAATAAACTGTACAAATACTTCTTTATTAAAACAAAGAATATTATAGAAGACAAAAAAAAGTAGGACGAGAGTAACGCTACTTAACCCCCAAGACAAGATAAATCTTTGTGTCGCATTGCGTACTACTACTGTCTCAGAAGTATTATTTACTAAAGAGGTTATTCTTTTAAGACAGTATTCTGTTTGAATCAAATTAAAATACACATGAACAAACACCTAATCTAAATGCTCACTGGCAACCGGAAAATAAAATAAAGCGTCGACAAATCTGGAAGAAAATATTAAATAAAATTTGTAACTAAATGAGAAAATAATTTATTTAAAGCAATGAAAGACATGACCGACATCTATTCTTCTCAATTACATCCGCTCGTTTGCGAGTGATAAAGGTCGACTAACTTCAATAACACTAATAGAAAAGACATAAACTTTGCCATTGCCATTGCTATTGCCTTAAACATTGCTCAACAAGGTACCTATGTGAAATTCCCTATATATATATATAAAGCGCTTAAGCCAGCCAAAGCCGATTCGTAAGCATCGGAACACCTAATACTCTCTTCTCTACCCTGCAAGTGATGCATAGATTGTGATTTGGTTCATACCTATCGAAAAATACATCATATATATATTTATATATATATATACATATAAATATATATATATAAGTTTATACTTTAGCACTTTGTTGATAAAACCTATGTAGATTTACCGGGACTTCTTGATCATTTTTACTTTCTAGATCATTTGTCATTTTCTTGATCTGATAAAATTTGAGTTGTATACACCAATGCAATCAGTGAGTCATGACGAATCGATTGGTGTATGTAACTCAAAATGATGTGGAATGTGATTTTTTCGCAAGCATCGGATATTCTCCAAATATACCTTTTTACCCTGAAATATTCATGAGCACAGTTTAGATCAATCTTGTCATTTTTTAATACCAAAAGTATGATCATTGTTTGCGATGTTGCCGTTTATAAAATTTGCGAGCCGACCAATAGAATTTCGTTTTGATGCGCTTGCGCATTATCACGCATCCAGGACCGACGCATTACGAAATAATGGCGGGCAAATGTCAAAATTACGTCAAAATTAAGTATTTTCATTATGTTCTTGTGACAGATTTTTTCACAAGTGGTGAATATTTTCCTACGCCGAAATTTAATGCATTCATTTCTTTACAATTTGTGCCAACTTTATATTCGACAGGTGTTATGGAAATCTTCGCATTAACTCATTCCATATTCTGACAAAAGAACCGATTTTGAACTCGGCTCCATTCAAAATGACCTACGGGAGAAATGAAATATCTCCTTGACTTTTATAGTAATTGATAATTTATGTAGCCTAACACCGTCTCAAATGAACTTTTCACGAAGTATGAAGTCTGACAGTGTTCTAATTCTCACGTGATATACGAATGACAGCTACTTCAGAACGTACATAGGCTCAAGTAGTATGAAAATAATAATTTTATTAAGTACTTCAATAATCAAAGGTACACTCTAATCCCGGATTACTAGAATAGTGATGGATCTACATACATACTGCACATATATATGCTTGTATATATTTTTTCTCGGATTGACTAAGATATTGTTTTTGCAACAAGTCCGCCTTTTGGCACACTACAATAATTATTGTATTGTATTGTAACTCTGCATATTTTTCTAGCCAATAAAGGTTTACTTATTCTATTACTTCAATATTTTTTATTTGTATTTAATATGTATTGGTCTTATGAAGATATCGCATGACCGCGACAAGTTCGCCCTAGTGTGCATTGTTTCATCTCAAATTTAGCTCATATAATAATATTGTACTTACTGAATGTTCACTTAAAGACTAAATAAAATATTGTTGCTGTCTTACCTTTTTTACTTACCTATTTTTAATTCAACAATGAATGAAATTCATGTCCAATTAGGATTTGTAGAAGGATGAACAAATAAAAGATAAGTCTTTTAAATATCAATTTATAAAAGATGATGCATAGAATATTATAAAAGTAGAATATTAAAAAAATATTTATAAAAGATGATGCATAGATAAGTAGATTGATAATGCGGAAGTACAATAGTTAAACAAATAAACTTAAGTTATGTTAGAATATTATCAGATAACTTAAAAGCTTTTTGTCTTTGTAGGTTATCGGGCAATTTTAAATTTTTCGTATGGTGATTGTTAATAAAAGTATTTATCTGTTTCCATGAACGATTAGGTAAAATGCCTTTTTTCTTTAATTCATTTATTTTCGAAGCACCTGGATCTTTGCCTTCGATGAAATATTTGGCAAAATGTTTGTAAACTTGGTCTTTTTCTTGCTGAAGCCATCGTTTTCTGACTATTTTTGTTTTTATTGTTTTATCTGATTTGCCTTTAAATGAATCATCTGATGGTAAATTTTCACTGTCGCTTTCATCTTTGTTAGGTGTCCTCCGTGATTGAGTTTCTTGATCCATATTTGTCTCCATACGCTCTGATGTTGTCAATTCTTCGCTTTTATCATTGTTAGGTGTCCTCCGGGACTGAGTTTCTTGATCCATATTTGTATCCATATTCTCTGATGTTGTCAATTCTTCAATTGCAGATATTGGATCACTGGACCTAACTTCAGATACGCTTATTCCAGCAGATTGTTTTTGAGGGCCTATTTTTCCCTCCGCTAATTGCAATAAATTTAGACCAACTTTACCTTTTTCTAGAGCCAGCTGTGGAAGCATGTAACTCCCTTTATGGGTACCAGGCGTGTGCCCCAAGAAATGCGATAAGGCGTTCACAAAAGAATTATTTTTACCGGATATTTGACTCATTGTCGCCACATGGTGGCGTAGCCCGGTTGAAGTCATATGATCCGGGTTTGTAAGGGACAACTCCGATCTTAGGTCCCTTAAAATCTTTGAACCACAAAAATATGGTTCCCCTCCTAATTTTGAAAATAGATAGGTATTTGTTGCTGGTATTCCGACTAATTCTCTATATGCAAATATGGTATCTACATTTTTCTTCATTTGTTCCCGAAGAAGTATAGGGACAGTTCGTCCCCTTTTCCCCGGAATATGAAAGCAATAGAGAGAATTTATGGCCTCCTTTTCCTCATCGCTCATTACATCTAATATTTCTTGAGGTATTTCTTGGCTGGATGAATTGCGTTGGCAAGATATATAATTTTCTAATGGTGCTCTTGCAACTTCTCCGGCTCTTCTTCTGTTGAATATTATAATATGTGCGATTGTTATTTTAACCAATTCTTCGTAAGCACCGTAACTCTTTTCTTTATCAAAAAGTAGAGCGGCTTCCACTTCTCTCTTTTGAATAATTTCACAAAGTAATTTGATATCAGATAATAAAGGCATAACATCAGTCTTTAACATTTTTCTAGTTTTTCTTGATTTTTCTGCGTTAGTTGAAATTTCAAACTTCCATGAATGGTTAAATATTGATTTGAAATCAGATAATTTTGCTTTAATTTTTTCTTTTGAAGCTGTGGTTAGTACAGCACTCTGTATAGAGCGACGCATTAGTATGTCTACACAATCTTTAATCGCTGTGCATATTCTTGCCGGCATACTTGGTATGCTAACGAAACCAGTTGTTTCGTCATATCCGCTGATAATTTTTACTGATTTCATAAAAAAGTCGAAATGTACCGGGTCGAAGGCCAATTCAAATGATGATATAGATGGGTCATGAAGTTTTATTTGTTGAAAGAGCTTGGCAAGGCTTCTCATTTTAGATGTTATGTGAGTTTTTAAATGATATTCCTTGTGGTTACTTAACAGCAAGGCTCCATAAGCGCAGATAAGTGGGTCATTTTTTGCAATTACAGCAATATTGTCATCCTTAAATGAGGGAAATATTTCATTTTTCAACGTTTCTGTAATTTCCTCGTTATGTGGTGTTAATAATATAGCAGATGATTTCAACACTCTGGTGCGCTTTGATGGATTTTGGTTTACTTCTGTATTACATTTCTTAACATGTCTATATAATAATTTTCTTTTGAAAGTACCACAGCAGTGTATGCATGTGGCATAATCTTGTATATTGTTGTTTGATTTGGTACGGTGATTGGGTATTACAAAACCTCCATCTGGCTGACTCAATACTTTTTGATTGTAAAGATAATTTCCTCTGTTTCTCAGTTTTGCTGATACCGCTTCTCTTTTCTTTTTCCTTTCCCGAAGGTCTGGATCAAGGATTCCATTGAACTCAATCACCTCAGATTCTTTTGAATGGTGAGCTGTAATATGTCGAGTGAAATTTGTTATCAATCTCATACAATATGGGCAACAGTTTCTGCGATTATATTTAGTAGTTGATTTGGTTGCCGAGTTTGTCACATTGTTCACTGAAGTTATTGTGGTGTCTGAAAAGCAAAACATAATAAATATCGTTAATTACGTTCTACCAATAAGATTGAAATAATATATTACTACTACACCCCGTGTCCCTTGCGGGGTAGGCCGATAGGACAGGCCGCAAGACTGCCCTGTCCTTACACACAATTTTCGCTTCCGCCACGTTCATGCAATTCGTCATACACACTCGTCGGTTCCTTTTACTCAATACGCGACCGTCTTTGAGATCGATATGTTCAAGCCAGGTTATCCTAAGCCACGTTTCTTAATACCTCCTCTTTCAGGTACATACACATTCTTTGTCATTCTATCCTCACTCATTCTCTCAACGTGACCAAACTATCTTAATTTGAATAACAGGTATATAGTATTACTAATTCTATGTTTAAATATAACTATTTCACTCAATATTACCTTGCAATACATTTAGAGGATCGCTGGAACCATTGAAAGATGCTGAATCACTGGGCAAATACGTATGGTCTTCAGAATCATCGCCTTCACTGCAACCTAAAACGTGCATAAAAACATAATCGTATGTACGTAATCATGTAACATATTAAAACATTTGATATAATATATGCAGCAATTTTTCGCTTCCGCCACGTTCATGCAATTCGTCATACACACTCGTCGGTTCCTTTTACTCAATACGCGACCGTCTTTGAGATCGATATGTTCAAGCCAGGTTATCCTAAGCCACGTTTCTTAATACCTCCTCTTTCAGGTACATACACATTCTTTGTCATTCTATCCTCACTCATTCTCTCAACGTGACCAAACTATCTTAATTTGAATAACAGGTATATAGTATTACTAATTCTATGTTTAAATATAACTATTTCACTCAATATTACCTTGCAATACATTTAGAGGATCGCTGGAACCATTGAAAGATGCTGAATCACTGGGCAAATACGTATGGTCTTCAGAATCATCGCCTTCACTGCAACCTAAAACGTGCATAAAAACATAATCGTATGTACGTAATCATGTAACATATTAAAACATTTGATATAATATATGCAGCAATATTATAATATGTAATTACTTGATGATGTAGAATCAAACTCATAAATGTCTTTGTTAAATATATTTTCGGTTTCAGTGTTGATTTGTAGTTGATTTGAGGACGTGACTGCTATTATGTTTGATGGTGTATCATTCTTCTTGTCTAAAACAATAATAAATATACCAAATTAACAGTGTTCCTTATAATGCACAAGATTAGCCGAATGAAAGCATATAGCTACAGCGGACATTGTAATAATATTATAATGTCGTTATAATTTAACTAATTTTAAGCAGTGGAGGTCCCGGAATAGAATAGGTCTTCCACTCTTCACTGAAAGGGTTTTCGAGTGTCCTGTAAAAGGCAGGTTTTCGTAAAACACCCATAAGACATTTCACATCTCAAATTCAGCGATGAGGCTTGCCACCCATCCTGAATGTCTTAATTTTTTTTTTATGGCACAGAGAGGACGATCTGTATGTTTGTAACATGCAGTGAGTCTACTGGCTACCCCACTTGTGGGAAATGCCGTGATGGTATGGATGGATGGATGGATAATTTTAATAATAGGTAGTATGTAGCATTACTAATTCTATGTTTAAATATAACCATTTCACTCAATATTACCTTGCAATACATTTAGATCATTGCTGGATCCATTCAAAGATGCTGTATCACTGGGAAAATATGTTTCGACCTCAGAATCATCGCGTCCACTGCAACCTAAAACGTGCATTAAAAAAACATAAGTAATTGTAACATAATCGTATATACGTAATCATGTAATATATTAAAACATTTGATATAATATATGCAGCAATATTATAATATGTAATTACTTGATGATGTAGAGTCAAACTCATCTTGGCAGTTAATGTCAAATTCGGGCTATGTGCTCTTTTCTATAAACTCCCCATAGAAAACGGAACATGTGACGCATTTTTCAAAAAATCGTATATTATAGAAATGTATTCTCATATGAATAATAAGTAAAAAATTGTTATATTTTTTCTACTTTGGATCAGTGTACAGCTTCACATGCTTGTTTAAAACAGTTTTTTCTCATTATCTCAAAATGTATGATTCGTCACGTAGACCATATTTGATATGTAGCGACGAAAATAATAAATATAAATAAATTCATATCAATATACATATAATTATAACACTAACCTGATTTGGAAATTTGTGACAATTGCACTAATTTGCGGGTTCTGGCACTAAAACTCATTTTTATTAAAAATATCTCCGCGGTTACAACACAGCTACACTACACAACGAAGGTACATTTAATAAGACGGCAGACAGACACGACGCGACGGCAGAAGCGATTCGGCACGAAAGATTCCCCCGCCACTTCATACCTCATTCAATTACCCCTCATGGTGGACAACGCTAGGAGCTAGGATCCAATATATAATTATATTTAGTTACAATCCATTGGATTGGTCTGCAACGAGTTTGGTTTTTCTTCTCCATTCCTCCCTATTCTCAGCCAGTCTTTTAAGCTCTACGTATGAGCCACAGTTCATGTCCCTCTTCAGTTGGTCCATATATGCGTCTCTTGGTCGGCCTCTGCCATTTGTTCCCTCGGTCTTACCCTCCGCGATGGCGATGAGTAGTCCTGGGTGCCTGATGTTGTGGCCAATCCAGGATCCAATACTTGTGCGAAAATAATTTGCTTAGGTATCAGCTTTGATTATTGAAGTACCTAAGCAAATTATTTTCATAGTACTGAGGTATCAGTAAGTCACAAAGGGAATAAACGTAAAAGATTTTTTTTATCTTGTATAGATTTCTCAATTTTTTTTTGAAAAGCACCTCTGTTCTTTTTTCCGAGAGACGTTTACTCGTTTCCCGAAAGTCGCGGGGTATTTTTTTTTTGTACTGATAATATGCATTAAAATCTAAAGAATAACCGTAAAATTTTTTGATTAAAGCAAAATTAACCCCTAAAAATGGAAAAAAAAAACATTTTCACCATTTTATCATGCGATTTTGAACCTTAATGCCGTGGGAAATGACTGTGCCGTCATAGTTGGGTCCGAACCCTTATTTGAAGAAAAAAATATTATAATCGTACTCAAACGGTGACATGAGCGAGACAGATTGCGCTTGATTGGGTAAGACATGCGTTAGAGAGAGAGACAAAAGCTTACTTCCGTGCATTGCCGACGCGAGTTCATAATATGAGTTAATTTAAAACATGCGTAATTAACAAGGTTTTATTCCAAATGATCGAAAATAATGTACAAACGTAGTGACTTTTTTTAACGTAATTTTACTTACGTACCTACAATGTTAGGCCAAATTATTGCTATGCGGTATTAGGTTTGTTGTGTTGCGCGTCGTCAAACTGTCGTTTTTGCCGCGTTTACAAGTAAAAGAAAATAATAATGAATAGGAAAATATAGTTAAAGTAATAGATAAATGCCTACGAATAAATATGCACTGCCTAATATTTAGCTACGAGCCGCCTCTGATCAATAGTGATCCCAAACGAATCTGGACATACCTAAAGCATAAAAATAATTCAACATCCATACCGAATGAAATTCATCTGAACGGAGAAATCGCAACGGACGGTCAAAGTATTGCCGAAATGTTCTCGGATTACTTTAAATCAGTTTTTGTCGTGAATACCACATCGAAGCCCCATCGTGATATATCGGAGAACAACCGCCCATACACTGATCACATAACAACTGTTAAGATAGACAAAACTCTAGTCGAAAAATATCTCAAAAACCTTAATGTTAACAAAGGATCTGGAAGCGACTTAATCCCACCAATGTTTGCCGTTAATTGCACTAAAACAATATCTTACCCTGTGTGTAAAATTTTCACACGCTCCATCTCAGAGGGCGTTTTTCCGCAGGTATGGAAAGTAGAAAATATTATTCCTATTCACAAAAGTGGACCTAAAAATAATGCACAAAATTACCGACCCATATCCATTCTCCCGATTTTCAGCAAAATGTTTGAACTAATAATATACGACCAGATATATTCAACTGTCTGCAAATGCATCCCATCAGCTTAACATGGTTTTCTAAGAAAAAGATCAGTAATATCCAATCTCACTAAATTTACCGATTTCGTATATAAGGAAATGGAAAGAGGAACTCAAGTGGATGCTATTTATACTTCTGAAAAATCTCAATCGGAGACCATAATTGCACAATGTATCAACATTGTGCAAATTTAAATCGGAATTAGGAGGAAGGCGTCCCAACGCTTACGAATTGGCTTATGGCTGGCTTAAGTGTACACTTTGGAGTCCTAGGACAACGTTCACCAATTCCGCCTTTCCAACTTTCACGATTAAGGTATCCAATTGAGACTATTACTTTTTGCAAACTCGGACATCGGTAACTGCTTCAAACACTCGCAATTTTTATCATATGCAGATGACATGAAAATATTTTTACCAATCAAAAACACATCCGATTGTCAGAAACTTCAGTCAGATCTAGATAGATTAAGCGCATACTGCACCAATAATAAACTAATCAATAACATATCTAAATGCTTAAAAATTACATTCACTAGAAACTACCAACCTATAAAATACAATTACACTATAGATAACATAACCATTGCACATACTAACAAAGTCCGCGATCTTGGTGTCATCTTAGACAGCAAGATGCAGCTTGATCACAATATAAACCATATAATCGATAAGGCTAACAGGATGCTTGGTTTCACAATACGGATCTGCAAACCATTTAAGAAAATTTCCACTATAAAAACTGTTTACTTTGCATAATATGTCAAAAGCATATTAGAATTCGCCTCTCCTCTCTGGTATCCTCACCAGATCACCTACAAAATGAGACTAGACAAAATACAAAATAAACTTGTCAAATATTTGAACTACAAAGCACGAGTGCGGTTTCAAACACATTCTGAATCTGCAAACTTCCACGGGATACACACCTTAGAAAAAAGGCGAATCTCAGCTGATATTCGACTTCTTCATGACATAATTCACAACAATATAGATTCACAATTCTTGACCTCTACCATAAAACTCAGAGTTCCTCAAAGAAACACACACACACACACAAGCACTCTTTCATATAGAAACACAAATTACGCCCGAAACACTGCACTAAATAGAATTTACGAAACATATAACACTTCCTTCAATTAACTCGACATTTTCAATACTGCCAAAAACCCATTCATAAACTCAGTCAATAAAATCTTACACAAATTCCAGTAAAACAATAAATAAAAATAATTCTACCTATGGCGACCTGTCTACTGTAAGCGTATTATATATCATTATTATAAATCTGTTTGTTGTATTTTTATTATTATTATTACGATTACTATTATTAAATTACTAAGAATGTAACCCTCCCTTTCCTCTCTCCTACTCTCACCATATTCCCAGTGCTCACTGTTTAAACATATTATTTGATATTATCCTCTATTATTTACATTAATAAATCTTGCACATTAAACTGTAAATTATCTAGATCTAATTGTTGAATATGTTAATTCTTAAGTCGCTTTAGCTAATTAAAAATACAAAAATCCATAATAATAAATACTTGCAATATTGTAAGAAATTTTTTAAAAACAGATATTTCAGGCACAATGCTGGTATTTTAGACCCGCGTTATGAGCCTAATCCTTTGATATCCTCGATATCTGGATAGGTGAATTTTTCCCGGCATTAGGCTGTTGAGTTTATATATGAACATGAATTTTCATATGTAGACTTTTCTGGCTGTATAATGCTGAGAAGTGTGGATGGCAATTCAGCCGCCGCGTTAAAAAAAAAAAAAGATTTTAAGGTAACACTGTAATGGGATTTAAGAATTTTATTATACTATCTATCTATCTATACCAACACGGCATTTCCCACAAGTGGGGTAGCCAGCAGACTCACTGCATGCTATACACATGCAGATTGTCCTCTCTGTGCCGTAAATATTTAAGACATTCAGGATGGGTGGCAAGCCTCATCTTTATTATACTATGTTAATTAAAAAATAATAAAAATTGTGTAACGAAAAAAATAAATAAAGTAAATAAAATAAATAGAAACGTCCCAAATAATAATAATAATAATACATACATACATACCATCACGCCGCTTCCCTTATGGGG